>CM062395.1:14132843-14501122 GCA_031304145.1 Cardiospermum halicacabum
CAAATTGTTGTCAAGTAAAATCATTCACTTCACCCATATGAAATAAAAAACATATCTATTCCTTTGAACTTGTAAATAAGAATACTTTAAGAAACAATAACAAAAAATGGTAATGGATTGTTTAAATCTCATGTTCATGTGTTAGAATCATAAGATATCAACAGTTGACACTATAATGAAACTACCTTTGCAAGATTTTAGACTTTAGGGTATATATACAACAAAACAAACCCGAAAATACACATCAGTGTGATTTCAGGACACCTACACTCCACCAATGTTCATATTAACTCTAATATTATATTCATTCATTTATGACATATGCGGTACCAGCTACTACAGTTGTTCTTATGGTGAATGTGGCAGCAACTACAATTGTTCTGTTCTTATGGTGAATGTTGCAGCAGTAAGAACACTATGCAACTGGTTTATATTTTGCCTGTTAGGCTTATTCTGTTACCAACAGTTGAGGTAAGATATTCCTTGAAGTTTGATGGAGTGTCTGAGGGGTATAATTCATCGAAAAGTGAATCAGCACCTAACATGCATACTAGTTGGTCTACCATAGTACCTCCCTAGCAAATTGGCAACAAAGTGGTAACAAATTGTATTAAATTTGGTTTCAATTGATTGTAAGAAGACATTAAAAGTGACAAAATCCATACTTACACTAAGAAAAACAACAGTTTCAAGTGTATAAACATATTTAAATCTTTAAATGTCACGCTGGCAGCATAACAATTGTCTATTGAGTTGTTTTATTAGGTAAAATACACTCAATTAAGATGAGCACACTGGAAATTTCAACATAAATGACAAATAATCAAACATATTCACAACCAAACAAGTATACTATACAATCTTAAGAGTTCAAAATGTTCCATTTGGACTCAGCAGGAAAAGAGCTCACAAATATCCTTCTTACTTACATCAGGTGAAATACCTTTAACTTCAACTTCAAGCCATATATATATACACTTGGACTCATCTTTAAGTACCAATTTTACATTATAAACTTAATTTCAAGAACTTCAGATTTCTCTGAATTCTCTTTTTAGAAAGACTTAAAAGATCAAAATTTTCTAATCAGTATAACAATCAAGCACAAACCCACGTGAATATAAGCATCTGATAAAAATTAAGGTTTTTAAGAAGTAAGGGTTTTAGCGCACTGGTAAGCTGACCTACAATTATCGCCCATACTTTACACCACAACATCCTACGTGTGCAGTAGACAACGGCGTTTCTTAATCTATAACTACATTAGTGTCACTATCGAAGTAGACGTGAACAACCAACCGCACGTCATAGAGATTTTTAACAATCTCGATGATAGAGTCTTGTATCCATTCATTGATCACATTCTCGCTCAACTCAATTTGCTATTTCCGGTTCTTTTTCCTCATCTCCAATCCTTCCACGACATCTCCGCTGTCGATGAATAGAAATCTAATTCCTTTTCATTCTCTCTCCAAATATCATCCTCGTTATTGTTAAATTATCCAACCTGTAAAACCTCCCCTTTTCAATCCGTATCAATCCTTTCAGTGAGCGGCTATTGACGATTCTATTTTCACTGACGGCAAATGGAAAAGTGAGAGAACTTGTCGTCGCAGTTGAAGAGCAATTGAGAGGGACAAGCGGTTTGACGGTCAATGAAAAACGAATGCAAAGACGTGATTGATTCCTAGTTTTTTAGATTTGGATGCTTAAAAGAGGACAAAATGGTAAAAGCAAATAATTTTATAGAGTAATAAGCTGGCAGGTGGAGCCTGCTTATTTTGCTTTTTGTATATAGTAAGATATTTTTCTTTTCTTTTTTTTTTTAATTTATTTTTTTGACTTTATGAATGGGTGGTTAAGAAGAGAGAAAAATGAATATATTTTAACTGTTAAATGAAAATCTACAATTAAAAATCTACCATTAGGATCTATTATCTTATATCTCATTAATAGACCACTTTTTTATTAGGTACCGAATATATATTTATATATATATATATATATATATATATAAAAGCTTGTAAATAAATTTCTAGACTCATATAAAATTGGATCCAAATCCAACTAAAAATAAACTCAATATATCAATATTTGAATGTAATTTTTAATTAAATTTAAATTCTCTATTTATTTTTTTTTTCATTTCAATCTCTGTAACATGTCTGTTATTTAAACAAATTATTTTTCATAACTATTTTACAAAAGTTTTATAATCCCATTCCTTGGGAGTCATTAGGGAATATGTCAGTAGTTTCATAATTCAAATAATAATTCTCTTTAAGGATGAAAAAAATTAAGGGTAAAACCCTACCCATATCCATATCCATAATATGTCCTTAAAAAATGTAAGGTTATGGATTATACGTTTGACCTTGAAATTATATAAAGGGTAGGATAAAATCCTAACCTTAAAATTTGAGGTTCGGACTAGAATCGTACAAATATCCTAATAAAATCCTAAAAATATCCTCATGAAGTATATGCGTATCTCAATAAAATTATAAGTTAAAATCTACACAAAAATTAATACATCACATCTTTCAAGTTTAAATTTATTACATTTAATTTAATTTTCTTTTTTTAATTAGATTTTTTTCCTTTTAAAATATAACTTTAGTTATATTTAATTTTAATAAAATTATACATTATAAGAGAGTAATTAAGTAGGTTTGAATTTATAAATATATCATAAAAATTTGAATTAAATAAATAAATTATATTATATATCAAAATGTAAAATAACAATTAGTAATTACAAATAAAATTAAAAATAAAAAATGTATAATTGATGTAGGTTATTAAAATCTTAAGTTAAATTAAATAGAAACGATTTTGATATTATATGATAATTTAATCAAAGTAAATATTCCAATCAAATCCTATAGTACACAAACTAATTGAACCAAAATAATAATAAAAAAATCAGTTAGATTTGAGATGATTTAATTTTATTTTAATGACAAAATAGAATTTGAAAGGATTCCAAATAAAAATAAAATTAATTAAATTTAAGTAAATTATAATTTTATTTAAATTAGGATGAAACCAATGTAAATTTTAATTTAACAAATGTAATAATAAATTTAATTTAATCTAATGGATTAATTTTTTGTACTTTTTTATTACTTTATTATATCATTATTGCATAAAAAAAATTTAGTATGATTATATTTTTCTTTAAAGGATAATATGATTGTAGCTATTATTTTAGTTACCTTAATTTCTTATTTCTAGTCTAAAACAAAATTATAAACTTTAAGAAATACTATATGTAATGTCCTGATTTTGGGGATAAACATTTTCTAACTTTCGAACTAAAGTTGATTGTTGAGTTATTGAATCTTTCTTGTAACTCTTGAACTTTTTGATTATTGAAATGATATTCTTCTTTATTGGATTACTATGGGAATGTCTATTGGTATTGTAATGATAGCATTTCGAGAACCGAAGCGAAAACGAAACCGAACGAATGAAGGAACGAAGGTGCTTAGCACTGGCCATGCTGGCGACATAGGCTTTATGTCGCCAGATATGTTGCCAACGCAGGCGACATAGGCTCTATGTCGCCAGCCATGTTGCCAACGAGCGAATTCTGCAAATCAAAGTGCTATTCTCGGTGTGCTTTGGCGACATAAGGCCTATGTCGCCAGCCTTGTCACCAGACACCGAAACCAGGGTTTTTTTAAACCCAAATCGACCGAGTCTCTCTCATTCGCTTCATCTCTCTCATTTTCTCTCATCGCGCAATCGATTGCTCTCTCGTTTCTTTCGTTATCGCTTCATTGACTCGAATCCAGTAAGTCTCCGAACAACTTGAATTGCACTCCCTTCTGATTTCAAGCATGATTGCTAGAGTTTTGGGTTTTATTGTTTTTGATTTAAGGATTGTTAAAGTATCGATTGGGTTAGGGTTTTGGGCTGAGTGAAACCCTAGGCTGTTGAAAGGAATGAATCTTGGAATTGAAGTGGGGCTTTGTATAGTCGCGTGATTGTCATCGCATATCGTTCGATCGATCGTCAATTCTTTGCAATTAGGATAGTTTTCGATTGTTGCGCTACGTGATCGATCGATTGTCTAATTGAATTATCGTTCCTTATTTCTTGTTAGGTGAACCAGAAGGTGCTATAGAACGTACCGGTGACGCCTAGCTAATTGTTATTGAAAGAAAGGTTAATGTTGTCACGAAATACAAATTAATGTTGTCATGAAAAAATATTCAATTAAGTTTCATGCTTAAAAAAAACAATGACTAAATAACTATTCAATTTAATTAATTTAAATGTTGAATTTTTCATTTAATAAAAATATATATTATAAAACCATGTGGTGATAATTAATTTAAAAGCAATGAATGATATACAGAAAAAAGTAATGAATGACGTAAAAAAAAAAAACCGAGTTCATTAATTAATTTGTTAATTGATAAAAACATCTTCCCAGGTAAGAATTAATTAATTTAAATATCAAATTTGACATTTTGTTAAAAAATATAGACGTGTCACCTGCTAAGACCACCACTTGTCACAACTTTGTAAAAATTGACCATTAATTTTTATTCTGTTGATTTTAAATATAAAATAAATAATCTTATTATTTGAATTTTTTGTTTTTTTTTTGTTTTTTTGTTTTTGTTTTTGTTTTTTTTTCATAAGGGTCTGAGAAACTCCCAAACTTGGCATTAACTTTCAATGTAGCCTTTTAACTTTGCGTTGGGTCAAATAAGCCCCTCAACTATTATTTTAATGGCCAAACAAGCCCTTTAAGCTGATGTGGAGGATGAGATGACAAATTGTATTTTTTAGAGCGCGTTTAATCTATGTTTTTGCCCACATGGATGTTTAACATCCATTTCCCGTTTGTTCCTTATTTGTTTAAAATAATTTAGGGATTAGGTTTTCACATTATTCTCAATGAAATTTACTTAATCCATTTGAAAGAAATACGTGAGATGAGTGATCACAATGGCCAGTTGAATGAGGGGGTTCGTTTCTTGAATGGACGTTTGAAAGATGATGAGAGTTCTATTGACTTGTGTTATTGTTTTAAACCAACTGTTTTGCGAGTTTCATGGATGTCTTCAAATCCTGGTAGAAGGTTTACAGCCTGTCATACAATAAGGCTTTACATTATGTTATAATCTTGTAGAGGATTACTAGGAATAATCTAACCATTACTGTAATGTAGATTAACGGTGACTGCAATTTCTTCAAGTGGGTCGATCATGAATTTCCAGATCAAGCTAAGAAGACAATTCTAGGTCTGTTAAAGAATGTGAAAAAGTTGGAGGCTGAGAATTTCGAAGGTTAGAGGCTGAGAATGAGATGCTAAAGGCTAGAAAATGGATGTCAAGCAAAGTCTGTGGAAGAAGAATTAAGCTTCTTGTTTTGATTGTCATTATTCTAACTTTTTGGTGGTTGTTTTGATTATGTTATGTGGTTAACACTCCTAGTTGTTTTGATTAAGATTAGGTTTTCAATTGGTGCTAATGCTATTACATATCATTGTTTGTATTGTATTTGGTTTTCTCAATGAACAAAAGTTTCTCAATGATATTAGTTGTTTAATTTTATGGTATTTGTTGTTTAAAGTTTATCAAATTTTTGTATTGTAAATCGATACACAATGAAAACCATTTTGCTCAATGAACAACCATCTACTCACCATCTAGAAATAACGATCATCAACACTCCCAAAATGAGGCTATGAATTGGTTTAATATATGATATCGAATGCATAATAGTACTGCAAACAATGCACAATGAAAACCAACTTGCTCATTTAACAATCATCAACTCACCATCCAGCAATGGTGGCCATCATCACTCCCACAATAATAATAATATGAAGAAATATGCTACTTACTTAAAAATAATAACTATTATAATAACTTCCAAACTGTTATAATAATTCTCAAACTGTTATAATAACTCCCAAACAGATTTCATAACTTCCAAAATGATATAAATCAACATGATTAATAGTTTAAAGCTGTAGCCAGCGGTGTACAAAAGATCCCAAAATGATAGTAGGTTAAAGTTGTTCTAAGCAGCCTAGAAAATACACCCCAAAATAGTAGTATTATATTACGATATAGTTATTTCAACAGTCAAAATAAACATCTGAAACATATTCCCTATTTTCCTATGCTACTACCAGACCTTATTTTATCTTTCTCCTTAGCCTGAAGTTTGGTCCTACTATAAAGCTTAAGTTGAGTTATTGATATAGCTTTCTTCCCTTTCCATTTCAGTTTAGTTGGTTTAAATCCAAGGTCCAAATTGGTTGCAGTAGCATCCTTCATTACATTTCCTTCATTAACTATAATCTGTGCTGCACTATTAGGCTGCAAAATGGATAGTCATGTCAGTAAGTATATATGTATAGTAATCATCTATATTTATAGGACTTACATTCCAAATTTATTTATTTGTGTTTGTGTTGACATAGATGCCATATCATGGCCTCTGTCTTCCACTTCTACCTCTTGAATTCATATGCCTTCCTCTACGACTATTGGAAGTTTGATTCTGTTGTTGTTGTTGTTGGAAGTTCATAAAGCTTACTGTATTAGATGATGAAGGAGGAATGAAACTGGAGTTAGCTCTGGATTGTGGTGCTCTAGGAGTTTTAGGATCGAAGGTCTAGATTAGCCACCTTTTTTTGTTTGAGCTGTAGATCTTGTAGGAGGTTCAGGTTGTTTTTTGTGCATATCTCCTGCATCTTTATTGGTATTTTGAGGCTGTGTTTTGGCAGACTTTACCCTCTTTGCTTTGTCTGTTGGAGATGTAGATTTGGCCGATCTCTTTTGTTGTTGTGTCATAGAACCTGTAGCATTCCCTTCCTTATATAATCTGCTTGTGTCATTACATACAAATTTGGACAAATTTGTTGTTGATGAAATTCCTTGTGTATTGGAATTATCTTGATTTGTGTCCATTGCAGGGATAGTTGTTGAAGAAGTAACCTGCAGAAGATAAGATGAAACATATGAATTCCAATAACTAAATAAAATTATGTAATGAATGTCAGATAATGAAATTACCGTGGATGGACAGCCTCTTGCATTGTGACCTTCTCCACCATATTTTCTATAATGCATTTTAACCCCACTTTTCTGCAGCTTATCAGACTTATTTTTATTTGGTTCATCTTTGTCCTTTCTTTGATTTCGGCGAGGTCTCCTAGGCATCCTTGCCATTTATGGTGGATCGATGTGGAATGAAGTATTATATACCCACATCTTCATGCTCGGTACAGGCTGAATGAAATGGTTATAAGCCTTCAAAAAGGTCTCTTTTCTGTACCAGTGTTTAACAAAGTCTTATGGATTCAAATTTCTGTCAAACATTGCATACACAATGTGTGCACATGGAATGCCTTTTAGCACCCATAACCTGCATGAGCAATACTTCCTATTCAAATTAACCACATGTTTATACTTACCCTCCCATATTTCAAAACCAACTTGAACATTCCAAATCACCCTGCACTTCTGAGATGCCGTCATGTTATCCTCTAACACCTTCATTTCCATTAGGGAGATATCAGACGTCCATTTGCTCACAAATTCTCTCATCTTTGCTTATCTGGCCATTAACTTGTGTCTAATCTCTTCAAACATGGTGATGATGGATTTGTGTCTAAGGCCAATAATCTAAGAGTTAAAAGACTCGCTCATGTTGTTGTCGATCGAATCACACTTAGAATCAAACCGAAAGAATGCCTTGGACCATGTCTCTTTGTTATAGTCCAATAGGTCCTGAACTATCCCATCCGCTAGCTTTGACAGATTTTGTAGTTCATCTTTCAACTGTGCTTCAAATAAGGATTTAGTGCATTTCTAGAATTGTCTCTTTCTTTCTTCACCCCTCCATTTCTTGTGCCAATTCGCCCAAATATGTCTGGCACGCATTCTATGTTTAGCCTCTCGCAATAGCTCTGCAACTGAGGGTATCAGTCCCTGCAAACACAAAATGTTAACTCATTTTTGTGATTTCCAACAAGTACAACTATCACCAAATTAATCAACATGGAACAACTAGTCTACAAAGTAATTATAACTAATCATTACTATGTAATCACCAAATATGTAATCTGATTTTTGTAATTTCCAAATTATTTAATATGGAACAACTAGTCTATAAATTATTCGCCAAATATGTAAATTGATTTTTGTAATTTCAAGCAAGTACTCAAATAACTAACTAGCTAATGAATACCAAATCATTGGAAAAAATAATGAACATCGTAAACATACTATATAATTACTATCAACTAATATGACTAAAGTATTACAACACAAAACTTATAATCAGCAAATGCAGACTAAACCAAACCTGCATCTAGTAATTATAATCAGCAAAATATTAGGCTCTTAACATTATGATACATAGAAAGTACACCACTATTTGAAAAATGCACTTATAATAGTTCTACAATACTAAACTAATGATTTAGTATTAAACAGACTAAACAAATAATACAAGTATAAAACATTAAAACACTTCT
The DNA here is from genome assembly GCA_031304145.1 of Cardiospermum halicacabum. Lineage (NCBI taxonomy): Eukaryota > Viridiplantae > Streptophyta > Magnoliopsida > Sapindales > Sapindaceae > Cardiospermum > Cardiospermum halicacabum. The sequence continues at coordinate 14,141,356 of CM062395.1, forward strand.
ACATTAACTAAAGAATTTGCATGAAAATACCTTCTGCATGTCCGAAATGATTGTTCCTTCACCCTGTCCAAGCTGCAAGTCCTCAATTAAATGATCAAGAACCAGCTCCAAGAATGCTTGGTTTCTGAACCTACAAATGCCCAAGCAATTGGGTACATTTGTTGGTTTCCATTCTTGCCGACAGCTGCAAGCAATTGCCCCTTACATGCCCCCTTTAAGAAACAACTATCTAAACCGAAAATCTTACTACAACCTTTTATCTAACCTTTCTTAATACTACCTAAACACATATAAAAATACCTAAATAGTGCTTTTCCAGGGATGGTTTATCTATCAACCCTAATCCAACAAGATGCCTGGATTAGTGTCTAAAATCATCCTTGCGTAGTCGCTTAATTTACTAAATTGCATATTCCAATCCCCTATAAATTGTTTCATAACTCTTCTTTTTGCTCTACGTGCTATATACCTACTAACATACAAACCCAAATCCTCCCTAATTAACTATTGGAATCTCCAAATGACAATTTCAGGTTGATGCACAATTTTGTCATTGTATTTTCTAAACAAAAAGTCTAAATTACACTTATGTTTAGGATGATATGTATTAACAACTAAATCACCACTATCGTTATCTAGACTAGCAAAAATTTCCCACTTACATCCTTCTGCCCTACACTTAACTCTAACTCTCTTAGGTTTATTCTTAGTTTTCACTAACTACACCTGTTTCTCATTCGCATAATTCTGTATGACTTCCTTAAACTCCTTAGCATTTTGAAAGAGCATACCAAGTTCAAAGAAAGAGACAAATTCATTTGGATCATAGCTCACCTTTTGACTGGTCTTCCTTTTGGGTATGTCAGTGTCATCCTCTGCTGCTGAATCAATAGAATCTCTACTGCCTTCACTTCCAGGTGATTTAGAATCATAAAAGGGTTCATCTCCTCACAATCTATCCTTAACCCTGTTAGATCTACTAGACCCTACACCCTCAAATTCCCTTTCCACTCCTGCTTCACCTATTGAAACTTCTAGAGGTATATTTTGTACCTTTCTAGTTCTCCTGGCCTTCATTTCTAACCTTCTCTTTTCCCTTAATTGCCTAACTTCTTCTTCCACATCACTCCCTTCTCATTAGGTCCTCCAATTTTTTGTTCTATATCACAAGAACTGCTACTATTAGAATCTTCCTCAATCTCCAAGCCCCCTGTACTGCCCTTACCAGGTTCTACATCTGTTTGCAGGTGATTTTGGCCATCTACATTTGCCTCCATAGGACTATTAACAACATCTTTTGAGTCGTTCAAATCGCCTGCTGCAGAAAATATATTCCCTAGGTCTTCACCCTCTGCCTCCTTATGAGAATTTACATTCTCACCCTTTAAACCCAGCACATATACACTAGAACTAGGTGGGACCACATTTTGACTAACTACCACTTGTTCACTAACCATATGCTCAATATACACCTTTAACATGTGCCCTATTTTCATTGGAGCAATATAATTCATTATCTTCTCATCTCTATCCATGGCTATAAACCCTTAACCATTACTATCTAAAATGTGGTATGTTTCAACCTCACGGTAACCTATGTCATGACAAAAATAATATGACTCAAAAATGGATATCAAATCCTTGTCGTTTTTGAAATATGTTACCTCACCCCCTACATAAATCCCTGATCTGGTAAATGTCCCCCATTGTGAAATCGAAGCTTAATAAAGACATTGTTCATCTTCTAACCTGCAACAACGTATCTGTTGTTAGCTTACGCAACAAAGAAGTATCTAATAAATTGCAAAAGCACACATTTTTTCAATGTAACACAACCAAAATTACATAAACATGAACCTAATGTACCTTCGATGACAAAATTAAGTAACAGTATAACGATGAACCGGTGACCTAACCCTAAATAAAGCGATGAACAATCTAGAGTACAGCCACTACTACATTAGATTTGTTGTCAGAGATTGTGAAGCCGATGTCATCAATTATCGGTCAAATCCTTGTTGAAATCCAGCAATTGTTTGATAGAGAACATGTGAGAAGGTGTCGATAAATCTCTGTCGAATAAGTTTGAGGGTGTAATTAAACTTCAGAAACTATATTTGACGGTAACCTAACACCGTTTGTTAAAGCTTTGACGTGGCAATGCAACGGGTTTAATATATCTGACTCAGAGTCTATTAGACCGAGATTGTACAACACACGCTTGGACCCGACTGGAAACGTAGTTTCAGAGTCTTGTTTGGCCCTTAAAATCATAGTGGAGGGGCTTATTTGACCCAACGCTAAGTGGAAGGGCTTCATTGAAAGTTAAGGCCAAGTTTGGGGACTTCTAAAGCCTTTATGTCTTTTTTTTTCAAGTTTATAATAATGAAAAATATTAACAAATTTAAATATTATATGGAAACTATGAATTAAAATAAAATGAGAATAGAAACAATTTATGTAAAAAATACAAATAATAAGAATAATAAGAAAATAATTTAAATATATGAAAATTCACAATTTTGTTGAAATTTGTGGAAATTAATGTAGACACGAACAAATATTCAATGAAGTTTCGTGTTAAAACAAACCATGACTAAATAACTATTCAATTAAATTAATTTAAATATAAAATTTTTCATTTAATAAAAACATATTTTATACAACCACGTGGTGATAATTAATTCAAAAGCAATGAATTATATAAGGAAAAAAAGTAATGAATGACATAAAAAAACGTATCATGTTCATTAATTAATTTGTTAAATGAAAAAAAACATCTTTATAGGTGAGAATTAATTAATTAATTTAAATGTCAAAATTGTCACGTGTCACTTGCATACACCACCACTTGTCACAACGTGGTTAAATTGCTGGGTTAAGTTTCTATTATTATAATAAAGATAATAATGACATTTTAAAATAAATGTAAAAGTTGACCATTAAATATAAAATAAATAACTTTATTATTTGAAATTTAAATTTTATTTCAAGTTTATAATAATGAAAATATTAACAAATTTAAATATTATATAGAAACTAGGAATTAAAATAAAATGAGAATAAAAACAATTGAAGTATAAAAATAAAGAAGATAATAATAATAATTATAATAATAATAGTTGAAGTATATAAAAATTCACAATCTTATTGAAAATTGTGGAAATTAATAATGACACGAAAAAATATTCAATTAAGTTTCATGCTTAAAAAAAACAATAACTAAATAACTATTTAATTTAATTAATTTAAATGTTAATCTTTTCATTTAATAAAATTATATTTTACACAACCACGTGGTGATAATTAATTCAAAAGCAATGAATGGTATACAGAAAAAAAAAAAAAAAAAAGAATGGCATAAAAAAAATGCTTCCGTATTTATTAATTAATTTGTTAAATGCCAAAAATATCTACATAGGTGAGAATTAATTAATTAAAATGTCAAAATTGTTATTTTGTTAAAAATATAGACGTGTTGCCTGCCTAAACCACCACTTGTTAAGTTTCTCTTATTATTATAATAGAGATAATAATGACATTTTTAAATAAATGTAAAAATTGCCCATTAATTTTTATTCTGTTGATTTTAAATGTAAAATAAATAATATTATTATTTTAAATTTAGTTTTTATTTCAAATTTATAATAATGAAAATATTAACCAATTTTATTATTATATGGAAACTATGAATTAAAATAAAATGGCAATTAAAAAAATTTAAGTATAAAAATACAAATAATAATAATAATAATAATAATTTAAATATATGAAAATTCACAATCTTATTGAAAGTTGTTGAAAATTAATGTTTGAAAAAAAAATATTCAATTAAGTTTTCCGCTTAAAAAAAACAATGACTAAATAAATATTTAATTTAATTAATTTAAATGTTAAATTTTTTATTTAATAAAAATATATTTTATACAACCACGTGGTAATAGTTAATTCAAAAGTAAGGAATGATATACAAGAAAAAAAAAAAAAAAAAAAAAGAAAGAGAGGATTGAATGACATCCAAGAAAAAAAAGTGTTAAGTTCATTAATTAACTAGCAAAGGGACCTGCACATTGTGCAACACGTATAAATTTTTATAGATGTTAATATTAAATTATTTAAGTAAGTATTAAAGATTTTTAAATGGTTTAAAAATTTTAAATAATAAAAGATAAAGTTTAGATCTCATTAAAATCTAAGTGAAAAAAAAAAATCTTATTTTAAAAAATCATTTTAAAAAATTACAATATCATTTTATTTAAACTTCATCATTACGATATATAATTTATTGTTTATTAGAATAAATCGGTGTTATCATATGAATATATATATATAATTTAAACATGATATTAAAATTATGTATATTTTGAATCACTTAATAAACCATATTATGAAAAATAAATCAATAAAAATATTTTAATTATTTTTAATTATTGTATTATATAATATATCGGGTATTAAATAATTTTACCTAATGATAATATATTTAATTGGTAATATTTGATTTTTTCTTTTTTCTTTGACAAACTTATAGAATTAAATGCCGATATATGTTTCAATTGTAACATTAATAATAATCACTAATTTCAATAAAATATTTTCTAAAACTAACAAACGGTTTATCTAATGTTTAGGGAAAGGTTTAGGTGCAATTATGACACCTTATAATTTAAAATATATTATAAATGTACAAATAAGGAGAAGTATGTAATATAATATTTTTATTTTTTAAAATTAAACATAGTATGAATTAACGGTGAAATTACCCTATTAAAAAAAAGTTAGAAGTTATCAAATTTAAAATGTTTTAAAAAATCAACAATTATAAATTTAGCACATAAAGAATCAATAAAAAACTATTATAAGTTAAATGAGTATTGATTTTTGGACTAATCATTTTAAATATTATATTTGAAATTAAGTTATTTTCTAATTTTAAATATTATATACATTATATTGAAATATGAAAAAATAACTTCAAAAGTTTTTTTCTATAATAATACTAATTTTGAAAATGTGAAAATTGGAAAATGCATTGGATCATATAAATAAGATGTCACATGAGGGGAAAAAAAAGAGAGAGAGTCAAAGATATTTTCTTGGATTTATACACCATTTAACAAAAAATTAGTGTTAATTAACAAAATTAACAAAATATATATCAATTTTGAAATGGAAAGTTTAACAAAAACATTATACTATTATTAACTAGAAAATTATTGGCATAAATATTAACTTTTTACTGAATAAAAGAAATAAATTTAAATGAAATATAAAATTTATTTTATGATTTGACTTATTCCTTATTTAAATCTATAATTCATATGAACAAATATGGTAATATCTCATAAGAAAACCACATACTTAATATTTGATATAATATTGGTAGGTTGATAATGAATAAATTTAGGTCGCCCTTTGAACAACGAATACTGAATATAAAAATTTATAATCTTAAGTGAGTTTTAGTTTGAGTTTATATTTTACAACAAAACTCACTTAAGATTATAAATTTTTATATTCAGTATTCGTTGTTCAAAGGGCGACCTAAATTTATTCATTATCATGAATGCGATAACACAAAAAAATGGAATTTGGATGAATTTGAATTGCCGTAGCTAGCTCAAAGGAGGATAGGCCTAAAAAAAAAGAGATATTTTTGAATTCGGATTTCGAATTTATATTTTACAACAAAACTCACATTTCTAGCGACAAATTGAGGACTGTAGTTTATATCTCGTCATAAATATTGTTTTCTGCACCAATCGAGTAGTGATGGTTCACGGCGTCATCATCACTGCTACCTGCACAAATAAAAAATATATGCACGCATCAACAAGTAGTGGTTCACACCGTCTAATTATAACAGAGTAGAAGAGAAAAAGAAATGATATATAATGGAAGAAATGTAACATTTTGAGGAGATTAAGAGTGAGAATGGTGGAGCAGATTCATGTATTCAAGTATTTATAGTAAATTCTATAACGCTTCAATAGTATAGATTAATTTTCGTCATAAAATCTGATTACATTAAGAGAGAATATGAAGAGAAACAGTCGCATTTAAAGGGAAAGAGGATAAAAAGATAACCGTTAAATAAATTAAAAATAAGTCTCTCTATATATAATTCATAACATAAATTTTTAATATTTCGATATATAAAAAAATATATTTAATAGGTTTAATATTAATTTAATGTTTTGTCTCCATACATGAAAAATATAAATTTAATATTTTTAATATTTGTTTTAATATATTTAGAAAGCAGGTAAAAATTAAGAATTCATTTATTGTTATTTGTCATGACACGTGGAAAAATATATTTGGTAAAATATGTTCGGATTTCAAAACTTGCAATTTTGCTTGTTTTTCCACCCAAAGCTTAACTCTCAGCCCTCCACATCAGATTGGTGGGCCCGCTGAGAGTTGCTGCTTTATATATATATATATATATATATATATTTTTGTTAAATGACAAAAAAACATCTTCATAGGTAAAAATTAATTAATTAATTTAAATGTCAAAATTTTTATTTTGTTAAAAATATAAACGTGTCACTTGCCTAGACAATCACTTGTCACAACGTGGTTAAATTGCTGGGCTAAGTTTATATTATTATTATTATAATAGAGATTTAATCTATGAAATTAATAATTTTTTATATATTAATTTAATTAATACTCAAATTATGTTGTTATTTGAAAATAAATAGTTAATTTTATTTGCGCACCAAGTAAAGAGTTCTTATTATTTTAATTATTAACATTAATATCACTCCCTCCGTCTCATAATACTTGAGACATTAGGCTCTTGTACACTATTCATTAACCGATCTTATTTCACGTATTGTGACTTACGTGTGTGTGTATATATATATATATATATATTTTGTTTTATTCGTTTTAATATCTACTTTTTAAATATAAAATTACCACAATTTTTAGTCGTGTATAATTAAAGATATTTAACGTTGAAGTTATACATTGGCAAATGTGCAAAATGCAAATGTTGCAAAATTAGTGAGACGGAGGTAGTATTATATTTTAATAGAATATATCCTATAAAATTCTAACATCATTGAGACAATAATCATATTAATTACCGTGGATATACATATGTCTAAACTTATTTCTTATTTTCATGGATTTTGATAAGTAATTTAAATTTAAGAACATTGTTTGAAACATTGAATTGATTGCATAAATAATAATATTTTTAGGGGTGTCAAACCCAATACCACATAGATAATACAAGGGGATAATGACTAATATATAAAGAATCTAGATAACCCCATTAGAATAAGGTTTTTTGGGTGGTGGTACCCAAGAACAAATATGTGCGGGCTCGACCCTGACCCAAAGCGGACAATATCATACTAATATGGGAGTTATGGAGCGGCTCCAAAGGACCCAACAGGTGGTATCAAAGCCAGGTTTGTTCTCTAGGAAGATTAGAGATTTATTTTTCTGGAAAATTAGGAAACTTAGCGCATAGAGCTTTTGGATGACTTCGTCTACTACGAAATTTGAGGTTACAAAATTTGATGGAACCGGAAATTTTGAGTTATGGCCAAGATAGGTAAAAGATATGTTAGTGCAATAGGGAATGAAAACTGTGTTAGAGAAAGGAAAATTAAAAGATATGACAGACTTGAAATGGAGTGTATTAAATCGGAAGGTAATTTCTGTGATTAGACTTTGTTTAGAGGATAAGGTGATGGTCTAAGTTATTGATAAAGAATCACCCACGACAGTTTGGAAGAAACTGGAAGATCGCTATATGTCAAAGTCATTGACCAATAAATTGCTCCTGAAACAGAGATTGTATGGCATGAAAATGACAAAGGTTACAGAATTGAGACAACATATAGACGAGTTTAATCAGCTTATCGGAGATTTGCATTGGGTTGATGTAAAATTTTGTGATGAGGATGATTCCCTATCGGAGACAATAAATTGATTTTGTTAAATTCCCTTCCGGCTTCACATGATGATTCGGCCCCAACACTTACATGGGGTAAGGATACTCTGAATTTGGAGAAGGTCACAACAGCTTTGTTGACATTCAGTTTGAGAAAGAAAACCTTGTAAAGAAAGTTCTCATGTAAAGGGACTTCTGGTTAAGGGTGGTCAGAATCGTGGGAGAAGTCAGCCAAGGAATGAGGGTAAGTCTCAGTCTAAATCGAGAGGTAAGAAATTCGTAAAGTGCTATAAATGCAACGAGATAGATCACATAAAGAGAGAGTGCCCTAAGTGGAAGGGCAAGGGTAATGATATTGGTTCCGATTCTGGTTCGAATGCAGTAAATGTGGTTGAGTACAACTCAGGTTCAGATGGAGACATGTTGTCTATTTCATATAGCACAGATCATGTAGCAGATTCATGGATACTTGATTCAAGATATTCGTATCATATGACTCGTCACAGGGAATGGTTTAGTACATTCAGTTTAATTAATTATGGTTCAGTTCTTATGAGCAATAATAATTCTTGTAAGATTGTTAGGATAGGAACTGTTAGAATTAAAAGATGTGATGGTGGTGTGAGGACTCTAGGTGATGTGAGGCATATACTTGATTAAGGATGAGTCAGATTTCACTAGGCTCCTTAGATTCCAAAGGGTATAGTTTTAGGTCTAAAGATGGAATGATGAAAGTGACAAAAGGTGCTATGGTTATAATGAAGGGACAAAAGTTCTTAAGGAACCTATACAGGCTGCTAGGGACTACAGTTGTAGGTGGTGTAGCCAGTGTTGAGTCTGACAAGGATGATACAATTTTGTGGCATTTGAGGTTAAACATATGAGTGAGCGAGGCATAAAAGAGGTTTGTTGAAGGGTATAAAATCATGTAAATTAGAATTCTGCAAAATTTGTGTTTTGGATAAACATCACATGGTGAAATTCAATACATGCTCACATAGAACTAGAAGGCTATTGGACTATATTCACTAAGATGTTTAGGGACCAGTGAAAGAGGTATCACGGGCAGGATATGTGTATTTTCTTACATTCATAGATGATTTTTCAAGGAAGGTTTGAGTATACTTCCTGCGACACAAGTCTGAGACTTTTGAGAAATTCAAGATGTGGAAAGCTGAATTTAAAAACCAAATAGGTAGAAAAATCAAGTGTCTACATTCAGATAATGGGACAGAGTACACAGATTCAGGATTCTTGAGATTTTGTGAACAACATGGGATTAAGAGGCACTTTACAGTATGCAAGACACCACAACAGAATGGTGTTGTGGAAAGGATGAACAGGTCAATTGCTGAAAGGGCTAGGTGTCTCAGGTTGAATGCTGGGTTATCTAAGAATTTTTAGGCAGACGCAGTAAGTATGGCTTGCTTCTTGATAAACAGATCACCTAGATTATCACAGGATAGGAAGACTACAGAGGATATATGGATAGGTAACGACATCAATTACTCTGATTTGAGAGTGTTTGGGTGTCCATCTTATATGCATGTTTCCAGTGATGAGAGATCAAAGTTAGAACGAAAGTTTAGATAGTGCATCTTTCTCGGGTATGAGAAAGGAATTAAAGGGTACAAGTTATGGGATCCACATGCAAATAAGGTCATCATTAGCAGAGATGTGATCTTTGATAAAAGATCAATGCTAGACCTAGACGTGGTGCAAATTGAATTAGAGAAGAGTGCAAATTGAATAGTCAGAATTCAGAGGCTTTTAATTCAAGTGAACACCATAATATAGCCATAAATAGACCTAGACGCACAATCAGACCATCAGAGAGGTATGGGTTTGAGGATATGCTTTCTTATGCACTTATTACCAGTAACTGGGATCCAACTACGTTCAGTGAGGCTTTAGAAAGCCAGAAGAGATAGATAGATAAATAGATGGGTGCTATGGTTGAGGAGATTGAGTCTTTACCAAACATGGGATCTGGTGGAGCTTCCAAAAGGGAAGCGGGTTATTGGGTGAAAATGGGTATATAGGAAAAAGGATGATGGAAAGTTCAAGGCTCGATTAGTAGCGAAAGGGTACTCACAGAGAAAAATAGAATATTATAATGAGATATTTTCTCCAGTGGTTAGACACACTTCTATACGATGTGTTGTGAGTCTTGTAGCTCATTTTTACATGAAGTTGGAGCAGATGAATGTAAAAATAGCATTCCTTTATGGTAATTTGGAGGAAGAGATTTACATTGATCAACTTGAGGGGTTCAGTCAACCAAGGAAGGAGCACTTAGTCTGTAAATTAAAGAAGTCCCTCTATGGGTTAAAGCAATCTCCAAGGCAATGGTATAAGTGGTTTGACTCGTACATGGTAAAGATTATCTACATTATATGTGAGTATGATTACTGTGTGTATGTTAGGAGCCTGAAAGATGGCTCATATATTTTTCTGTTGTTGTATATGGATGACATGTTGATTGCTGCTAGAAATATGGCTGAGGTTGATAAATTGAAAAACTTGTTAAGAAAGGAATTTGACATGAAAGATTTGGGTGCTGCCAAGAAGATTCATGGGGTGGAGATTCACATGGATAGGACGTTTGGGAAGTTATTGTTGTCTCAGAAGGATTATGTGCAAAAGGTGCTGAAGAATTTTAGTATGACAAATGCTAAGGCTGTAAGGACACCACTAGCGAGTCATTTTAAATTGTCTACCAATTTGTGCCTAATTTCAAATAAAGAAATGGAAGACATGTCAAATGTGCCATATGCTAGTATTGTAGGATGTCTGATGTATGCAATGGCATATACAAGGCCTGATTTAGCTCTTGTGGTGAGTGTAGTGAGTAAATTTATGGAAAATCCTTGGAAGTAGTATTGGAATGCTGTCAAGTGGATTTTCAGGTATTTGTGGGGTACCATTGATTATGGTATCATGTTTGGTAGACAGGAGGATGTATTATCAGCTGTGGGGTATATAGATTCGGATTATGCAAGGGATGTTGATAGCAGGAAGTCTACTTTAGGCTATGTTTTCAATCTTGTAGGAGGTCCTGTTTGTTGGCGATCTGGGTTATAAATGAAGTTGATTACATGACGATTTCTGAAGCTGCGAAAGAGGCATTGTAGCTTACAGGGTTTGTTAGAGAACTGGGTATTCGGTAACATGGGATTCCCTTGTATTATGACAGTCAAAGTGCCATCTATTTGGCAAAGGACCATATATATCATGCTTGAACGAAGCATATTGATGTAAGATATCACAAGATTTGGGACCTGATTGGTTCACGTGACAAAGATCTTCAGAAGGTGCACATTTCTGAGAATGCAGCGGATATGTTGACAAAGACAATCACTGTAGACAAGTTCAAGCATTGCTTGGACTTGGTTAATGTCTCAAGTTGCTAGTAAAGTAGGACGACCCGAACTTATCCAGATGGAGCTACTTGTTATTTCCTGAGGGGTGAATTCGCCAAGGTGGAGATTATTGTGTGTGGCTCATTTAATGTGTTTGGGAAATTCGGGGTGCAGTTAGGATTCAGAAGAGTTTGGGGATTTATGTGTAATTATTGTACTAGGGTTACAATATATATTTATTATAATGCCTAAAGTTAAAACTCAGTATTGAAACACATAATAAAACTCTGAGGTAGGAGCCACAAAGTGGACGTAGACACATTGCTAAACCACTATAAGTCTCTATTTATTTTTCTTTTATATTTCCGCATTACAGTTGCATTCACGTAGGGTTCACCAATTGTTGTGTGTGGCTCATTTAATATTATTGGAAAGTTTGGGGTGCGGTTAGGATTCAGGAGGGTTTGGAGATTTATGTGTAATTATTGTACTGGTGTTACATTATATATTTATTGTAATGACTAAGGTTAAAACTCAGTATTGAAACACATAATAAAACTCTGAGGTGAGGAGCCGTAAAGTAGACGTAGGCATATTGCTAGACCACTATAAATCTCTGTGTTATTTTTCTTTTCTATTTCCGCATTACAATTGCATTCACATTAAGTGGTATTAGAACCTTAGTTTAAAGATGGAGCCCGTGATCAGATCCGTGGTGTACCTTATGTCGAAAGTCTTCCTGATAATGTGGTGGTCAGGCAGTGGGTCTTGTTGATTAGTAATGGCGGTACAATATGGTTTGAAAGATCGGTGGATTATCTTAAGGTAAGGCCTGTGACCGATGGGCCAATGAATTATCTCAAGGGGAGGCTGGCGTGTGATCCTTAGTTTGGAGGATCGGTGGACTACCTCGAGGGGAGGCGATGTGGTCCTTGATTTGAAGGGGAGGATGGTTAGGGTGTCAAACCCAATACCACATCGGTAATAGAAGGGGATAATTACTTGTATATAAAGAATCCAAATAACTCCATTAGTATGCCTTTTGGGTGATGGTACCTAAGAAGAAATTCATATGGGCTCGGCTCTGGCCCAAAGTGAAAAATATTATACTAATATGGGAGTTGAGGAGCGGCTCCGGAGGGTCAACAAATATATTCGACATATATTATAAGTACACAAATTTTCAAATAAATTTAACAATAATTTCATAAAACAAACATAAATATTTTTTATTTTACATTTTTTTTACCTCTATACAACCGACATTAAATTTATAAATTTCTCTTTAATTTCATAGTTTCTATATCTATTGCATAGAAAGGGCAAAGGATTGATAATTCATATTGACCGGAAATTAAAATCGAACTTTTGGGTTACCAATAATTCTCTCCCTTAAGTTTGCAGAATTTTGTGCGATATAGTGTATTGCAAATTGGTGGAGTAACCATTTTAAGAAAATAATCATGACAATGTAAGAGAATACTTCTTTCTTTAGTTGTATCAAATAGCGAATGCAACATATGAATCCATCGTAATTCTTTTTCTTAATTAAAGCAATTTCATAATTATAAACACTCTTTTAATATTAAATCCATGACTGTCATTAACATCAAAAAATAGGTTTGTTCCTAACAGCAACGATGCTTTTTCATTCACAGCATCAAATAGATTTGTTAGGAATTTCCTACCCGATTCACCAGCTTGCGACAACTTTGATCCATTATAATTTTAAATTTATTAAAATGGAGGGCTTGTGGAGGAATTGGTAAAAGTCCTTACAACTAAAAAGTGAAAAAAAAAATACAAAAGATAAAAAATATATATATATATATATATATATATAATAGAATCATAACGAAAATATCAATAGTTAAAAATGTAAGAGTTGAATTTACACTAAAGAAATAGGAGAAAAACTCGCTTCATCATTTTCTAGTGTCTTCTCAATTATTAATTCAATCATATCATTGGAAAGATCAAAGATATTTCGCTCGGATGTTTTTGCTTTTTTTTTTCTTCTGTTTCCATGGTTGATATTAATCTGTGGTGTAAAGTTATAGCAATTTATATAGGCATGATAATTTTAGAATAAATTAAAATTATATTAAAATCAATTAAATTAGAATCTTTTTATATTCCACACTATTATATTATTCAATTGAATGCATTCAAGTTAATATATTATAACTAAAAAAAATATGAATTGTAACAACATAATCAAACCATACAAATTCTAATATTATATTTTTTTATGAAATAAATCATCATTAATTCATCAAATTTTCAAACAATGTGTCTTTTGAAATTCTAATAATATTTATAAATTATATAATATTAACTGCGATGGAAATAAATATATCAAAATTTATCACTTCATGTTCCTATAATTTAATAGGTAAATATACTTTTGTTTATTAATTTCAAATGTCACATTTTTAAAATACGTGTTGATTTATTTGATTAGTTTTAAAATATTAATTGAATTTCAGAATATGTTTTATACTAAAATATTGTAAAATATTAACGTTTGAATATTAATTAGTGTATGCATGTTATTGTTTGTTACCATTTTATTTAATTTTTAAATTTTTATACCGTTGTTTTAATTAAAAAAAATATATTTTTAGTTAATAGTTTTTTAATTTGGTATTAATTTAAAAAGTAAAGACTTTGATTTCAAATTTTAACAAATAAAATATAAATATCATGACTAAAATTTTTTAATACAAATACATCACTAAAAAAATGATTATATATATATATATATATATATATATATATATTCCATGTTTGATAATATTTTCTAATGTAAGATTATGTCAATTTATGTACACATTTTAATTTTAAAATAAATTAAATTGATATTAAACGCTAGTACTAAATTTGATTTAATTTCAATTTTACATATTTCACTCTCTTATTTCATAATTAAATATATTTAAATTAAAATATTATAACTACCAAGTGTAAATTATAATAAAGTGAAAATTTTAAGGAATGAGTTTTTTAAAGTTTAAAATACAATTATAGGCTTATTTTGAAAAACATATAAAAACAGGCTTTAAAAAGTTTAGTTTTCACTCCATAGACCAAGTTTCCCAAAATACCCCTGAAACTTTACAATTCACAGATGCTGTGAATTATGCTCACAGTCTGTGAATTACGCTCACAGCTGTGATTGGCCTATGGAGTGAAAATCAAAATTTAGTTTTGCAAACTTTTCAAAAGTGACCTATAATTGTATAGTAAACTTTTTATGGCCTAAAAATCCAATGGACTCTATAATAAATCATTAGACTATACAAATTCCAACATTAGTTTTGGAAAAATAAATCTCTACCATTTTTTATCAAAGAAATTATATCACATTATAAACTAATGTGTCTTTTCAAATTCTAAATAATATTAATAACCATGTAAATAAATATATCTAAATTTTTCCCATAATCTTCACGTAATATGACATATAAATAAAATTTTCTATTTTTGTTTATTAATTTCAAATGTTATATTTATATAAAAAGTGTTGACAAATATTAAAGAAAACCTGCATATTTGTTTGTTTATTGGTCAAATTTAAAGTTTTAATTGAATTTTGTAATATACTAGTATATAACCCCGTGCGAGACGCACAACCATAATTTTTATTCTAAAATATAATAATATAAATATAAAAGTAATGAATAAATTTTAAATATTATATTTTTTTCATGTACAAATATAGTGCTAAAAAATTAATTTTATGTCGGTAGATAGTCCGTATTTGCCATATTTATACGAATACGAACACTAAAATTAACACACGTTTAGACTACAGATTCTTTTATCCAAACTATTTAAGGTCTTAATCCATTAAGAACTGAATTGAACATGGACACCATCAGTCCACTTTTTATTAAAAATAATAATAATAAGTAAAACATATAATACTTATTATATATTAATTAGCAAATTATTATATGGAATAAATCATATAATAAAAAATTAGGAAAAATTATAAAATATGAGCTTTTCAAACTTTAACTTTAAGTAAATAAACCATCCAAACTTTATTTAAATTTATAAACTTTTGAAAGTTTGAAACTTAAAAAATGAACCAAATTGATGAATATACCCTTAAAAATGCGCTTCACGACATCACCAGCCTGTGAAGCACGTTTACTAATTAATTTAACTTCACTACGCTGGTGATGATGTGAAGCGCATCTATAAGGGCATGTTGGTCAATTTGGTTTATTTTTGAAGTTTCAAACTTTTAAAAGTTTAAAAACATAAAATAAGTTTGTATGGTTTATTAACTGTTGTGACGGATTCGGACGTGGATAAGGATGCTCATTCGGTTTCGGACTGATGGACGGACGATTGCCTATAGAATCCATAGAAGTTAAAGTTTGAAATGACCAAAAATATAATCATCCCTAAAAATTAACTATTATTAGATCTTAGTATTAATAATACTCTAAAAGATAAAGAGTTAGTAAAAATAAAAATCTAATATAAATAAAAAAATTATAATTCCTTTATATATATATATATATATATATATATACCAATTTGTGGATCTGAACTCCAAGCAGACAAGTATTTAGAGTCTGATGTTTGATGTTCAAATGGACTTTCAATTTTAGAGTCCAAATTCGCGAGGGATGGTGCGGATCTGAACTGTCGGCATACTATGGGTCCATTGTTACATCACTATATGTACACAATAATAATATCTAAAATTAACCTGTTGAAATCCAATAATGCATAATATTTTGTTTTAAGTCTTTATCAACTTTCATTCTTCAAAATTATTAATTTATTCAAACATAAAATAAAAGTATTAAATATATTATTATTTCCTTCAATATAATATCAAATTAAAATTTATTTAATATTTGATTAGATTTTAAAAAGCTATTTAATTTTATTATTTCAAACATCTTATGAAGCCCATCTTGAGTCTACCTATAAATCCATCACAGACGGGTTTGGTCATCAATATCAAAATCCAATTTAAAAATGGATATGTCTACGTTAGACCATTTATAAAAACCCGTAAAGATTTAATTAATCTAGACTTGAGAATACTACAAAAATTCCTCAAGTACGAAATATCATATGCATCAGAATTATGCGTAATTTACATGACACTTCACATTGTTATCCCCTCTTCTACTTTTGGTGTAATTTATAAAGATTTGTTTATGAAATGAATATCAGTTTAACTATTTTGTATGCCACTTTAAATAATATTACTCATTTATTTTATCATTTACTTGTATTCTAATGGATTCTTACAATAGTGGATTCATATAATTTTAGTAAGATACCAATCTAATTATACTTTTAATTACAGCATCCAAAAATTGAAGATTAAAATATACCGAATTATTTTTTTCATTACAAATTGTTACTACTATGTGACCATAAGAACATTGCCAGAAAGAGCAGAAAAAACTTTTATTACTATGTGTATATAGATTTAACAAATTATATACTTCATTTTAAAATGTACTATTACATCATATATTAATGTAATTGAAAAAATATTTTTAAAAAATCAATATATATATATATATACTCAAGATATTTGATTATTTAATATCAAATTTTAGATTATATTTTTAAAATATATATTTAAGATATTTGATTATTGAATAGCAATTATAGATTAATATTCCATTTATCAAGACAATCAAAGAGTTTTAAATTTTGGGAATGGGATAAAAACAAAAAGTAAATAACATAAAAAGAAAAAAGTTATTTATTTATTAATAATATATTTTAATATAAATACATTATAGTCACATTTTATATATATATATATATTTTTTATTTATTTATTTATTTGTGTGGGGAGAGGGAAGATAGTTGAATATAATATATAATTTAAAGTCTAATAAACCTTACTTATTTTAAAATATTTGAAAATTACATATTAAATATTCTATATATTAAAATTTTTATTTCGTCAGATGATGTTTATGTATTTTTTTTATAATATTTTTTACTTAAAATTTAAATAAACTTTATTTTGAATTTTAAGTGGAAAAGTTGTAATGACTAAGATATATATTAGTGTGTTTCTTTTTTTTTCATTTTTATACTATTTGTTTCATGTGATAAATGTTTTTTTTTTCAATTGACGATTTTCTCCTTAGATTTTATAATGATTTTAATTTATTAAGGTATTTAATTGGTTTGTTTTTCCATAAAATCATATTAAATTAAATTAAAATATTTCCATTTTACAATTTTATCTTTTTCGAATTTTTTTTATTATAATAATTTTGTAATATTAACATATCTAAATTGTTTTAATTTTTTTTTTTCATTTTTATAATTAGAAAAATATAAATTACTATAATCTATATAAATATTTATACTTTTTAATATTTTTGTAATTATGAACTTAAATTTATAGAATAATTAAATATCAATAAAAAGAATGATTTAGCATATATAAATAAATGTTTGATTTTTTTTTTTAAATTAAAGTGATGTTGTAAAAGAGATATAAGATGTCTAGCACTTGAAAAATATATAAAGATTTACTTTTTAAAACTATAAATATTTATTTATTTTTTATTAAGTTCAAAATATCACATGTTTAAGTATCAATTCACATAAGTAAATGTATTTTCAAAAATTAAAATTATTCTATTTTTTTTTAAAAAAATTGAAATTAAATCATAAAACGACATAATTAAATGAACAAAGTGATTTTAATTATAAAGCAACCCTAATCATCAATTTAAACTAAATCAATATATAATTATAATAGTTAATGGTTTTGATGAGTTATTATTAAAATGTATAAATATATAATATTAAAAATAGAAAAAAAAAAAACAATTATATATGGAAGGGATGTGGGACCTAAATTTTTTTTAAAAAAGCATAAAAATATCACAATATTATTGTTTATATTAATAAATAAGAAAAAACAAAAATTACCATAAAAAATTGGTTCGTTCATACCATTACAAATTATCATTCTCAAATACATATAATCAACTCACGCTTCAATATCAAATAGACACACAGTAAACAAATAAAATATAAACAAAAGTCATAAACATAAAAAAAATAAATTAATTAAAAATTATGCAGGTCTACTAATTTCGATATAGGTGATTGCAGCGACATATGCGGTAAGTGTCGTGAAAACAAAATATAAATTAATTTAAATGTGAAAATTTTTAATAACTATAATAATGCATAGTAAGGGAAAAAAAAACTTTTAAATCTCAATAAAAATTGAACACAATACCTAAGAGATGTTTGAAAAATATTAAAAAAAAAGAAAAAAAAAAGAGAGAATTATAATATAAATAAAACTTCAAATAAAGTACTTATCTCATAGGTGTTTGAAAAGTACTTATCGGAATGATGTCAAAAAGAAAAAAATTGCGTGAAATCAAAATAATGTAGAAGAAAAAACAAAGAAATATAACATAAAAAAATTGAACAAAAATACTTACCCGTCTGAAAAGAATGCAACCAATTGAAAAAATAAAATAGAAGAAAAAAATAATAACAAAATTATAAAAAAAAAAGAATAAAAATACTTACCTAGAGGAAGAAATATTTATTAAAAGAAATATAAACGATCGGAGAAAAAGAGCAGAGCCTTAGAATGAATTTGAATGAATTTGTTATTCTTATATAAGGTTACCATAAATATAAAATGAATCATAAAATAATATTATAATATTTTAAATTGGTAATTAAATATTTAACTTTATATTACGTAATTCGGAAAAGATACCTCAATAATATAGAAAGAAAATAAATATTATTAATACATTAAATAAGTATATTTTTATTAAAAGTTTTAGTGACACGTGTTACTTTAAAAATTAGTCACTTATTTATATTTCATTGGGCTAGTGCAAAATATGAGGGAAAAATAACGATTATTATATATATATAGATTTTTACATGATAAAATATTAACGTTTGATTTTATTAATTGGTATGTGTACTTAATTGTTTATTACCATGATTTTAACTTCTACACTTTTGTACAATTGAATTAATGAGAAATTATATTTCATGTTGGAATATTTATCCCAATAAAATGGACACCACTAATTTTTTTTGGAAATATTCGGTAAACCCAACACATATGAAGTTATGTTTATAATTAAGGATTGTAATTTCGATTTTAACTAATTAAATATAAATAATATAAGTAAAAAAGTTAAACATAACATAAAATACATTAGCATAATTCTTGAATATAATTAAATATAATATAATATAATAATTGTTTTATAATAAAATAACATAAAATACATTAGCATAATTCTTGAATTTATAACTAAGCAGTCTTCATAAGATTAGTCCAAATGTTCCCCTTGGATCATATATTTTGTTTAAATCTAAATGTGTCTTTAATTTTTTTTTTCAATGTCTATAGCAAAAAAGACATTTCACTTCCAATTAATCATCACCGTGGATAGAGTCTTTAGAAACCAGTGATTAGGACCTGTCAGATTGCAACATTTTGTCACTTTGATCATGCTTCCGCCAATTGGACCAACAATATTTATGAATATTGATCGACATTGCAATAGAGTTTCTCTTTCTTCATTTTCATGTAGCAATGAGTGAAGCAATTGAATTCCTGCGGTTATTTTTTGTTGCAAATTAAGCTATTCCATAATTGTAGACTGTTTGAGGAGACGAACTGCAAACGCCTTCTTCAGCACTACTAAAGCTCCGTCCATCACATTTTGAAAAACCCATAAGTGCTTATCAATAACATTCCTTTCACATTTCTAGTCATACAAAATTTAAATAAAAAATTAAATTGAGTTTCTAGGATTGATGACAATTTGTATTCAATTTTGTGCAAATCCAACATCTTCAAAATATGTGGCTTATAGGCAGAATCTGAAAGGTTTTTTTTTTTTTTTTCACATGATAATATGAAAATATAAGCAATTGTAAAAATTAATATTAATAAATTTAAAAATTAAAAACTAAACATACACTAAACTGATAGAATGAAAAATTGATTCTTCGACATTTATTGTTTTCTCTATTATCATGTCAATTACATTGGCAGGGAGAAAAATGATTGTAAGACTTGAAGACCTTCTTTTGGATGACATTTTGCTATAAAATAATATGATTAAAAAAATCAAATAGAGAAAGTAAATTATTAAGATAAGATAAACAATTGTGTAACATATTTGATATAATAATCACTTTAATAAAGAAAAGAGACGATGAACATAAAAAGAAAAATAAATCTATATATATATATATATATAAAGCGGAATTCTCAGCGAACCCCACCAATCTGATGTGGCGAGCTGAGAGGTGAGCTTTTGGTTGAAAAACAAGAAAAATGAGCAATTTTCAATTTCATTCATATTTTACAAATTAGAAAGTGACACGTGACAACACTTTTATTCTTCTCATTCAAGTTATTCTCTAAATATTCTAAAAAAAAATGTTTTGTGTATTAATTAGATTAAATATGACAGGCTTTTCATTGTTCCATGTAACGTATTTCAACCTATAAATTTGGTCCATTATCAGATACATCAATCATTATAAAAATATGATCGAAATCAATTTTTTCTCTCCAATTTTTCTCTTATTCAAGCCAGGGAGGTCATGTTTTTCATATGGTACTTTTTATTTTAAAATTTTTATTTTGTTTATACTATTCATTATTATTTTTAATTATTAATACTAATATATTTTTGGTGGATCTAATTTTTTGGTTTGATTTCATGTTTCTACGGATATATTTAGGAGATATATGGAGAGTTCTACTTCTTCTCTCATCTTTTGGTAAGATTTAGTTTATTAAAAAATTTTAAAATCTTATAATTTTTTTTGTTGTAATATTGATTTTTTTTTTTTGTATTGAGACTGTTCCTATATTATTATTTCATCTAATTCTGCATATACCGACAAAAATATCAATCGAATTAGAGTATAAAAGAAAAATTAAAAGTCATTGTTGATTATAATCTCTTCTTCTTTTAATTCTTATTCTTATGCTTTTTATATTTCAAATTAATTATTTGTTTGTCTTTTATCCTTTCTCACATGTAATAGATGACAAAAATAGCACAAAAATCGGAGTTGAGAGTATTGTAAATATCGAAGCTTCTTCAAGACTTTCTAGATTCAATTTGAAAATTTCTTTTTCCTTTTATATTGTTGTACTAATAATATATATTTTTTATTTTGTACAATTTTTTTATTATGATTTAACCCATATATCCTAACTAGATTCATGATTTAATCTAAAAATATGTAAACACTTATTGGTTATTGAAATCATAATATATTTTATAATTTGTAGCTCAATGGTGCAAAATCCTTATTTATTTATTAATTAGATTATATTTATAACACAATTTTATTTTTTTTTAATCATGACATGTTAAAAAAAACTATATCAATAATTCAAGTTTTATGACTTTTATTCTAATAAACTAATACATTATATTCTCATTATATTCGATAATTATCAATTAATATCATATTTTATTCATATAATATCTTAATAGTATTTATTATTTTTTATTCTCTATCAAATTTTATTAATTCAAATTAATTAGAACACAATCAAATTAAACTCTCATTTAAATATCAATTAATCAAAACATTAACGGAAATCTTTTCAAATTTTGTATCACTTTCTTTCCATTTCAATCAAATTTATTTATTACTATTTATTAAATTTTGATTGTGTGTATTTCCTATCATATTAAAGTGAAATTATTTTTAATATTATAGAGTAAAAAAAACTATTCACTCAATAATACTGTTTTTCTATTTTGTAAATTATATAATTAATTATTTTCCTATCCTGTAAATTATATAATTAATAATTAGCTATTATATCTTTACCGGATAATTAACTATGAATATATAGTAGGAAAAAGGAAAATGATGAGGTGAAATTTAATACTAAATTAAACATCACATGATAAATTAAAACAACAATATACGATTACAATGAAGACTTTAAATAGTAAATGAAAAGACGCCCATAATTATATATATATATATATATACACACACACATGAGAGGGTCATATAACTAATTATTTTTTAAAATAAAGCCATTTAATCGTTTGACCCAAAAATAAATAAATTATCTCTATAGAGATAATTAGTTAAAAAAACCTTTTATAAAATAAAATTTGGTTGATGACCATCTTTAGTGTAATATTTTATACATGAGAGGGTCCATATCGCATCTAACAAGTATCTAAATTCCTTATATGGTACTTTTTTTATATTTTATTTAAAAATAAGTATATATATTTATAAAATTTATTTTATAATATATAAGTTTTGAATAAAAATAAACATAATATAATTATATATAAACTAAAAAATAATAATATCTCCGCGCAAAGCGCGAGCCAACTACCTAGTTTTTTTTATAGGTGGATAATGGAGAATATGGTTAATTACAAATTAAATCAAATAATGATATAATTAACTGAAAATAATGACAAAAGATGATTTAATTTAAGTTACAAAATTTAAAAATTAAACAAATTTATTTAATGAATTCAAAATCAAAATTTCAAATAGTATGACATAATTAAAATTAATTTAAAATTTAATATTAAATAGATTTCATTATTTTTCATTTAATCTTTTTATTTAAACTCATACTAGTAATTTAATAAAATTAAAATGAACAGAAAATTTATAATTTCATGAAAAAGTAAATTTATATTATATTATTTTTAATAATGAATTTGAAATATAAAGAAAAACAACTTTTTTATTTAAAATATTTAAAAAAAATAAATTATATTGTATTTATTAAAAAAAACTATATTGGAAAACAACTTTTTATTATTATTTTTTTGGTTGTGCAAACCACATAGAATGATGACTTTGTGTTGCACCAAGTCAGAACCCAAGTGAATTTATTTATTTTTCCATAATCCCCACTAATATATGTATCACAACATGTCAGATTTTTACTTCTTTTTTTTTTTTTTTGTTCTTTTTTCTTTTTTAGTTATCAATTCAAAATTCTTTTAGTACATGATATATTTGTTAGGATTGTGACGAGAATTTGAGAATATTCCGGTATCCATAATTGGTTTGTAATTTGGAAAAGACTCAAAGACTGTTTTGAAAGTGTCATATTTGATTTGGAATGGTATTTCCTAATGCGGGATTCTATTTAGGAAAGAGATCCTTGATAATCCTAAATAGGAAAATATTTTCTTAATGGTTTAGGATTACTTTGTGAATAAGTAATCTAATGCTATAAATATGGTACTTGTATCTATTATTAGATATCCTGAGAGAACAATGTAGATCTAGTTGGTTAGGTTTGGGAGGTGCCCCATGAGGACCCGGGAACCATGGAGACCATGGAGATCTTGAATTCTAGAATCGAGTCTTGTTATCCTGTGAGAGCCATATTGGGAGAGCTTGTGTGTGAGACTGTAACCAATGTAATTGGATTGGGGAGTGAGAGAGGGGTATTCTGGTTGTAATTATTGCTTTATTGTAACATAGTGAATTAGTCTCTCGTCGTCCTGACGACCGTGGTTTTTTCCCGTTTTGGATTTCTGCGTAAAACCTTGTGTCTTATTTTCTATCTCTATTTCTTACCTTGTGTATATTATTTTACTTTGTGGTTACCAATACTCGTCTCCGCTGCAATGGATCACCGATTCATTATGTATCCACCCATTTAGAAAAAGAAAAGAAAAGAAAGAAAAAATAATTATATGATTCCATGAAAAATCTTTCATTCATTTTAATTATATATTTTCTTATTTAACTTTCTCCTTCCGTAGAATAAGTAACTATTTTTAAATTATATCTATCTTTAAATTTGGAGATAACTAATTACTTTTTTATTAAGTATTTAAAAAAAAATTATAATAGAAATATAATTTCAAGTTGTGATTTATTTACTAAAAACAATACCGTATAAAAATTAATTTTAATTTTAAAATTTAAAATAATAAATAATTAAATCTCAGTCGACACTTTCTTTTATAATATCATAAAATATTAGTTAATAATAATTTATTTTCTAAAAAATAATGTTGTAATTTGTAAATTTAATTAATTTATTATAATTTATATTTTGTAGTTTATATATTAATTTAAATACATTTCAATTGAATAGTTTCAATTAATGAATTAAGATGAGGGTAGAATTTGTAAACATTGTAATTTAATTTTTATAATAAGTTTAAGATCACAGAAGTCATATACATTTAGTATAAACATAAATTATTGGAATTAAATGAATTAATAAACTAAATAAAAATTATTGAATTTGATTGAATTAATAAACTAATCTTTTTCTATTCTTAATTGACAAATAAATTTTGTAATAAGTTTATTTTATAATATGAATTTAATTTAAACTCTATTATTTTCGTTTTTCGATCACCAATTTGTTCTCTCCATAATTTATTTATTTAAGAAAAATATTTATTTTTGTTTCGTACTTGTTTTCTTATTAATTTATTTATTAAAAAATATATGACGTGTTGGATGATGAATGGTAACAATAAAATATTTTTATTATTGGTATTCGCAAACAATAACAATACCTATTATAAATAAAAAAACAACTAATGATAAATATCAAAAATAAAAAGAAATTTAAAATTTTATAATTAACACATTATCACGGTTATACTAAACTATGATATCCATATCATGAATATTACGCTCTAGGAATTCGTCAGTACATGATTTGAATTCATCGTCACTGTATATATAAGTGACATCTTCAATCTATGGAACTTCTATCATCAAACTACATTCATCATTCGATGGCGGTATTTGTATCACTCCCTTAGCAAAGTATCATCCAAAAGTTGGTTTACAACATAACCTTTCACTGATTCGATTTTAATTTGCAGAACTTCTCGAAAAATATTGACGTGAAACATCATTTTAATCATTATATTTTTTTTTGAATAGAATGTCGTAATTGGTCTATATATAGGAATATAAAATAAAATTTTAAATGTTAATAATTCATTTTTATTTGTTGATTGTCTATGAAATTATGACGGGTGTCGAATCCGTCAATATAAATTTAACCTGTAATACAAATAAACTGGCAATAAACAGGATCGATCCCACAGAGAGCGGAAATCAATAATTGTAAATGTTAAGACCAAATCAAATAAAACTGGGGGTATAGAATATAGGAATAATTAAACTAAAAATGAAATTAACAGAATAAAATAATCAATGATATTTAAACATCCATCTAAGTCAACTTATTCAACGTAGTGTTGATCATCGAAACTAAGTATATATATATGCAGTTTAATAGTCACAGTTATAGCTATTGACAACGTGCCTAATAACCAATCTTTTCCTTAGCTAATAGACTCACCGGGTACGACCCTTCGAATCAATCACTAATCTAAAGTAGACCGCATTAAGAACTAGAAAATACCCGTGACCATAACCAATTGAATCAGTACGATAGTTCTTGAATTATGATTATGCACTCTCAACATTACCTAGGTCAAACTAACTACGAGCTATTTGACGTGCAATGTGTTAATCCTAATTAACCAATCATCTGCGCACTTAATTAACTAATTAGAATAACATGTGCATTTAATCATGCCCATAGAGAATACACAAATATTAAACAAGCATATACATTAAAACACAATTCTCACCACACGTATAATTGACTTAGCTGGATGAGACTAGTTTAGCACCCCATGGGCGCAGTTAACATCATCGTCTCAATAAAGTTTACCGAATGAACGAGACAGAGTGTTTTTTTTATTGAAAACTAAAACTGACTAATTCTGATCATTTAGAGTAAATATATACTCTGTTAAAAAACTGAAAATCATTAAAAATCTCCTCAGAACCCTTATTTAAAAGTTCTAAATTCAAAATATAAAAATCCTAAAAATCCTATCAATTTATTTCTAAATAAGTCTTCAGATGAAATCTTATTGACTTTAACTCTGCTTTAGCAATTGTTGTCAATAATCCTCAAAAACCTTCATATTTGTATAATTGCCTCCAATCTGTCGAAAATTACAAAAATAGACAAATTAATAGCAAATCTTCAATAAGGTCTAAAAATAATAAAGAAAATAGTGCAAGAATAATTTCATGATCAAATTCCCCCATACTATCTTATACTTCCTCAAGTATGCCCATGACCATTATTTAAAAGAAGACTCAATCGGCCAAAAAGGAATTAACCATGTTCAACCGTGCCCAGAGTAAAAGTTTACATCACTCAAAATAATGAAAAATTAAAAAAAAAAGGAAGTTGTCATCAAAGTAAGCACGCATATATAAATTTCATCTTTAAATTAGAGCAAATGCAATGAGAACAAACGATAATTCGCAAAAGAATTTGCTACACGAGTACCACAAGCAATTAAGAAAAACAATCGGTTTTCTTCACAGTTTAAGCAGCAAATAATAATACAAAACAAATTCTAATAGCCACTAGTCGGGTCTCTCTTTTCATTTATTTATTTTATTTTATTTATTTGACCTTAAACGACCAGCGAGACATTTCAAATCAACACTTGTAGTTATTTCTAGGTTTAAACGGCCCCAAAAGGTACTCAACCCTCTTCAATCACTAGCTTCTCCATACATAAGCCACTTAAGGAGAATAAGCACCGTGTCACCTATTCCGGCTAGTAAAGGAGAATTAAAAAACTAAAAATGCGTTACTTTGGTCGGACTGAATTCGGCCTATAAGGGGACAACCCTCCTATCATCAATGGCTCCATACATACAAAAACTTAGGGGGATTTAATGCTGATCCACTAATCCCAACTGACGATATTGAGTCACATGATCAATGTCTTATTTTATTTTTCCTTTTTTTTTGTTTTCTCTTTTTTTTTTCTATTTTTTCTATTTTTTTCTTTTTTTTGCCGCTATACTGCGTACTAACTAACTGCCTTCTATTTTCACAAGTATCCTAGCATTGGTGAATTCTAAATTAAATTATCATAAGCTCTAAAAGCATCTGCTAGTATCTTATGCACACACAAAAAGTAAGTCTCATATATTACACAGCTCCTAAATCAGTCTAAAAATTAATTATTAAGAGTGAATCAACAAAAAGGCACAAAAAATTTACCCTAAAGGCAGCAGTGAAGGAAGAACCAAAGACTTGAAAAACAAGACTAAAAAAGAAAAACTTAAAATTCTAAAAGAAATAATCTAAACAACCTAAAATAAAATCCTTAAGGAAAAAAAATCTAAACAACCTAAAAAGAAAACTAACCTAAAAAGAAAACTAAAATAAATATGCAGATAATATCCTCCCCACACTTAGCAATTACATTGTCCCAATGAATAAGTCATTTCAGTAAAACCAAAGAAAAGGTAGACATATACTTCACTAATACTGTGGAGGTAGGAGCTATGGGCACAGGATGGCGAACACAACTGCGAATTTCATCCAATAGCTATTGCAGTATTATACTGAAGCCAATCTGATATTCCAACCCGAAACCCTTTGTAATATAACTTCAAATTCGGGACCTGCACAACAAAGGGTAGTCGTAACTTAGTTATGGGTATAGGAAAAGGTGAACTGTTACATACTAGATGTTTCAACGTGTCCTGTTCATGCAATGTTTCAGTGCCTTCATCATCAACCTTGTTGAAAGTTTCAAAACTATCTTTTTCTTCTCTGCCCCTCTTGGTCTCTTCAAGTATCCCTAGAAATAATGGTTTAATTTCTAGGAATTTTGACTTTTCCAGTACAACACGATCATCGACTTTGATCTCTTTTTCCAACTGACCCCATTCGCTGTGGGCATGGTTCTTCCCCTGAGTTAGGGTTTCCACATTAATTTCTTCTTTCTGCTCTTCGCTATGGGCACAGCGATCAGTTAGGGTTTCTTTGCCGTTGGCACAATGATCTGTCAATTCTTTTCCGCTTCGCAAAGTAAACGCACTGATATTCTTTAGGGTTTCTTTGTGATGGAAGCTCCTATTGCGATTCTAACCGGCCTATAGTAGTGGCTACTTGACTCATTTGCTTCTCCAAATTCTTTATGCTCGCCCTGGTCTCCTGTTGAAATTGTTGTGTGTTAGTCGCCAATTGCTCAATAATATCAGATAAAGGGTTACTTGAATATCGGTCATTCTGATACTGGGGAATTGGTTCATTCAATTGATAGTTCATTTACCCATATCCCAGATTAGGGTGATTTGTCCATCCTTCATCATATGTGTTGTAGTAGGAATCATGATTGTAAAATTATTCTACATCAAATTGTTCAGGGGTACCATCTTGCCATGTTGGACACACATAAGTCGAGTGTCCATATGTACCATAAATTCCACAAAGCCTTGCTTGTGGGCATGGCTGTTGAGCTTCACCTGCAACCAATTGATAAACCACAGCGGTTAATTCTTTAATCTGATTATGGAGATCACTTACCTCATTTGTCATTAAGTCTGATTCTAGGAGCCATTTGTGTCTTCCTGATGTGTCAAACATTTTCAGAATACGTGTTTTGATCTGACACTATGGGCACAAGTAAGGCACGACTAAAAAAAATCTTGTCATAAACAGAAACAAAATTGATTAATACCGTTCCCCAGCAACGGCGCCAAAATTTGACGGGTGTCGAATCCGTAAATATAAATTTAACCTGTAATACAAATAAACTTGCAATAAATAGGATCGATCCCATAGAGAACGGAAATCAATAATTGTAAATGTTAAGACCAAATCAAATAAAACTGGGGGTATAGAATATAGGAATAATTAAACTAAAAATGAAATTAACAGAATAAAATAATCAATGATATTTAAACATCCAGCTAAGTCAACTTATTCAACGTGGTGTTGATCATCGAAACTAAGTATATATATGCAGTTTAATAGTCACAATTATAGCTATCGACAACGTGCCTAATAACCAATCTTTTCCTTAGCTAATAGACTGACCGGGTACGACCCTTCGAATCAATCACTAATCTAAAGTAGACCGCATTAAGAACTAGAAAATACCCGTGACCATAACCAATTGAATCAGTACGACAGTTCTTGAATTATGATTATGCACTCTTAACATTACCTAGGTTAAATTAACTGCGAGCTATTTGACGTGCAATGTGTTAATCCTAATTAACCAATCATCCGCGCACTTAATTAACTAATTAGAATAACATGTGCATTTAATCATGCCCATAGAGAATACACAAATATTAAACAAGCATATACATTAAAACACAATTCTCACCACACGTATAATTGACTTAGCTGGATGAGACTAGTTTAGCACCCCATGGGCGCAGTTAACATCATCGTCTCAATAAAGTTTACCGAATGAATGAGACAAAGTGTTTTTTTATTGAAAACTAAAACTGACTAATTCTGATCATTTAGAGTAAATATATATCTGTTAAAATACTGAAAATCATTAAAAATCTCCTCAGAACCCTTATTTAAAAGTTCTAAATTCAAAATATAAAAATCCTAAAAATCCTATCAGTTTATTTCTAAATAAGTTTTCAGATGAAATCTTATTGACTTTAACTCTGCTTTAGCAATTGTTGTCAATAATCCTAAAAAATCTTCATATTTGTATAATTGCCTCCAATCTGTCGAAAATTACAAAAACAGACAAATTAATAGCAAATCTTCAATCAGGTCTAAAAATAATAAACAAAATAGTGCAGGAATAATGTCAATTTCATGCTTAATCAAATTAATAAAAATATTTTATACTTTATTATTTTGATTTCATAATATATATTTTAAAATTTGTAGTTAAACTTTTAAAATACTAGAAAATTTACAAATATTTTATCAATAATAACAATAAAGATTCTATCACTAAAATCAAATAAAAAAGATATGCAAATGTTACATGAAAATCTATATTTTTCCATCTAAATTATAAATAATTAAAATTACAAATGTAAGATATAAAAACTTTATAATATAAAAATATTATTTTTTATGGATCTAGTAAATAAAATATGTATATATATATAATCTTTATAAATTTCTTAATATTTTAAGTTTATAAATGTAACAAAAATATCTTGTAAGTATTTTTAGTTAAAACTTTTTAAAATATTAGGAAATGGTCTTCACAATTGTTTTTATAATTTTTTTTTTCGCTAAGTTGGCTGCACTCGATGTCAATTCTTCTTCTAACCTATCAAATCACTCTTTAATTTATAGAGCATACAGCGATTTGAATTTTTAAGAAAATCATTCTCATCAAGAAAACCGGGCGTTGGACTCATGGGAAGAGGTAGTGCTGGTGCGCGCCGAAGTGGATGAACAAACCGATGCTCTAGTGGGTGAATCATGTCTGGTGGAGGTGGGTGTATCAGTGCAGGAATCAACTGACGCGGATGATAATATATAGCTCGCTGATATGAGATACAATGACGATCATCAACTAAGAACCCGAGCCAATAATGTTCCATAATTTGCAAAAATAAATTAATGTATGCAAAAAAATGTATGTATATGACATTCAATAAGTTTAAAAATAATACTACACAGATGCCAAAAAAATAATTAAAAACGCTAATTAATTATTTCCTAAACATGGGATAAAATAAGACATTGTTAAACTAATAATAATAACTAAAAAAACAATAAAAAAAAATAGATTAATAAAACAAATTGAAAAATAAAAAATAATTATTAATCCATTTTTTTTTTAAATTTCCAGCCATAAGAGCCAACGGCGTGTTGGCGACGCTCCAGCAGAGGGCGGATGGTGCGCCGTACGCGCAGGCAACACGTGGCATGTTCAGGCTCCACGCGCCGTCTTTACGGCCACCGAAAGTTCTTGGACCAGTGGTCGTGAATCCGTTTCAGCGAGCAGATTCTGACGGTACACTCCGTTGACTCTTTCCCTCACTCAGTTGTTCACGTTGAATCGTTCTCTTCTCTCCTGTGCGTGAGTAAAGAAAACAAAATCAAATTCTGAAAAAAAAAAAATTTAAAAAAAATAAATCTAATGCCATTATTTTATTTTGATTTTTCCAAAGTAACCATAAAACTTTCATTGATTATAACTTTTTCAATTCTAATCCAAAAATTACATATAATGTATCATCGGATTTGTATCGAAAACGATATATGATATGCTATACATCAATCATTACAAATTTTTTTAAAACCAATTGAATCATCAACAATCAATTTCAAAATTTCTATAAAACAATATGAATGAAATTAAAATTCTTAACTACACGCTAACAAGCATGAGTTCAACCACAAATTCATAATTTAAAATTAAACATCTATAATTAAAAGTAAACAGTAAAAAAAAGTGGCTCTGATACCAATTAAAGAGTTTAAAACGCAATCAAACTCAATCATCTTGTACACAATAATTAATATATATATATATATATATATATATAAACACGTAAACACGTATGTTGTAACATAGATATCAATTGATATAAGATGAATGATTGAGAGAGAACAGTAGAAAATTTATTGTTGAACTTCTTGTCTTATGGGGAATAATCACATGTGGATTTCTCGTTTCACCAACTAGATGCAGCGCAAACAATTACTTTGTCCTATACAAGTTTTTTTCCTCAGAGAAACTAGATGCATCCCAAACAATTACTTTGCCCTATACAAGTTTTCTTTCTAAAAAATATTGGAGCGAGTTGTATTTTCTTTCCTCCAAAGAAGTTAAATCAACCAGAACACACACATCAACACGAAGTGTCGTGTTTTAAGTTTTAGTGGCAGTTTACCAAAATGGTAACTGCTTCTCTCTTGTATATTTCACACATATGTTGCATGTGGGCCTCTTGGCTGATCCAAAAGCCCATGCAATTCCTACGCTATATAAATTGATTCTTTAACATTTCGATCTATTTCCTATTTTCATGGTCCCACTGTAATGCAAACAAATCCTAATGTCTTTAGGAGTCATATTTTCAACCGATAAATATAAAAAAATAAAATTAAATTTTTATTAAAATAAAATCTTACACAACCATTAAATAACAATTATACCACTCAGAACTCTTATTATAAAATAAAAACAGAAAACCACAAACCTACCCCAAAAGCTTCGTGGAGTAAGATACAATGTCACTTCATATTAATAAATAGGAAAACAAATTCTCCCCGCAGAGATCTAACTCAAATTTTCCATATTCTGAAATTAAGAGAAGATGAAATAATTTTAATAATTGATGAAATTTAAAGACACGGTGAGTTTTCACAATGTCTTATCATACGAAAATGAGGAAGATTTAAAAAATTTTGTGTAAAGTAAATATTTATTTTAATAAGTAAACTGTAGAAAAAATTAATGAGAACACATATTTTTTCATGAGATTCCACATCATCCATTTAATGATGTGTGGATTTTTATTTTTCGCGTAACCAAATTTAAAATACACGTTCTAATATTTGTCTATTAAAATAAAAAAAATTGTCTCTAACTATTTTTTTAATTGTCAAGTTGAGGTGTCAAACTAACAAAATTCTAAGATAACCTACAATGCAAGTAGCACTATCAAACGGGTATACCAGTGTCCGCCCGCCCTGTACCCATATAAAACCAGCTATTTTACGGTCACAAATATTATGTCTGTATCCGCACGGTCACAAGTTGTCCATGAACATTTTAGTTAATTTTTCTCGTAACCGCCTGTGTCCTCCTATACCCACACAAAGCCTGCAGTTTGACAATCACTTATGGATGATAAAACCTGTACAGTCACGCGTGGGCAACAGGAATAGACCCATTTTTGACAGGACTAAATGCAGTTTTTTTCTTCTGAAATTCTATCATTACGTAGATAGTCACGTATATAATTTTTAACAAATTGCAAGAAAATAACCTATGGAAAGATTAATGTACGATTTGTTCTAAAAAAAATTTAAATTCTTTTAATTTTTTACAGGACACAAATGATGGAGATACTATGCGTGCCTATCCCTTTTCAAAAAAAAAATTTCATATGATGACAAAATGAATTAAATGGCCCACTTTATAAATTGTGGGTTTAATTATTTAATATTTATATTATTTATTTAATAAAAATATATAAATATGAAATATAACCGATATATCATCGTTGTAATATTTCTATTATAACGGTTAATTTTTTATAATTAATTTTTATATTTTTATGTATAAATACTTTTAATATTTCTTCAATTATATTCATATCATTCTATTCTTTTTTTCTATCATTCTCTGAAATAAAATTTGGAGTTTTCATCAATTTCTCACTATAATTTTTTCTTCAATTTCTATCTTATTTTCTTTAACATTATGAATCCAAATTTACCAAAGTTCAATCATTTCCATAATGTTCCACCAGATTATAATTTTTATCAAAAATCACCCAACTCAAAGTCTGTAGAATCTCCAAATTGACATCCTAAAAGTATTGAAGTTCATCCACATCAGTACTAGGGTTAATTTTATCTAAATAATCTATATATGATTCATCCATACTACTTATCCACCCCACACAATTCAGACAGAGGTGGTCATATATTTCTACCTTACCAAAACTACATGTTAGCTCCGTACTCAGCTAATAGTAACTCTCAAAACTCCACGGATCATTCTCCTAGCACTCCCATAAATGAAAGAGCTTAACACAAAGAAGTAATCAATGTAGGTGCTACCAAAAATGTCATCAAACTAGATGAAGGGAAGTAATATACAAAATGGAGCTATCAAGATAACTTAAATCTCATCTCATGATGGTTAGAGGTTATTAAAGATGTTATCATTGGCACTGATCAAATTAATGCAAAATTATGGGATAGAATTTAGGGGTGTCAAAATGGGTCTTCACTCAATGGGTTAACACAAACCCGTGAGAAATAAGTGAGTTGGATTTAAGCTAAATATATTTTGACCTGTTTATGACACGACACGTTCAACCTGCTTATAAACAAGTCAAGTCACGTTTGATTAATACGTTAACGTGTCGACCCGTATAATTGGAGTCAAAATAAATTTGTATAATTTTGAAGGATTTAATAATAATTTTTAATATATATATATATATATTATCAATCTAACAAAACCCTAACTTTTCAGAAAATTAGAAGTTATTCCGCCTATCTGCCTTCTCTTAACCGCCCGACACAACTTCCTCTCCTCTACCTCTTATACTGTCATAAACTAACCATTACTCAAATATCATCTCCGCTGCCCCCTCTTTGTAGTTTGCCTCAAACGAAACTTTTCTCGATGGTTATGTATTGTTTAGCATTATCAATAACCCTCGTCGTCAATTTCTCGTGTGGCATATTTTTTCTAACACTAATAGTCAGTGTCTCTCTTTGATTTGATATATTATTCTTGACTTTTATTTTTTTTAATCAAATTTACAAGTGAAGGTGTATAAGTTTTGATTGATTAATTTAATGCTTGAATGTGTTGTTTTTACTTCAAGTTTTGATTTGATATTTTATTCTTAATTTTTATTAGAGTTTTTGTTTGGTATTTATTTATTTATTTATTTTAAATGTTGGCTCGACGCTTTTAGTGCACATTATTCAAATCCAGGGGCGGATCCAGAATTCTAAAAATGGGGGACAATTTATCTAACGAACATATATTTCATATATTCTAACTCTATATATATTTATATCTCTTCAATTTTTATTTATACTTAAATTATTAAATAAAAATTATCATTTTACCACACAACCACACAAAAAAATGTTCAATAAATTTATCAAATTTTATTATCTCTTAAATCGTTTAATAAGATTTTATTATATATGGTTTAAAATTGAAAAGTAAAAAAGGTGTAGGATAATTTACCACTTGAATAACAAGTTTCTCATCTCCTATGTGAGAAAAACCATCCTGACATTAATATTCACACAAATTACGATAAAATCTTCACACAAATTACGAGATGTTTTATTTTTTGTTTAATTTCTCTCTCTTAACTTTCTTATTCTCTTCCTTGAATTTCTAAAAATAAACGAATTCAGTTACAATAAAGGAACCTTTAAAATATAATTATTTAAAATATTTTTAAAAAATGGGGGACATTGTCCCCCATTTGATAAGTTGGATCCGCCATTATTCAAATCAATCATCATTGCAGTATACAAAAATTTGGAGGACATACTCCATATTTATTTATATATTTATATTATTTTATCTTTTTTGAATTTTGTCTTCTTGTATTTTACTAATGAAAATTTTGAGACAACTATTATTGTTTGTTTTCATCTTTAAATTCTGATTAAAATTTGTGAGGCATAATGTTTATTTGCTTCAATTTATATAAAATGTTATAATATTTACGTATAAATATATTCTACCTTATTTATTAATATTATGGATTTATAAAAAAAAAATTGATAAGATTTAGAGTTTATAACCAAGTTGTATGATTTTTTTAAAAATATCAAGGTCTAAAGTAATAATGCTACAGATGATGGAACCCAAGTTGAAAAGACTATAATTAGGGGTGGGCATAAAAACCGGGCCCGACTAAACCGGCCTAAACCGGTTATAGCCGGTTTTTTAAGTTCAATTGGTTCGGTCTTGTTTTGGCATGTCTAAAACCGATTTTATTGGTTTCGGTTTGGTTTTGGGTCTTGAAAAACCAGCCCGAAAATGAAACCGGATAAATAAAAAAATAAAATTAAAATCCCTAATCCTAGTAATCCCTATTTGCAATTAGTCTATCTTCTTCCATCGTTGTTCCCACTCCCGAACTCTTATCGATTTTCAAACTCATCGATCTCCACCATACTATCCTCTCACTCCTATTCTCTACTCATTGATTTCATCACTATAAATCACCATCTTTCGATTTCATCGATTTCATCAAAGGTTGTGAAGCTGATTTCGTCTTCTCTACTCATTAATTCACATATCCAATCAAATGTTAGTATTCTTATAATTGTTTTTATTTACTCTTATATTAGTTCATGTAGTAATTATAGTGTTGGATTTTTGCAGTATAAAAGATAAAATTATCATCTTGCACCAGTTGGGAAGCAGGAAGGAACACTTTTTGCTTATACATATTTGCATAAGGTGAGAAGCATAGTAATTATTTGTTGATATTGATTTTGTATTTTGAAGCTGATTTTGCCTTTTGAATCTAATTCTTATTTTTTTTTCTGCTAAATCTGTATGATATGTAACTATGTACTGTGTTAGTCTACCTTTCGTTTCAAGCTGAATAATTATTTGTTTATGCCTTTTGAACCAATTTGTATTGTGTTAGTCTGTGTTGTGTTGATAATTGTGTATATTTACCGTTGACATAGTTGCATAAAGAGAAAATCATTGGCTGATTGTGAACTATTTTATTGGTTTTATTTTTTGTTTTTTATTTTTTGAACACTAGTATTCTATGGTTAAGGGGTTTCTAATGTACAAAAACTGGACAATGTATTCAAAGATGATAGAAACCAAATATCCTAAAAGATCTCCAAATTTTATACCAAATATTGTCCAAATTTAGCTTCCATCTACTTTGATTATGATGAACCACTATAAATATAATAAAATGTTAAATTATCACATATAGGGAATAGGGAATATGAAACCAAGAAGAAAGAAACAACAGGACACACAATTCCATGAAACATCATTTAATAAATCATTCACTTTTCAATGATTTTTGTCTTCTTCTTTAACACACTAGAGTTGATTTTTATCTTTTTCTTTAACGCCCTAGAGTTGACTTGTTTATATATATATATATATATATATATATATATATATATATATATATTTTTTAAGATTGGATATTAATAGGAAAATAATGTATGTTTAACAATAAGTCCTCTACTTATCGAATGTGAAAACATAATATTGTTTTATTTTATTTTAGTTTATTTTACTTCATCAACTCATTAAGTGATTTAATATTTTTATTAATCTTTGATGTTGATTTTCTGCAGCATAAATTTGTCAATTGTTTGCTTGCTCAATGTGAGAAAGAAGCAAGTTAAAAAGACCATAACCGACTGCCTTTCATTTTTTCCTACATCAAATACCTTTATCAGGTATGTTTTTAAATATTAAATAAATAAATTTTTTAATTTTAAAATATTTTAGATAAATACGTTATACTTGTTATTTGTTTTTTTAAAATCAATAATAATTTATCTTTTAAATATTTATTTTATGAATTTATAAATGGATGCTACAAATGTTCAAGATGTTGATGATGGATGTTACAATTCCGATTTTAATGATGTTGAAGTGTCTAACAATAACAATATATCTTGTGGTAAAGATTCTAATGAGTTGGAAAAAACCTCCTATAGGTTCAAGTGGAAAAAAAGGTGAGGTTAGGGAGGGGAAAAAATATTCAAAATGTTGGGATCATTTTGTGCCGTTTAAAGCACCTAATGGGAGAAAAAGAGCTAGGTGCAAACATTGTCGAGATGATTATGCATGTGACCCTAATAATGGGACTAGAAACCTAAATGCACACATAAAGGAAAGGTGTAAAGTGTTGGCTAGTATGAGAACCGAAAAAGATCCGAAACAAAAAATCTTGAATCATATGGAAGCACCTTGTCTACTTACTCATTTAGTAAGGAGGATTGTAGGAAAGATTTGGTGGAGATGATAGTAGTTGATGAGTTACCATTTAAGTTTGTAGAGAACTTGGGATTTCGTAATTTTTGTAATACCTTGTGCCCTAGGTTTGAAGTGCCATCAAGAAGGACTATTGTTAGAGATTTGTATCAACTTTATGTTAATGAAAAATCACTTTTGAAGAAGAAAATCAAATATTCCAAGTTGAGGATGTGTTTAACCACGGACACTTGGACGTCCATTCAAAACATAAACTATATGGTAGTAACTGCACATTTTGTTGATGATGATTGGGTGTTGCAAAAGAGAATTTTGAGTTTCTCACTTATTGGTGATCATAAAGGAGAATCAATAGGAAAATGCATAGAAATGGTGTTACTCGAATGGGGTATTGATAAGGTGTTCACTACAACCGTGGACAATGCCACCGCTAACACTACCGCACTAAGTTACATCATTAGAAAGTTGAAAAGTTGGAATGAGCATGGAGTTGTCTTAAATGGGAAGTTTGTTCATTTGAGGTGTAATGCTCTTATTCTAAACTTGATTGTGAATGAAGGATTAAAGGATATGCATGATTCGGTTGCAAGCATTAGGAATGCGGTAAAATATATGAAATCTTCTCCAAGTAGACTTGCAAGATTCAAAAAATGTGTTGAACATGAGAAGGTATAAAACAAAGGGCTATTAGTGCTAGATGCGCCAACAAGGTGGAACTCCACTTATTTGATGTTGGATAGTGCAATAAAGTTGAGAAAAGCTTTTGAGAGAATGGAGGAGGAAGATGGGCATTACATGAACTACTTTAGAGAAAATGACAATGGAAAGCAAAGGGTTGGACCACCAAATGTAGAACATTGGGAGAATGCTAGTGTGCTTAGTAAATTCTTGGTTACATTTTATGATGTCACTTTAGATTTTAGTGCTTCATTGAAGGTGACATACATATTTTCTTTCGTGGGTTACCATATACAATAAATTGATCTCATTAGGTGGTGTGGGAGATGATTTAGTAAGCACAATAGCTACTAGAATGAAAATTAAATTTGATAAGTATTGGGGTAGTTTAGAGACAACAAACAACCTATTGATGGTAGCTTGTGTGCTTGATCCTAGATTCAAATTTGGTTATATGAAGTTTCGGTTGGAAATTTTTTTGGAGCGGAAAAGGCAAAGGAAATGGTGAAGAAGATTAGGTCTTTATTGGATGAATTATATGAGACCTACAAGTCTTTGAACCAATCTTTAAATTCTTCTAGTGGTGATGGCTC
This sequence comes from Cardiospermum halicacabum, assembly GCA_031304145.1. NCBI lineage: Eukaryota > Viridiplantae > Streptophyta > Magnoliopsida > Sapindales > Sapindaceae > Cardiospermum > Cardiospermum halicacabum. Next base: position 14,180,447 of record CM062395.1, read on the forward strand.
TTCTTCTAAGGATGTTGGTAATGGATTGTCATTGGATGATGATTTTGAAAATCAACCATCGAAATCTCAAAGTGAGGAAGAATTATTGTGGGAAAGAATACAAAGGGAGACAAGTGAAAATCATGATGCAAATGAGGTTGAATTGTATTTGTTAGATAAATGTGAGCCAAGGAATGATAAATTTGATTTACTAAGTTGGTGGAAAAATGGTTGCACTACATATCCAATTTTGGCATGCATTGCAAAGGATATTTTTGCAATGCAAGTTTCAACCGTAGCAAGTGAATCCGCTTTTAGCACTAGTGGTCGTATTCTAGACCCATTTAGGATTTCATTAACTCCTAAAATGGTGGAGGGTTTGGTATGTGCACAAAATTGGTTGAAATCAAGAGAACATGTTGGAAACATTCCAATCGTCCCATAAGAGCATGCCAACCAATGTGAAGACTCTTGTTTAGCCAATGAAGAGTTGTACCATCAAATAATAAAAGGTAATATTTTTATTCAATATATTCATTACTTGATTTTTTTTTAATATTTACAATTATGAACTAACATAAGCTTATTGTATTGAAGACGTTGAAGCTACCCCATTATGTGGACCATCAACTTCTATGGACAGCATTTGATATGTCTATTTATTTGAAGTAAGTATGTATTGGTTATTATTCTAATGTAATTCTTATAATGTTATAAATATATATTTGAATTTGATTAATTGTATTTTGTAGGTGAAGAGAGGCTAGCATTGGAAAGAAGAACTCTTTCTAATTCATATGTTTGGATAATTTTTTTTATTGTTGCTTTTTTAGAATATTAATGGATATGAAATATGTTGCTATTATTTTTTTATTGGTGTTTTAATAGGATTTTAATGGATATGTATGTTTCTATTAGGTTTTATTTGGGGGATGATGAGAATTTAAATTAGATCAATATGGTTTGTTGTTTTGGATAATTGATTATCGTTTATGTTGATGGAATAGAATTAATTAGTTATTTGAATTTTCGTTGATGATTTTAGGATATAATATGTTTGGAATTGAATTCATGATTTTGTGTTTTCACTAATTTTATAAGTGTACCGTATACATTCACAGGACCAAAGTTGAAGAAATAAATAAACCTCACTAGACATGGCCAAACCAAAAACCGACCCGGCCTAGCTTGGCCCGGTCAAAACCCGGACCGGTCGGTTTTGTCATTTAAATTGTGCCGGGCTGGTCTCAAGCTTCCAAAAATCGGTACCATCGGGCTTAGGTTGGTTTCCGGTAAAACCGGCCCAACCCGGCCCACGCCCACCCCTAACTAATAATTGACTGGGTTAAACGTGTTAGTAGATAAACATGTTAAATGGTTTAATGCATAAACAGGTTAAATGGGTTAATCGAGTTGCACGATTACAAATTTTTGACTTATTTAACCAAATTAATCTCATCGACATATTAACACGCATAGTAAACAAAATCGTGTCGAGTTGAAAAATTGAAACTCGGTAATTAAACGTGTCGAGTCGAGTTAGATATAAACGTAATTGAGTCGTGTCGAGTTTAGTCAAATCCGATTCGCTAACACAAATTGACACCCCTAATTGAATTGCAGTATTGTATAATCAAATTATTAAGAGCAGAAAATATAAAGACGGTTTGAAAGAGTAATCACATTGGAAATAATGTCCCAAAAAATTCAAATCTTCAGTGCCAAATTGAATAATTTAGTGTCACCAAAGCGGAACTAACAAAGATGATGCACTTAGAGAAGCCACCTCCTTATTGAATCATCAAATAATGGATCTTCATTCCAACATGTTAATGAGTGGAGAATTTAAAGGTATAAACCAAAGTGATTAAGTGTGTGGGGACCCAAGATGATGATAACGTTGAATCAGCTAAACAAGAAAAGGTAAGTGAATCGGGTTCTTATATATCTTCTGAAGCTTCCAACTCACACACCATCGACTTAGAGGAGGTTCAAGAACCAATAGTTAAAAGAAAGAGAAAATAAAAGGCAATAACTTCATATCAAAGCATTAAAAGGAAAAAATTCTATGATATGATATCAAGCACACATGGTAACAAGATGGATTTTTTACATAAGGTACTCAAAACAATATCTCAAAGGGAAGAATCAAAAGAGAGAAAGATGTGGATAAAGAGGGATTGGAACTCGAGAAAAAAAAAGGCCCAAGATGGAAAGGAGAAGATCGATCAAATGATTGAACTTGAAAACAAAAAGGCAGCAGCATAGCTTGATGTGTAGTTTCTTAAATTAGACATCTATTTCTTACCTCCAAATGAACAAGAAATGGCGGCAAAAAAGAAATGTGAAATCATGCACAACTCCTAGGTCCATTATTGTTAACTAATAATTGTAAAATTAAGAATTTTAATTTTTGACTGTAGTGTATTTTTGTATTATAATTTCATCTAAGACTATAATGTGCTGTTAACTTGTAATATACTGTTAATTTGTAATTTCATTTTTAGACTAAATTGCAATTTTATATAACAATATATTTATTAAATATATTTTCATTTCAACGCTTTATGATTAAAATTACACTTGACACAGTAGTTACATTAACTATAAAATTTGTGATACCTTTTAATCATCATTTTTAAATTAGAGTCAAGTGAATTTAACATATCATAATTACACTATATGTTCAAATCATACATCTGTCAACCACCATTTTTAAATACAAGACATGTGAACTTGATACATAACGATTGCATTTATTATTCAACTCATAATACCTATCGATCAATATTTTTTAATTAGAGTCATGTGATTCTGACACGTCACAAATACATTCACAATTCAACCCTTGACACTTTTTTTAAGTTAAAGACATATGAATCTAACATATAATAATTACATAAATTGTTCAACCCATGATACATTCAATAAATAAGATGCATGAGTTGATAATTACTTTAACACAATTCTTTCACTCTAGTTTTTTTTCGTCTTCTTCTAGTGAGTAGTATAATGTTTGCTTACTGTAATAATAGTTGATGAGTTACTCGCAAACAGAGATGGATATATGTTATTATTTCTCGAGGAGTGGGAATCTTCAATGACAACCCATAAAAACCCTGAGTCATCTTCTCGTTCATCTCGAAATGAGTTACTATTAAGAGAAATCGTGAGGAATGACACATTAGACTGTACAATGACTACTTTGCACCTATTAATGTGTATCCTATTGATCTTTTTCGTCGAAGATATCGAATTCGACAACATTTGTTCCTCCATATTGTTGGAGCTTTGGAAAGTAGTACTCATATTTCACCCAAAGGACAGATGCTTTGGGTAAGCATGGGTTATCACCCCTTAAAAAACGTGTCAACTATCCAAATATTAGCTTAGGGAAAAGTCTATGGTTCCGTGGATGAGTATGTTCGTATAAGCGCAATAATTACAGGGTAATGCCTAATGAATTTTGGACGAGGTGGCAACAACATTTTTGGTGATGTATATTAGTGAAGACCAAGTATTCAAGATGTTCAACACCTTCTTTTTGTAGCGGAATAACGTGGATTTCCAGGTATATTGGGAAATATTGATTGCATGCATTAGGATTGAAAGAATTACCTGAAAACATGTAAATGCCAATTCCAAAAGGGTGGGAATAAATATTCAACCATCATATTGGAAATTGTAGCTTCATATGAAATATGAATGTCATATGATTTTCAGTGTTTTTAGATCAAATAACGACATTAATGTGTTAGAACGATCGCTTGTGTTTAATGAAAATTTTAAAGGTATGTCCACACTAGTGAGTTTTACATAGTGTGGAAACACATATAATATGGATACTATCTTACATATGGTATTTATCTAGAATCAGCTACATTTCTCAAGTCTATAACGCTGCCTTAGGATCCAAAATCTGCCAATTGCGCAAAACTTCAGAAGTCTGCTAGGAAAGATGTTGAGAGGACATTTGGAAAATTTCAAACTCATTTCAAAAATCATCAAGCAACCTGCACATTTATGTAGAGAAAAAGCTATTAACGAAATAATAAAATGTCGCATCATACTACATAACAGAATAACATAATAGTGAAATGTGAACTAACATTACTCAAATAGCTTAGAGTTAGGATATTACCATCAAGAGAGCAGAGAACATTTAGCACCACCACGCCTTTACCTATCTATCGTTTCATTCAACCGTTATATTGAAAATAACAATCAAATTCATGCTCGTATATCGCAAATTAAGAATGGATTTTATCGAACATTTGTGGCAACATTTTCCACTGAGTTTGAACAATAAATAAATTAAATATTTTCAATATATTGTTTCGATTTGTAGTCATGTTTTTTTAATGAATTTTAATTATTACATTTAATATTTTCTTATAAAATATTGTCTTTTAGATTATTTAATTATTATTTTTATTTTTTGATATTTATTGTAATAAAATATTTTAAATTATTTATTTATCCATTAATAAATTTATCAAATATACTTAAAATTTATAAAATAATAAACAATAAAAAAAAAAAAGATAAAAATAATTTTAAAAATACATCGGACCTAAAAAAAATAAACCTCAAAAAATCTTAGTACTAAAACCACCATTTTTCTTTAAGCAGTTTCTTCTTCTTCTAATGTGTACCAATAAAAAAAAATGAAAAGAAAATTTCATTTACATGCTCAAAAATAAGATGCCAATATGACAATCTAAGATCATTATCCCTTAATTTTATTATAAAATTATCTTTGCAAATTATTTTCCGAATATTAAGTCTTATACTCAATTTTTTTTTCCTGATATCAAAAAGATTATACTTGGTGAAATTATTTATATATTTAAGATAAATTTAAGACAAAAACACAAATAAGGATATGAATTCCAAAAAAATTATTAATGTATTATTGAATTTACTTTAATTTAGTTTAAATATTCTATCAAAGAAAAGAGAGATCTTGTTAAAAAAATTTATACATATATATTAATTTATTTTAAATATTTTATTAAAGATGAAAAAGAAAGTTAATGAAATAAATTTTAAAAATGAATGCATATGGATAGAAAAATTTTAAAATATCATTTTTGATATAAATTGTAGTTCTAACTAAAACTAAATTGAATTTAACCAAATAAGTAAGCTGGTCAATTATATATATATATATATATATATAAACTCATAAAAAAATTAAATGGAAGAATTAAATAAAATAATGCTTATAATAAATTCATTAAACAATTTTGAGACAAATGATATGATAATATTACAATGATATTATGAAAATTACAATGCTACATATATTTTAAATGAAAATTAAATATATCTTAATTTTTTGTACAAATTAGTTCCCATAAAATAATCAAAAATTAGTACTACTTAATAAACAATAAGTTCATAAAAAAAATATAAGTAATATCATGAAAATTTAGAGTAAGGAAAAATTCTCTAAAATAAATTTTAAAAAATTTATGTAAATTAATAAAACTGTTTTTAAAAAATTCAAAATTTAATTTTTATTCATAAACTTTTTATAAATTGATTTATTTTTAATAATCTAAATTTTTATTTATATATACAATGTATAAACCGATTATTTTTACTAGTATTACGGTATTACTAAACTACTTATTAATGAATCGAATAAAATATAAAAATAATAATAATTTTATATAATATAAAAACATTTTATACAATTAACTATGAATTAACATATATTATAAGTAGCTCGAGCTTAATAAAGTAACAAGTCCAAACAGAATTTTAATATAAAAATCTTTTTTTCGCAACCAATTTAATTTTTATTTTTAAAATAAATTAAGTCCGAAGCGTTACGAGCTCGCCTGGAATATACCATAATGCTTTGTAATGTCACACTTGTTGTAATTTTATTTGTAATAGAAGTGTATTTATTATATATTGGGTGCAATTTACTACTTTATAAAATGTATACTTTATATAGTACTAGGCTGGTAGCCACCTGCAAGGCAGGTGGTTTTTTATTCTATTTTGAATTAATAATTTTGATATTTTATTTATTTATTTTATATATAAATATTAGTATATAGATAATTATTTTAATAAATACAAATAATTCATATTATTTTTGTTTAGTATATTTAAAATTAAATCCTTTTAATTAATTGAATTTATTTTTATTTTTTGGCTTTATATAATTATATACAAAAATGAATAAATAAATAATAACAATCTTTTTACTAAAAGAAAAATTTATTTGTCAACAATAAATAAAGAAAATTATTGTTTCACACGTTTAAATTACATTACCTTATTTTATTTTTTAATTTCTTTTAAATACAATTTTTTTATTATTCCAATTATTTCTTTCAAATACAATATATCAATTGAAAAGTGATTTTTTTTTCTTCTGCATATAATTTTATAGCTTTTAAATTAAATTTATGTTTAATCATAATAAAATAAATTTATACATTTAACCTATTGTTTTAGGTTAAAAAAAAAATACGCTAGACGAAAACAGTAAATCATACCATAATAAAAAGTGTAAACGGCTCATTATGATACAGATAAAGTTTTGGTTGCATTCTTAAAATCTCTCTTTCACTTCAATAATTTTTTGTATATGAGTTTGCAAAATATAAAGGTGGTATTCAATTTGTTTTAAATAATATGTTTTATATTCTTAATTAAGAAATAATATCAATGTTAAAATTACAAATTAGAGACAATCACTAATGAGAGATTAATATAAATTACCAAAAACTTTTATAAATTTTGTGTACCTCGATTTTGAGATATGGCAGTTAAACGGGTGATATAGGAACAGGCTTATTATGATTTCATATTCATGGATTTAATAATTAGTCGTATTGTGGCTCTCCGCTTTCGATTCAATTCCGCCTAAACCGGAGGTTAGGTGTTACAAATTTTGCTATACTGTGGTGGAACTCCAAGAGATAGGTCCAATGGTGGTCTGCTGATGATTAACTTAATCACCAATCATCGAGAGACCACCCTTATTAGACTCGTCTCATAAAACTCTATTAAAGTTCATTTTTTAAAATTTTAATGTTTTCCATCCTAGCAGGGGTAAAATGGGAAAAGATAGAACTGGTACGATTTTTGGAATGATTTTTGGAGAAAATCCTAAATATGTAATAGCTTTTTGAGATCAGTCCTAATTATTATATTTAAATTGATCAAATAAATTAAATATTATTAAAAATAATTTATAATTTAATTATTAAAAACTAATTAAATAAACTAAAAAAATATTTAAAGTAATTATTTAAAAATTGTAACGACGAACCCCCACCCTGGTAGAACCAAAGATAAGAATTTGACGCCACACAACGAATGAAGAAACACTAACAGTTGAGAAATCAAACCCAAATACTTTAATTCAGCAATAAAAACCAAAATACCAGCCTTACAATCCAAAAATCCAAAGCAACCATAATAATGCTAGTGTCCAGCAAAATCAAGTACAAGTCCAATGATAATAGTCTCAAATACAGTTCATAAACCAATGTACGAAAATAACATAACAAAATGGAAATAAAATGCTGATGATGGATGCCGTGATCCATATATGAGACAGCGCCTAATCAATCGGAGTACCTGCACTCAATCTGGGATTTTATCCACAGATTACAGAATATAAAGAAATAAAGGAAGCGTTAGACTATGAATTAGTATAAGTTAGCGCTCATGTTCTAACATACACATACAGAGTGATCTAAACTCGGCTCTAATCATGGGAGCACACAATGCAGGCACTGCAGACTTACCTAGAGTCCGCTAAAGCAAACAACAGACCAACAACCTATCAATAGCCATTTATTGATTATCTTCCTCGGAAGCTAATTTTTCGCTAATAAGTTCCTATACAGTTTCAGTTCAGAAATTTTATATTTAGCTAAATTAATCCAGTTATCTGATTAGTACATTTAAGCCATTAAAACCCTTCCCGACAGCATCCAAATTATGACCAGTTCATTAATTCCAATTCACACAAATAAAACAACTTTAATCCAGCCTTTAACAGTCCAATTGACATTACACAACAACCAACAATACCAAGACAACATAGTTTTAACTTTGTATGTTTTTAGAATATTGCCCAAGTAGCTAATTAGCGGAAAATGGAATGTACAATACAGTATCAGTGTTAGCCGAAGCCCAGTTTTCAATACTTCAGTAAGGTCGAAGCCGAGCAGTTCAGTATCAGTAGTGGCACTTCAAGCCGATAAAAACAGTGTGATGATCCTCTATTCCTAGGCATGTCATGGATTCCACCTAAAGCTGTCCTAGGGCAATTATTTGATTAAATTACAGTGTTTAACAATCCAGTAATCAAGTTTAGTATTTAATTCATTATTTCAGCCAATTTAATATTAACATTACAAATAAAATCAGTTTCAGGTATGTATAGGAGTAGGCTTATTTCAGGTAGATAAACAACAAACAATCTGAAACATGCAACACCTATAAAACAGCACATCAAACAATGTATTGGACTAGAAACGAAACACTAACAACGACGGCAAAACCAACAGCAAAACGAATATCAGACGACTACTCCTCAGCTCGAGTAGTTCCTTCCTCCTAACCCTCTGCAGAATGAAACCAGAATATTAACCGCAGAATACAGAGTTCTAACCCAATCCGAACCTGACAAAACTCAGCCCTAACTGAATCGGATAGTCCTTACAGAATTATAAAACTGACTCTACAAGACAACGAGACTTATCGAACGCCTCAGACTAGAATGTTACTGCAATCCGCAACGCCTACCGAACAGAACTTGATGGAACGACACCTGATTGACAAAATCTCGAGATCAGAGACCGGACAACCAAAATAAGCCCCAAATTCAAGAATAGGGCGGAAAAGACTTACTGAAAATCAAAACCTCAAACGAAACCCGAACGGAACTCGAATGGAATCCAAACAAAACCCTAACGGAATTTCAAGCTCGCAAAAGAAACCCTACATGTAGATTTTATGGAGCTGATATTAGAATTCAACCAAGGAAAACACTAACGGGACGGGAGTAGACGAGACTTACCAGAACGAGACGGCGGCGGAGACTCGATCGAACGATCACCCTGGCTCTCTACGGTTTCTCTCAATTCTAAAAGGTGAAAGGATGCAGAAATGAATCATTACGGTTTATAATAGTTTAATAGGGTGACTAATATTAAAACCCCCTAGACTCAGGAAAAACTGTAAATTTTCATCAAAACTCTAAACAAATACCAAAAAATCCCCTAAATTAAGACACAAACTACTAAGCCCGAAAACAGTCCGTTACAAAAATATTAAGGTTAGTTTAGTGGAACCAATATTAGGTATAGTAATTTGAATGTGTGAAATAAAAATTATTCAAATAAAATAACTAATAATATTATTAGAGAAAAAAATCTATCAAATAAAATAATCACTAAAAAGGAGGGGAAGAACATGAGAATAAAAGTTTCCAGAAATTTAAAAAGTATGGAATGTAGGTGTAAGAGAAAAATAAAAATCAAAACGGAAGATATGTGCAATTTCTAATTAATATATTAAAAATTAATTCTTAATCTATGAAATAGATATGATTAATAACTAATTATATTATTTTTTATATTTAAAACTCTCATGGTCGTATTTTATGAAGTAAATCTGAAAAGGAAAAAAAAAAATGTGTGAAAAATAAAAATTTTAAACACCACTAATTTTGTTACCCAAGATATTTTTGTAAGACACGCGTACCATCTATCATCGTGTGATTACACGTAGGATTATCATAACATATTCTCTTTTTCTCATCCAAATCTTTTCAGTGTTATTAGATTTGTTATTGACTGTGATCCAATTTCTTCACTCTCCAATCTTTACTTTCTTTTCCAATTCTACTTCCATCATCTTCACGACCCTAATATTAATTTTTATATCCATTTTTCATCCGTGTATTCAAGAACGTGATTCCATAAAGGTAAGTGTTTGATTCTTTTAGCTTAATTATTGTACCACTGACTTATTTCTTCTCTTTCATTCTTCAAATTATTTTTTCTCTTCATTTTTCAAATTAGGCAAGTTATTACTGAAATTTAAAAGAAATCCACCCACATCATCATGGATCCAAATATGAAAATTGAGAGATGGACTTCGTTTCAGGTGCATTATTTTTAGCTTACGTTGTTTTGTCTGTATGAAATTATTGTGTGATGTTAATTTCGTTTATTGTTATCTCTACTTTGTTGAACAATCATGTTGTGTGTTGTGATACAGCTAAGTGCAAGATGGATTCCACCACACTTACGTGTTTCACTGCATGTACTTGTTTGCTAAATATTTGACACATGCCTCCTTTGCTTTGTATATATATATACATGTGTTGGCATCAATAAAAGATAAGAAGAAGACTGAGCATTATTTATTTCATGTTGTTCATTACTTGTTCTGTATTCTTCTTTCTGACAATATCAATATTATTCTATTCTGTTATATTTCAAGATCCAATTCAAGATTACATTACCAGGTATTTTCTGATCCGAGTTTATTTCCGGTAAATATTGAACTGTTTTCTTCTACCCCATTCTATTTTATTTTCACAACACGTTATCAGCACGAGTATGCTCTCTGGTTGCCGCTTTGCCGGATCTTTCAGATCAGAAAGTGTCTGGTGATGATGTTTTCTTTCCTCTGTGTGTTCTGGGAAATTTCGGAAATTTTTGGAAAAATACCATTATTCACCTGAGTTGAATAAATGGTGGATCTGGAAAGTTTGAAATGATAATATTATTCACCCGAGCTGAATAATTGAATTTTTGAAAATTGAATTCTGGATATCTGGAAATTTAAAGAAAGTGTTCTTGTTTTGCAGAAAATGAACCAATACAAATTCGAGCCATTGTTGTTTTCTGGAGCAAATTATATGAGATGGTTGAGTGATTGTGGGATAAGGTTGAAATCCAAAAACCTATACGGGACTCTGGATAAAAATAATGAAACAACCGAGCAGCAAAAGAATAAAGCTTTGATTGTAATCCGAACCCATCTGAATGATGATTTACAAAATCAGTATATGACTGTCACTGATCCTGCAGATCTGTGGCAAGCATTGATTTCTAGATACAATCGCCAAAATGAAATCATGTTGCCTGAAGCACGTGATGAGTGGGCTAATTTAAGGTTCCAAGATTTTAAAAGCGTGAGCGAATACAACTCAGCCATGTATTTGATTGTGAATAAGCTGAAAATATGTGGGGAAACAAAATCTGACCATGAAATGTTAAATAAGACATTTACCACATTCCATCCTTCCCAAACAATTTTACAACAGCAGTATCGGGAAATGAAATTCCAAAAATATGATGATTTGATTAGACATTTAGATATTGCTGAAAAACACAACCAGTTGTTGTTGAAAAACAGTGAAAGGCGCCCTGTTGGCACCCAAGCATTCCCAGAAGTGAATGCACATTATAATGAAAATCCAGGCCGTGGTCGTGGTCGTGGTTACCGTGGTCGTGGTCGTGGCCGTGGTCGTGGCCGTAATTCTGAACGTTGGAATGATTTTGGAAATGGACGTGGTAATAGCCGAGGTGGTCGAAGTTCTGAAAATGGTCAGGGACGTGGTCGTAATAGGGATTATGGATATCCATATCATAATCCAAATGCTCCCCAGAAGTGGAATAATAATAATGCTAGTTCCAGCAAAGGAAAAGAAGTTATGGAACCACCGAAGTTTAATCGTGGTCCATGTTATAGATGTGGTTCTCCCACTTGTTATTCGAGAACTTGTCGCGCTCCCAAACATGTAGTTGAAGCTTATCAGAAGCTGAGGCGTGAACAAGAAAAAGAAAGGAATAACGAAACAAATATGGCTGATGTTTTTGGCGATGGTGATACTGGTCCTGTTGACATATCAAATCTGGAAACCGCTGATTTCTTTGAAGATCCTGATGGGAAGATAGATCACCTGATTGGTGATGGAACTGTTAATTACAAGTGAATGTATTTCCTTGTTTTTGAAATGTAAATAGAATGGAATGTAATTTTAGTTTTGATTGTAAATATTTGTAAATAGTTATGAATATTACATTTCCATTCAATTAATGTTATGTTTCATTTTATTAAAGGTCATGGGTTCGAATCAAGATTTAGTTATACCTGGAGATATATGTTTAGCCGATAGCGCTACAACCCATACGATTTTGAGAGATACAAAATATTTTCTGGAATTGATTCCAATTCAAGTTAAAGTGAATACCATATCAGGTCCAGTAGATCTGATCGAAGGCTCCGGAAGAGCTTCAATTGTATTACCAAAATAGCACTGAATTGGAAATCAAAAATGCGTTATACTCTCACAAATCCAGAAGAAATTTGCTCAGTTTCAAAGATATAAGAATGAATGGATATCATATCGAAACAGTTGATGAAAAGGGTGTTGAATATTTGTGTCTTATTTCGAACAAATCAGGCCAGAAGCTTGTAATTGAAAAATTACCCATTTCATCATCTCTGGATTATATTATACAACCATCAAGCATACTGAAACCCATGCTATTGAGAACCAGAAGTTCTCTGATCCAAGAATATTCCAGCTTTGGCATGATAGATTTGGGCATCCGGGATCCACAATGATGCGAAGAATAATAGCGAATTCAGAAGGGCATCCACTGAGAAATCATAAAATCCTACTGAATGATAGGGACCTGTGTATCCCATGTTCCCAAGGAAAATTGATAACGAAACCATCGTTTACGAAAGTAGGTTTTGAATCTCTATCGTTTACAGAGAATTCAAGGAGATATATGTGGACCGATTCATCCACCTAGTGGACCCTTTCGCTACTTTATGGTATTGATAGACGCATCTGCAAGATGGTCCCATGTATGCTTGTTATCCACTCGTAATGTTGCTTTTGCAAAGTTGCTAGCACAGATTACTCGATTACGAGCTCATTTTCCAGATTACCCTATTAAGAGTATAAGACTTGATAATGCTGGGGAATTTACGTCGAAAGCATTTGATGAATACTGTCAAGTATCTGGGATTGATATTGAACATCCAGTTCCGCATGTTCATACCCAAAATGGATTAGCTGAATCATTAATTAAGCGCCTTCAATTAATTGCGCGAACATTGTTAATGCGCTCGAAATTACCAGTAAACTGTTTGGGGACATGCTATATTGCATGCTGCAGTTTTGATTCGTATCCGTCCAACTGCTTATAACCAATATTCCCCATTACAATTGGTATCTGGGAATCCTCCTAACATCTCACATTTGAGAACATTTGGGTGTGCTGTATATGTACCCATTACCCCAACTAAAAGAACGAAAATGGGGCCCCAAAGACGTTTAGGAATTTATGTGGGTTTTGATTCCCCATCAATTATCAGATATTTGGAACCAATGACAGGAGATTTATTTACAGCTAGATTCGCTGACTGTCATTTTGATGAAAGTAATTTTCCATTGCTTGGAAAAGGAAATAATTCTCCAGAAGAGAAATCTGAATTAACCTAGAAGGTTCCAAATTTGGCGCATATGGATCCACGTACCCCACAATGTGAACTCGAAGTTCAAAGGATCCTACATTACAAATGATAGCTAATCGAATGCCTGATGCATTCAATGATACTTCAAAAATAACCAAGTCTTATATTGCTGCTATGTACCAGCAAGGTAATTGTCCCAGAAGGACAATCTCAAAAGACAATAGCAAATGAAACTCCTATCCCTCGCCAGAAGCGTGGTAGACCCCCTGGTTCAAAAGATACAGTTCCAAGGAAAAGGAGTAAAAATGATCTGGATCCTAAAACCACATCTGATGAAATCCCAAAAGTTGATGAGATTCCTGAAAATAACCTCCCAGAAGGAGAAAATAATACGGAAATACCAGAATCAAAAAATGAAGAAATTTCCATAGACTTCATCCAAGAGACTTGGAATCGAAATGAAACAATTGTTGATGATTTGTTTTCATATTCAGTGGCAGTTAGTATTCATATGATGATTATGAGCCACATGATATCCAAGAATGTAAAAATAGGCATGACTGGAAAAAATGGGAAGAAGCAATCCAGGCAGAATTAAATTCGTTGAATAAATGGAAAGTTTTTGGACCCATAGTTCAAACACCTGAAGATGTTCAACCAGTTGGTTACAAATGGGTATTCGTTCGGAAACGAAATGAAAGAAATGAAATTGTGAGATACAAAGCACGTTTGGTTGCACAAGGATTCTCACAAAGACCTGGAATTGATTACGATGAAACGTATTCCCCAGTCATGGATACAATTACATTTCGATTTCTGTTAAGTCTTACAGTTGCTGAAAAACTAGAAATGTGTTTAATGGATGTAGTTACTGCGTATCTGTATGGATCACTTGATTCTGATATTTACATGAAGCTCCCAGAAGGACTGAAATTACCTGAATCTCATCGATCAAAATCTCGAAACTTGTATTCTATAAAAGTTACAAAAATCCCTGTACGGATTGAAACAATCTGGGAGAATGTGGTATAACCGCCTGAGGGAGTATTTGGTTAAGGAAGGATACCAGAATAATACAATATGTCCGTGTATCTTCATTAAGAGATCAGGGTCTGGTTTTGCAATTATAGCAGTTTATGTGGATGATATGAATATCATTGGGACTCCAGAAGAGATCCAACAAACTGCTGAATATCTTAAAAAGGAGTTTGAAATGAAAGATTTGGGAAAAACGAAATATTGTCTTGGTCTGGAAATTGAACATAAACCAAATAGGATATTGGTTTATCAATCAGCATACATTGAAAAACTTCTGAAAGATTCAATATGGATAATGCCCATCCATTGAGTACACCCATGGTTGTAAGAACACTTGATCCAAAAGGATCCATTCCGACCGAAGGATGATGACGAACAATTACTTGGTCCTGAAGTACCATATCTGAGTGCGATTGGTGCGTTGTTATATTTGGCTCAATGTACGAGAGACCAGATATCTCGTTTGCTGTAAATTTATTAGCGAGATATAGTTCTGCACCAACTCGTCGTCATTGGAATGGAATCAAACATATTTTGCGTTACCTGAAGGGTACGAAAGATTTGGGATTATTTTATACGAATTCTGATAAATTTCTGGGTTTGACTGGTTATGCCGATGCTGGATACCTGTTGGATCCGCATAAAGGACGTTCTCAAACTGGCTATATTTTCACATATAATGGTACTGCGATCTCCTGGAGATCTACGAAACAAACTTTAGTAGCCACGTCCTCGAATCATGCTGAAATCTTGGCATTACATGAAACCAGTCGAGAGTGTTTGGTTGAGATCAATGATCCAACATATCCAGAATTCATGTGGTATCTCCGAAACTACGAATGGGCCAACTGTAATTTTTGAAGACAATGCTGCATGCATCGCCCAAGTTCGGGGAGGTTACATCAAAGGAGATCGAACCAAGCACATTTCCCCAAAATTCTTCTACACCCACGAGCTTCAGAATACGGGTCAAATAGATGTGAAGCAAATCAGATCCAGCCATAATCTCGCCGATCTACTAACGAAATCGTTACCAACATCAACATTCGAAAAGCTCGTTTACGAGATCGGAATGCGAAAGCTCTCCAGATTAGTAGATTAGATTATGGGTGTAATTAACAGGGGAGTTTTTTTGTAATTGGATTCCACAACTGTACTCTTTTTCCTTCGTCCAGTTTTTATCCCACTGGGTTTTTCTGGCAAGGTTTTAACGAGGCAGTTCATAGATGGAATCCAAGGGGGAGTGTTGTGATACAGCTAAGTGCAAGATGGATTCCACCACACTTACGTGTTTCACTGCATGTACTTGTTTGCTAAATATTTGACACATGCCTCCTTTGCTTTGTATATATATATACATGTGTTGGCATCAATAAAAGATAAGAAGAAGACTGAGACTTTATTATTATCATAGCTTTGTTTCATTACTTGTTCTGTATTCTTCTTTCTGACAATATCAATATTATTCTATTCTGTTATATTTCAAGATCCAATTCAAGATTACATTACCAGGTATTTTCTGATCCGAGTTTATTTCCGGTAAATATTGAACTGTTTTCTTCTACCCCATTCTATTTTATTTTACAACATTGTGAAAGTTTTTACTTGTTTTGTTACGGGAGCCAAATATTGCTTGTTGGGAAGCGGAGAAGACAAATTACAAATTTTGTGTGGAAAATTTGAGATAGATCCCGCGGAAAATTTCAATTAAATCCTCGAACAAATCAAGACCATCGAAAGACCTTAATACCCATTAAACATCTCAACAATTATTATGTATTGATTTTCAATAATATGTAAAATGACAAGACTTTCAGGGATAAAATTGAAAATTCATTCAAGTAAGCTGGTGGAGACACCTGCTTATTGCGACTTTTATATATATATATATATATATATATATATATATATATATATATATATATATTAGGTTTGACGCACATGCAAGGCATGTGCATCTTGTAATAATGACTTTTAAAGTAGAGTTATACTTCTTGTTGAGTTTTAACCTGTAAATTATATATTATACATTGCATATCACAAGAATTATTTTACATTCCAAAAGTTTTACAATTGTAATATATTACATGTCTAAAGCTTAGAGTTGTATGCACTTACATGTGCATTCACTACATCCTGTTTTAGGAAATTTACAGAAGCTAGTTGAAGTGTATGAGCAAAATATTATTTACAGATATTTACAGATGTAGTGTTTCGACAGCCAGCAATATTATGTTGTATTTCCTTGACTGTCATGTTTGTTTTCTGTCGTCGTTCCACACTTGTGATATTGAATTTAATTTTATCACGGCGTCGATGTTCTCCAGTTCTAGCCGTTCTAATGTATACAAGATATTCAGTTGGGTTGGATATTGTAGCCATGCTTGCAATATGTACGACGATGTTCTAGAAACAATAACAAAACAAGGTAATAACATTAATATTGCATGAAACTAAATGAAAGATATTGAATTTATAAAATAAAATAGAAAAACAAGAGGGGATTCTGTAAATCCATATTCTATTAACTTATTAAGGCATGTGGTTTTGTGTTTCTGCAGGAAATGAAATTGTATTTCCTAAAATTTCCAATAAGAGCTATATATAAAGCTGTATATGTTTAAATTTTTCCATAATTATACAGCTCACAAGAAATAACATTATATTAGTATGATGAATTGAAGAAATCAAAGAGTAACAGAGCAGTTGGTAAATTATATCCAAATCTGATCAATTAAAGACAGTGACAATAGTAAACAGAGCAGCTGAGGATATCCAAATATGATCAATTGAATAAATTAAAGACAAACACAACAGTTGATGCATCATATTCAAATATGGTAGTAGACAATTTAAAGAATATATCTAAATATGATAAATTGAATAAATTATAGACCAACAAAACAGGTGGTACATCATATCCAAATATGGCGGCTAACAATTTAAAGAGCATATTGTGGTGCCAAATAAATCACAGCCAAATATTAGGCTAAGATTGCTTGAGAAAATAACTAAAAGCTTACAGAAATAATTTCACAGAGTTTTCTCTAATGAATAAAATTTCCGATCCTTTACAATTGTCTCTACCCTCTATTTATACGGGTGGTCAGTCTCTTTTCTAGAAGGATTGAGACTTTTCTTTCCCTTAGGTCTTGGTCTCCTTCTTTCAATGAGGTTGGTCTTCCTTTATCAATCGGGCTTTAGGAATCCTTGATCTAGTGAGATAGGTTTTCCTTTATCAATCGGGCTTTAGGAATCCTTGGTCCGGTAAGATAAGTCTTCCTTTTCCGATTGGGCTTCGAGTATCCTTATTTGGTTAGGCAATAATTCGGTGGGCTAGTGGGCTTTGGTTTGGACTTTGTTGGGCTCGGCCGAGTTGAACTTCATTGGGCCTTTGGTCATGTCGGTCGAGTCAGACTGGTGCATTTCTTGGGCCTTTGGCCCTCTTTTTCGGCCGAGGGTAGTTCTTGGGCACCTCCCCTGTCTTCGGCCGAGCTTGGTTTTGGACTTCGGTTCCCTTTGCTTGTTCTGACCTTCGACTGTGATGCCTTATGGTTATTTTCCCACCATAGTAATCCCCCATTTCCATGGCTTGAATCTTTCAAGCATGGCAATATTTGTCGTTATCTCGATCGAGTTCGGGCCTCAATTTATTTTTGTTTTCGGCCGAGGTTTCTTTAGTTTCCTTGGTGAGCCACGTCAGCCCTGACTGTCTTGTCTTAGGTAGATTCGGCGGCTCCTCGAGTGTTGTGCCCTAGATTTGCCATCATTGCGGCTGGCCTATAAATAGGTTGGTGATTTGTTCCTCTCTCTTCACTTTACTCCTTTTTGCTTTCTCTTTCTAAAAAGTTTAAAACTTTTCGTCTCCCTCTTCTGATTTCGCTGCCATTCTCGTCGGCGACGTTCTGTGGCTGTGTTTTCCGGCTTCTTTCAGGTTAGTTCACCTCTGATTTATTCTTCAGGGCTTTTTGTTTTGCTTAAGTTTGAGATTCTGACGTGTTTGTGGTTTTCGGGTTTCATCTGTTGCTCATGAGTTCTTTGACTGTTCATCTGCTTTGCATACTTTTGATTTTTGATTTTGATTTTTGATTTTGGTTTTGATCCTGCTTGCTTGCTTCCGTTTTCTATCTTTTGTTTGTACTAACTTCGGTCGAAGACCGCTAACCTGCTATTTTTTTTTCTTGGTCGATTGTAGATGTCTACTGATTCTATAGGTACATCTTCTTTCGGGGGTCTGACTTCAGAATTCTCGACAGCGGAGGACGCAGGCGAGGAATGTTCATCGGTCCGTAATTCACCGGCCGAGTCTAGTCCTCATGGCATTCTGCCTCCTTTTTTTAACATTAGGAGCACCATGACTATGAATGAGCTGGAGTCGGCCTTCTTCGCTTACAAGTTCCCCAGTTAGGTTAGGGCCAGGTTGCCCGAGCCCGAGGAAAAGGTTGATGATATGTTGGCCGACGGTTGGGAGCCCTTCTACCTTCGTCACTTCAAAATAGGGCTTAGGTTTCTAATCATGGGATTGGTCGAAGAGTTGTGTACTTGGTGCCAGATTCATCCAAGTCAGCTAACTCCCATGACTATTAGGCTTCTCCTGTGTGTCGACCGTTTGAAGGAAAAGTATAACTTAGAGTTTACGGTCGAAGATTTTTTCTACTCTTACTTTGTGAAACGCGAGAATCCCGAGTTCGGGCGGTATGTGCTGAATGCTCGGTCGAATGTCCAGCTCTTGGTCTTGGGCTTTTCTGTGGAAGGACAAGTACTTTTTTGTTAAAGGGGTGACCCGTTTGTCAAACGGGTTGAGTTACCCTCCATACTGGCGGGACTCTTGTAGGCTTTTCTTCATTCTTTTTTTTTTTTATTTTTTATTTTTTTTTATTTCGGCCGAGTTTGATTTTTGTTCTGATTTTGCTTTCTTTTCAGCGAATTTCAGAATGAAGAACTGCAGGTCCTCTCCTCGGGCACGTGTTAGAAGTGAGGCTATTTTCGCTTTATCGGCCGAGTCTCGGGACTACAGGACGCTTTTGGACGAGCTATCTGTCAGTCGTCTTTAGGCTTTCACCAGAACAAGTGGCTTTTGTGTTGTGTTTCAAGTGCCTTCGGTCAAATTCTACTAATGTTTGTCTTTTTTCAGAATTATCTGACTACGTGATGTCTAAGCTTGAGGGTCAGAGGGCGTTGGCCATGCGGGCCATCATGCGCCAGATCCAGGCGGAGCAAGAGAAGGCCCATGCATCTGATTCTGCTGGGAATGAAGGGCCGGCCAAAGAGCGATCTAAGCCTGCCACCGAGGCTGTCCGTCCTCCAAGTCCCGCTCGTTCGGAAGCTGCTGAGGCTTCTCGCCCGACAATTTCAAAGGCTTCTCGAAAGCCCTCTCGCCCCTCGGTTACGAAGGAGAAGCGACTGATAGCAGGTGGCGTGGCTCCGGGCAAGAAGCGCACCAAGCATGTTGGTTTAAAGCCTCGCGGCGATGGTCGTCATGTGATTGATTTCCCAGGGAATTCTTCCACTAGGGAGATATCGGCCGAGATGATTGCGGCCGCGGATGGCTTCTTCTTTCCTCGGGATGAGGAGTGGTTGGAGTCCCTGTCTTTTACAAAGTTCTACGGGATGACTATCTCGAGCCTTTACAGGGTAAGTTCGTCACTCTTTTTTTTGTGGAGATTTCTATCTTACCTTTTTGGTTTTTAGGGGATCCAGGGGGCGGTTGGTATGCGCAAGCATTTCGGCCCTATTTTGCGGGACAAACGGACCCTTGAAGCTAAGTACCAGTCTGCCTCGACCGAGTTGAAAGCGGCCCAGGAAGACTTGGGTAAAACAGTGGCCCAATGTGCTGAGGCCGTCAGTCGAGTTGAGAGGGTGGAAGCTCATAACGCTAGGCTGGAGGCCTCTATTGCTTCGAAGGATGCGGAGCTAAAGCGCCAAGTGGCGGAGCTTGAGGAGTTGAGGGCGGCGAAACAAGCCCAACTCGGCCAAATAGCAGAGCTCGAGGGCCGTGTTGAGAGTCTTACAATTGAGGCGGCCCAAACTGAGGTTGTGATCAGGTCTTTTTCCTTGGAGCAGGTTATCAAAGGGTCTTTGACTTTAGAGTCTGCTCAGAAGGAGCTGGACGCATTGGCTACTCTCCGTGGTGAGAGTTGAGCGAGTATTGTGTATTTTTTTTTTATCTTTTATGTACTCGTTGTAACCCCCCCTTTTGATTAATGAAACTTCTATCTTCCGTCGTACTTGTGTTGAATTTATTTGTGAGGGTGTAATCCCCCAGCCTTTTATTTGCAATCGAACGTACTATTTCTGCATGTTTCGTTTGATTCTCTAAGGTTTCGGGGCTGTGGTTCGCATTATTCTTTGAGTGGTTGGTCTTTGCCCGAGACCCTCTAGATTTACCAGGGGCTTGCTTTTGGCAATTTTCGGGATGCCCTTAGGGCAATTTTCGCGCTGCTCTTTAAGCAGTTGGTCTTCGCCCGAGACCCCCTTGATTTACCAAGGGCTTGCCTTTGGCAATTTTCGGGATGCCCTTTGGGCAATTTTCGCACTGCTCTTCGAGCAGTTGGTCTTCGCCCGAGACCCCCTAGATTTACCAGGGGCTTGCCTTTGGCAGTTTTCGGAATGCCCTTTGGGCAATTTTCGCACTGCTCTTCGAGCAGTTGGTCTTCGCCCGAGACCCCCTAGATTTACCAGGGGTTTGCCTTTGGCAGTTTTCGGGATGCCCTTTGGGCAGTTTTTGCATTGCTCTTTGAGCAAATGGTCTTCGCCCGAGACCCCCTAGATTTACCAGGGGTTTGCCTTTGGCAGTTTTCGGGATGCCCTTTGGGCAGTTTTTGCATTGCTCTTTGAGCAGTTGGTCTTCGCCCGAGACCCCCTAGATTTACCAGGGGCTTGCCTATGGCAATTTTCGGGATGCCCTTTGGGCAGTTTTTGTATTGCTCTTTGAGCAGTTGGTCTTCACCCGAGACCCCTTAGATTTACCAGGGGCTTGCCTTTGGCAATTTTCGGGATGCCCATTAGGCAGTTTTTGCATTGCTCTTTGAGCAGTTGGTCTTCGCACGAGACCCCCTAGATTTACCAGGGGTTTGCCTTTGGCAGTTTTCGGGATGCCCTTTGGGAAGTTTTTGCATTGCTCTTTGAGCAGTTGGTCTTCGCCCGAGACCCCCTAGATTTATCAGGGGTTTGCCTTTGGCAGTTTTCGGGATGCCCTTTGGGTAGTTTTTGCATTGCTCTTTGAGCAGTTGGTCTTTGCCCGAGGCCCCCTAGATTTGCTAGGGGCTTGCCTTTGGCAGTTTTCGGGATGCCCTTTGGGCAGTTTTTGCATTGCTCTTTGAGCAGTTGGTCTTTGCCCGAGACCCCCTAGATTTACCAGGGGTTTGCCTTTGGCAGTTTTCGGGAAGCCCTTTGGGCAGTTTTTGCATTGCTCTTTGAGCAGTTGGTCTTCGCCCGAGACCCCCTAGATTTACCAGGGGCTTGCCTTTGGAAATTTTCGGGAAGCCCTTTAGGCAGTTTTTGCAGTGCTCTTTGAGCAGTTGGTCTTCCCCCGAGACCCACTAAATTTACCAAGGGCTTGCCTTTGGCAATTTTCGGGATGCCCATTGGGCAGTTTTTGCATTGCTCTTTGAGCAGGTTGTCTTCGCCTGAGACCCCCTAAATTTATTAGGGGCTTGCCTTTGGCAATTTTCGGGATGCCCATTGGGCAGTTTTTGCATTGCTCTTTAGTTGCGAGTGTTTGAGGAAAATGAGTTATTTTATTGCTTTTAAGGTGGGTCCTCGTCAAAAACCCTACTTGGGGAAAAGAGCGCCCGTTATTACAGATAGTATGTTTCATTAGAATTGGTACCTCTTTAGGTGGTGGATGTTCCAACTGTGTTCCACCTCTTTCCCTTCCTTAGTGAGTAATTTGTAGGATCCTTTTCCAGATGCACGCTCTATCTGGTATGGTCCTTCCCAGCTTTCGGCTAATTTGCCATGGCTTTGATTTCTTGTGCTCTAGAAGACTTTTCTGAGTACCCAGTCCCCGGGTTTGAAGGCTCGAGCTTTGACCTTTTTGTTGTATCGCCGTGCTATCCCCATTTGATATTCCGCGATTCTTTGTCGCGCATTTTCTCTTTTCTCGTCCGAAGTATCCCTTTCGAAGGCTAGTGCTTGTTGGTTGGCTTGGTTTATCAGTCTTTCTTGTGGTAATTGGATCTCGGTTGGGAGTACCGCTTCTGTCCCGTAAACCATCGAAAATGGGGTTTGTAATGTTGATGTTCTAGGGGTTGTTTGGAATGCCCAGAGGACTTCAGGTAAGGCTTCGGGCCATAGTCCCTTGGCTCATTCTAGATTATTTTTGAGCGAGTCAATCACCGCTTTGTTGGATGCTTCTGCTTGTCCGTTTGCCTGAGGGTACCTTGGGGTCGAATATGTGAGTTTGATGTTCATTTGACGACAGAAATCTTTCAGCATTTGTGCTTTAAATTGAGGCCTGTTGTCCGTGATTATTTCCTGTGGTATGCCAAACCTGCAGATGATATATTTCCAGATAAACTTTTGTACTTCTTGCTCTCTGACCCTTTCTAGTGCTTCGGCTTCGACCCATTTTGTGAAATAATCGGTCACCATCAGGATGTATCTTTTTCTGCCGTGTGTGGATATTGGGAAGGGTCCTATGATGTTCATCCCCCATTTGTCAAATGGCCATGGAGAGGTTATGCTGTGTAAGGTTCCTGCCGGGAGGTTGGAGTAGTTGGCGTGTCTTGGGCATTTGTCACACTTTTTAACCAGTTCGGCCGCGTCCGTTTTCATGGTTGGTCAGTAGTATCCGGCCCTGTGCGTTCTAAACGCCAGGCTTCTTCCTCCGGAGTGGTTTCTGGCTGGTCCTTTATGGAGTTTCTTCAATACTGCCTTCGCTTCTAGAGTGGAGATGCAATTTAGGGGGTCGGCTATGGACCTTTTGAAGAGTATTCCCCTATGATGCAAAATCTCGCGGCTTGGGCTCGCAGTTTTCTGGCTTCAGCTTTGTCTTCAGGGATCTGTCCATGATTGATATAGGCAAGGATGGGTGTTCTCCAGTCGCTTTGCTCTAGGACCATGGTTTCTTCGTATTCGATGGCTATTTTCGGGAGGAAGGCGTATACGATTGGCCCGGTTGGTTCGTCTTTGTGCATTGAAGCTTCGAGATTTGCCATCGCGTCTACTCTTTCATTCTCCTCCCTCGGGATTTGCTTTATTTCGGCCCTTTGGAAGCGCTTTATGAGGTCTTTGGCTGTCTTGAGGTACTTAGCCATTTTTTCATTTCTAGCTTGATACGTGCCATTGATCTGGTTGGCCACCAGTTGTGAATCGCATCTGATAGTGAGATTGTGTGCTCCACTTTATTTTGCCACCCTTAGTCCTGCGATTAGGGCTTCATATTCGGCTTCATTGTTGGTGGCGAGGAATTCGCACCGGATGGCCTGGAGAATCGGAGGCAAGTTCGGAGGTTTGAGATATACGCCTAGGCCGCTGCCACTCTGTCTGCTGGCTCCGTCTACTTCCAATACCCATTCGTCGGTTGAAGGTGTTATCAACTGGTTGATGTCGATAGAGGCTGCTTCGACCGGTGGAACCTCTTCGAAGTCGGCCACGAAATCTGCTAGCATTTGAGATTTGATTGCTTTCTTTCCTTCGAAGGATATGTCGTGCTCGCTGAGTTCTAGAGCCCATTTTATTAATCTCCGGGATCTATCGGGGGAGTAGATTGCGCTCCGATGGGGTAGCGCAGTTATGACCGCAATTGGGTGCCCTTGAAAGTATGCTCGAAGTTTTCTCGCAGCGAATATAAGACTCAGAATGGCTTTTTCCAGGGTAGGATATCTGGTTTCGGCCGATGTTAGAGTCTTGCTTGCAAAGTACACTGGTTGCTATTTTCCCCCGATTTCTTTGACCAGAACGGCGCTTACTGCAATCTGTGAGTGTGTCAGGTACAAGTAAAGTTTTTCGCCCTCTTCTGGTTTTGCCAAGAGCGGAGGGCTGGTCAAGAAATCCTTGATATCGGCTAAGGCCTTGCTGCATTTTTCGGTCCACTCAAATTCTTTGGATTTTCTGAGAGCCTCGAAGAAAGGCTGAAATATTTCTGAAGCCTTAGGTATGAACCGGGTTAGCGCGGCTAGCCTTCCTGTGAGTTTTTGTACGTCTTTTTTGCTCTGAGGTTCTGCTATATTCAAGATGGGTCTGATCTGATCTGGGTTGGCCTCGATTCCTTCTTGGTGACTAGATACCCCAAGAATTTTCCTGCTTTGACCCCGAATTGACATTTTGTGGGGTTGAGCTTCATGTTGTATTTTCGGAGTGTTTCGAATGTTTGGCTCAAATGATGTACATGGTGGCTCGCATTCTCGGATTTAACCAACATGTCATCAATGTAGACCTCCATAGTCTTCCCCAGTTTATCAGCAAACATCTTGTTCATGAGCCTTTGGTATGTGGATCCTGCATTTTTTAGGCCGAAGGGCATCACCTTGTAACAGTAAATTCCCCTCTCTATGATGAAGGCAGTCTTTTCTTGATCGCTGGGATGCATCAATATTTGGTTGTAGCCTGAGTAAGCGTCCATGAAGCTTAACATCTCGTAGCCCGCGATTGCGTCGATAGTGAGGTCGATGTGTGGTAGCGGGAAGGGGTCTTTTGGACACAACTTGTTCAGGTCTGTGAAGTCGATGCAGACCCTCCACTTTCCATTCTTCTTTTTGACGACCACTACATTAGCAAGCCAGTCTGGGTACAGGACTTCTCTGATGGATTCGTTCGCGAGGAGTTTTTCGACCTCCTCGTTGATGATTTTGTTTCTTTCGGGGGCGAACCTTCGGCGCTTCTGTTTGACTGGTTTCGTACCCTCTTTTACATTCAGCTTATGGGTGATGTTTGTCGGGTCGATTCCAGTCATGTCTTCGTGTGACCAGGCAAAGCAGTCTTGGTTGGCTTTGAGGAAGCTTATCAGCTTTTCTCGTTCCAAGCCTTCTACCGCGGCCCCAATCTGCACTATTTTCGCCCCTCCTTGATCTAAGGGGACCTCATCTACCTCATCTTCAGCCGGACTTCGGGGTGTCTTCGGCAGGGACAGTGATTGCTATCCTTCAGCCTCTTTTTGTTTTAAACTGTTAGCATAGCATTCTTTGGAGGAGCTTTGCTCACCCTTTATTTGTTTGATCCCTCGTGGGGTTGGGAACTTGATGAGTTGGTGATACGTGGATGGGATTGCCTTCATGTCATGTATCCAAGGTCTTCCGAGTATTACATTGTATGCAGACCTCGAGCTTATCACCAGAAAGGTTGTGTGCAGATTGATTCCCTCCGTGAATACCGGCAGTTCAATTTCTCCTATGGTTGGAGTGGTCTTTCCATCGAAGCCGATGAGGGAGATGGCCTTTTTGCACATCATTCTCTCGTCCAGTTGCATATTTTTAAATGTTTCGAGGAAAAGTATGTTGGCCGAGCTCCTGTTATCCACTAATACCCTCTTCACAGTTAGCTTTACTATTGATATCTTGATTACTAACGCGTCGTGGTGGGGCGCATTGATACCCCTGGCCTCTTCTTCTGTGAAGGTGATGGAGTAGTTATCGATCGTGGGACCGTTCCCGATATTGTAAATACTAAGGGAATCTCTCAGCTTCCTCTTTGCCGCTGAACTGGTCAGCCCACATATCTCGGATCCCCCTGCGATCATGTTGATTATTCTTTCTTCTTCTGCATTTGCAACTGGGACCGCTTTCGGTGATCGCCGATTCTTGTCAGCCTCAGCCGCGATTTCTCGCCCCTTTTCAGATAGATACTCTCGCAAGTGACCTGCTTTTATCAGTTCGGCGACTTCTCTTTTAAGAGTCCAACAGTCGTCGGTGTTGTGGCCATGGTCTCCGTGAAACTGGCAATATCGAACTTGTCCTTCCAAGTTCCTACGGGGTTCATCGGTTTGTCGGGACATCTGACTCTGTCCCCCATCCTTTTGAGAATCGCAAGAGTTTCTCTCACGGGGATGGTGAGCGGGTAAGGTAGCAGTTCTTTTCGCCTCCGGCTGTGTTCTGAGTAATCTGGTCTCGAAGAGCTGTGGTCGGTGTAATCAGGCCTAAGTGGGTCGCCACGGCCGGATTCCTTCGGATTATTCCTTGGCCCTTCAGCTCGGCCGAAGTTTCTGGTGTTGTTTCGGCCGCGTGAGTTTGATGGATTTTGGGAGCTCCTATAATTTCTGGGCTGGAGTTCCTCCTCGTATTCCATCGCATCTTCGGCCCTTTCTAGGACGTCTTTGAAAGTGCGGGGTTTGATTAACTTCAAACTTTCGTAGAACTTCAAAGTTTTCAGTAGTCCCTTTATGAAAGCTTTGGTGGCGCTCTTGTCTCGACAGTCTGGAATGGCCATTTTAGTTTTTTTGAATCTTCTGACGTATTGCCTGAGACTTTCGGTGCTCCCTTGTTTTAGATCATACAGATCATCCACGTCTTTCTCCTTCCTTCTGCTGTCTGAGAAGTGGTTCACGAATTTGGTGACCAAGGAGGAGTATGACTTGATGCTTTTTTCTGGTAGGGCCGAGTACCACCTTTGGGCGGTTCCTGTCAAAGTGGAGCCAAAACTTTTACACATGATCGCCTCCATATCTTCTTCTGGGATATTACAGGTTCCCATTCGATTTTTGTACCCGGCGATGTGGTCTTTAGGGTCTGTCATTCCGTCGTAAGGTTTCATGTTCGGAATTGAGAACCTCTTGGGCATTCTTGTTTCTAGGATCCACGATGCAAAGGGCATGTCCGAGTATTGCATTGTCGATGACCTCATCGTGATCCTTTTTCCTGAGGTTCTCTGTACCAGGTCTTTAAGCTCCTTGATTTCCCGATCACGGCGCCTCTCTCGGTCTTTACGGGTTGATCTAGGACCTCTGGTCCCTTCATCAGAGCTGCTTGAGTCACGGCGGTCAGTGTTTTAGCGGCTTTCCGTCGACCCATCGCTTTCTTCTGATGTTTCCCTACTGGAGTCCTCGAAGTTGAGTTTCCGCTTCGAGATGGGAGAATATTTCCGGCTCGATTGCCGGGCTTTCTCCTTAGTGAGGTTCGTGGACTTCCTTCTTGATTCTGCTTCTTTCCTCCACTGCTCATTCTCTTCTTTAGCTTTCTTCAACATCTCTGTCAAGATTGCCAGCTGTTCCTCTGGCGTCTTCGGAGCTTGATCTTCTACGTTGATGGTATTAGGGTTTATTGGAGCCATGGCTGATAAGAACAGATTCGGAGAATAATTGTAGCGTGAATTCGGAATTTTCAGGAAACCTTAACCTTGTGTGTGAGGTTCGTAGCCCCACGGTGGGCGCCAAACTGTGGTGCCAAATAAACCACAGCCAAATATTAGGCTAAGATTGCTTGAGAAAATAGCTAAAAGCTTACAGAAATAATTTCACAGAGTTTTCTCAAATGAATAAAATTTCCGATCCTTTACAATTGTCTCTACCCTCTATTTATAGGGGTGGTCAGTCTCTTTTCTAGAAGGATTGGGACTTTTCTTTCCCTTAGGTCTTGGTCTCCTTCTTTCAATGAGGTTGGTCTTCCTTTATCAATCGGGCTTTAGGAATCCTTGATCTAGTGAGACAGGTTTTCCTTTATCAATCGGGCTTTAGGAATCCTTGGTCCGGTAAGATAAGTCTTCCTTTTTCGATTGGGCTTCGGGAATCCTTATTTGGTTAGGCAATAATTCGGTGGGCTAGTGTGCTTTGGTTTGGACTTTGTTAGGCTCGGCCGAGTTGAACTTCATTGGGCCTTTGGTCATGTCGGTCGAGCCTGACTGGTGCATTTCTTGGGCCTTTGGCCCTCTTTTTTGGCCGAGGGTAGTTCTTGGGCACCTCCCCTGTCTTCGGCCGAGCTTGGTTTTGGACTTCGGTTCCCTTTGCTTGTTCTGACCTTCGACTGTGATGCCTTATGGTTATTTTCCCACCATACATATGTTACAATAGCTGAAATTGAATATTAAGTATGATACTGGAGAAAAATAGAATATCAATCTTACCTTATTTGTATTGTTCATTAATTGTAGGGTAGTGCAGGAAAGGATGGTTTCAGCATTCTCGCCAAATAAGATGGCTAGAATGGATGCTGATCAATCACGTAGTTCAACTTCGAGTCGCATTCTGAGAAGTAAACATTTATTGTAAAGTATTAAAGGCAAATTATTAACTTCAGTGAATAAGTGAATAACTAAATATATATATACTTACTTTGGTATAGCTTGTACATTTTGACATTTGCAGTATAAACATGTAAATGATTCATTGTACTAAAATCTTATACCTTTTCCATAGTTGCTACAGCTCATGTACCTATACTTTTGGTTGTAATTTTTCAGTGCTATCAACCCTATTATCCAAAATGTATCGCATTGTAATAATAGGATTCTATTAAGGTTACAATGTAAATGTTGGAATAATAGGAAATTAATTGT
Organism: Cardiospermum halicacabum; assembly: GCA_031304145.1. NCBI lineage: Eukaryota > Viridiplantae > Streptophyta > Magnoliopsida > Sapindales > Sapindaceae > Cardiospermum > Cardiospermum halicacabum. Next base: position 14,209,376 of record CM062395.1, read on the forward strand.
AAGTTGTAAGAAATGAATGAAATAGTGAAATGTTATTACTTTGGAAATGAGGTTTTGCAGGTCATTGATTTAAACAATTTCTTTGGGTGGCTGTGTGTTTGAATTGCATGCCGAATCGATGTATGGTTTGCTTTCTACTATGTTCTGTAATAAATCATTATTCAACAGTGACTTGTAAATATGAATATATTTAGTATATATTTGAATAAAAAGATTAATAATTAATAGTAATTGAAATCATATGAAGAAAAAGCATATGAAAGGCAAGAAAATTTTGAAATCTTCATTTTAGCTTTACGTGTATCAACAGTAAAAGTTATCATACATAAAAAGATGATTAACAAACTATAGGAGCATATCAGAGAGGTCTTGTTAATGCAATAATATCTAATGTAATTAGTAATTAAGTTTGACAATATTTCAATATTTTAAAAATCTGCTAAAATTTAAGTGATTGATTTTGAGTTGTCTATATCTATATCATTAATGGTGTAGAATTAAATTTAGACATCAATTGAATCAGGCAAAATGTTATTGAATATAAGCAAAGAAACATCTAATGTAACATGTTTTCCAACAACAAAATATATTATCAAAAGATAATGTTTTCCAGCAACAAAATTGAGAGTAAATGTACTAATAAATGGTTTATTGACATTGAAACTATAATTTAATAAACAACTAATGTAAATTGGAAGACAATAGCATATGTACATCAAAATAGAAAGACTTATTTATTCACAAACATTAACGGAAATTAGAAATTTTGTACTTACCAGCAACACAAGGTTTTTGCTTCCAGAATATCTGGATTAATGATGAATGAACTTCTATTTCGTGTTGAGAGTGATATGCCTTTAATAAAGTAGAGGAGAAATGAATTATGATATGCCTTTAATAATACCTTTAATAAGGGATTATCATCATAAAAGGGGAAAGAAAATGTACCTCTGAATGACATCACTTTAATTCTTGATGCGATGACGATTGGTTTTGTAGCAACTATTTGACTGATTTTTGCAATTTCAGTAGTTGCGAATTCATTCCAACCAGTTTATATAGTTGGCTTCAATCTGAAGTTCAAACAATAATATTACATAGTTAGTAAATAGAACAATTATTATATATATGTATATATAATTGCAAGAGTTATATAGAATTAGTTACTCTTGATCGATCAAGACGAGTTCTTGAATGCTTTTTTGTCCAAACTTTGTTCTGACCTTCCTAGGTGGTAGAGCATCAAGAGCTATTGCAATGATATCTGATTATTAAGATAAATAAATAATCTGTTATTGTAAGTAATGAATGCAAATAATGTTATGTATCTTAGGATAAAGATCATGTATTTGTTATCAATAAAAACCATGTAAAAAGTTAGGTAATGAAGATATTACCAATTTCAGCCGCATTTTCTTTATATTTTTTTTAAAATCTCCGAAGTTGATAAATTTTATTGACGAAGGTATTGAAGACTGTGTGTTTTCGTCCTCTTTCACCAAGATACTTCCAGTAATGGTCCATTGATACTTATTGACATCTTCAGAATGACAAAATTCTGGTGGTAAGTGTTTGATAGTAGCATTAGAGATGTAGTAACTATGATGTAACAGTAGACCATCTCTGAAAAGATCAATGCTGTTGTTGAAGATGGTTTTCTGTACTTTTGTTCCCTGTGAATATGAATAAACAAATAGTTAATTGAAATGTCTATTATATGTTTAGTAAATTATTTTTAATAACATAATCAAATGACATAATAGAGAAACTTCCAGCATTGAGTAATCATCAGACCTTAGAGTCAATTAACAATAGCTTCTGATATCTGTCACCAGTCTTTGTGGATGTTCGAGGTGTTCTTTTCTCAAGCACTGTCACTTTAGTTGTCCAACATCTTGTTGTTTCACTGATGTTGTTGATAGGCTGATGTTGTTTGGATGTCATCACCTAAACAGAGAATATAAATATTTTTAAATATTTGTTTGTATGAGTAAATGGATGAAGAAGAAGCTAAGTTTTATGTACTACAGATAAGATTTCATAAGAAATTTTAGAAAGTGATTAAGCAAGTACTTCAAATTTTGTACTCCGATCCGTGAGCTTGTTTTCTGAGGTTGTTCTTTTAGCTTTTTTTTGTGTTACGATTGTGTTAGCTAATACAAAGTAGAAGAAAATTTGTATATGTTAAGAACATATGTTAATATATAAACTGTACACGTAATTTTTCTAATTTCATTAATTAGTTAGAATAATTAACATGTTGACAGTTGTGAAGAGATAAACATAAAATATATAAAAATTATATGTAAAGTAAGTAGTAAAAGAAGTGGGAAATATATGTATGTGTGTTTATAGTGCCAACGACAACGATTACAGAATATAAAAAAATTATATTTTATACGACTAAAAAGTTGACATTGTTTTATTATTTTACAAAAGTTTGTATTATTTCATTTATATATCTGTAGATGTATGAAATAATGTAACTGAAGCTACTGAAAAATATATATGTCTGTGAATATATAAGTACTGATTATAGTATTTCTTCAATGTTAGTTTATGTGAAAACATATAGAAACTAATCTAAACAAACAAATAATTTACTATGTAGTAGTTGATGAAAGATCCACCCTTCTGAATGAACCTTGCAACAACAGAAGTCAAGTCCTCAACTGGCCTGTGAGGCACAGCGTGTCACGTCCGTAAATTGGGGCTATTAATTTTTTGTATTTTGGAAATTTATTTCCGTTATTTGAATTTTACTTAATTTTTAATTATTTTTCGTTCAAGGATAAAATTGATATTTAAAAAAAATGTTGACTTTTGGTTTGACCGCATATTTTGTCTGATTTGACTTTTTGGGCAATTTTTAAACAAAATAAAAATTTGATTTATTTTGTAATTTATTTGCAATTTTGGTCATTTTAAAATTAAGTGGTAAATTGTGGGCTTATGATAATATTTGCCAAAGATATATAAGTAAAATGATAGATTCTAAAATTCATTCTTCACAAAAACCTAAAAATCCATTCTACGTGTTCTTAGTTTTCTCTCAACTAAAACCTTAGCCACAATTTCTAAACACTCGCTTTTCAAGATTACAATTTGGGGATTCTAATTTCTCGTTGGTTCTTTTGTTCAAATAATGATGTTATTATCTTTTCTTTAATTTAATTACTTTAAATTGGATTTGGGTATTTTTATTTAAATCTAGGGTTTTTGATTTGGGGATTTTTACTCCAATTGAATTGGGTTTTGAAACCCTTATTGTTAAATTCAATATTTGGGGTTTAATTGGTAGTGATTTGGGTTTTTAATCGCTGCTTAATTGTAAACCCTAACTTTCTAGAATTGGAAATTTATATAATTTATTCTTAATTTGATTTAGATCAAATTGGAGATCGTTAGCCGGAGTAATTCGGCGTGTTTTTGGATTAGCGAACAAAGGTTAGTATCCATGTTTATGCCCCCACGTTTGTATGTTCCGTCTGTTTTCTATTTTGATAAGGTTAATTTAATATGAAACTGATAATCTGGAATCTACGAATTAGGTTACCGCTGCTGCATTTGAGTATGAACTTCTGGCTGTTTATCTATTAAATGATATCTGTAACCTATCAGTCTGATTTGGCGAATATTGACTATTTGTCTACTCAGCTACTTAAATATAGAAATATGAATTAATATTTATATCTCTCTATTAAACTGGTAATATGAACTCTGTAATCTAAATAAAAGTCATGTCCTAGATTAATACGATAAGACCAGCATGTTGTAGGGAAAACTAGATGTATACATTGATGCGCGAAAGCGTATTTGACCTTAATTGTCAACCAATTTTTTAGATGTGACGGCATCATTCTGGAGCTTTGCTCATGTCTGGATGCGACGACATCACTTCTGAGATCTTTGATCTATCTCTGAGTGTTTTATCCTATCTCTGTCTGTTTTATCCTATCTCTGTCTGTTTTCTGTTCCCGATTTCTGTATTTAAGCTAAGGACAGGTTTAGTAAGTTAAACACCATGTAATAATATGACAATCTGTAGTTTGTTATACGATAAATCGTTTCTACTTCTACTTATGGATGTCTGTTATGAATTGTTTTCATTTCTATTTGCTGCTTGTTACATTGGGTTCTAACTTTTGGGTAGCATGATTTTGACTGCTAACTGGTCGTAGGCGATAGGATTAGACCCAAATAGATGTTTATAGCTTGTATAGCAAAAATCATAATTGGAAATTGGCTAAAAACATGAACAGGGGTCTCTGGCTGAACTCGTTACCTTGCTGTGTAACGAATTATAATTCGGGGAGCCTTCAGATCACAAGTAGCACCTTTTTTCCTAATTGACTACCAAGCTAGCTACCGAATTATAATTCGGTATGAACCTTAGAATGTAAACTTGACTCTCTGTCTAAATTACCTACCAAATTGACCACCGAATTAGAGTTCGATAAAACCATAGGATTCAGATTTTGCTCTCTGTCCGAATCCTACACCGAGCTTCCTACTGAATTACAATTCGATGAGACAGTGAGACCTTAAAAACACTTTCAATCTGGAACTATCAAATTAGCTACCAAATTACAATTCGGTATAACTGTTAGGAACCTCGGTAACCATTCTGGCTGAACTGCAAACCGAGCTTGGCACCGAATTACAATTTGGTATAGCTGGGAGTGCTCTCTGTCCGAATTGTTCACCGAACTCGGTATCGAGCTGACAATTCAGCGTCGGACTCTAATCTAAAATAAAATGTTAACTTTTAATCCTACTTTCAGACGGTAATTGCAATAATCTGTAATCACTTTTCCTAAATCACTTAAAGGGGATCTAAACTAGGATAATTTGAGTTCTTAATCAACTTGTTTGATCATGTTTGATACCCCATGTTTGTAAGCTAATCTGCATATATGTGTGACATTCTATTATGTTAAATAAGACGCATCCTGGGTGTGCTTGTTGGGCATTGACTTACTAACTAGAAATCGATAGTTTGACCCTTCATGGTTTTCGTTTTTGTTTTGTATGTTTTTTAACCCATTTGGGATGGAAATTGCTAAGTTCAGATAGTCAGGTGGAGTAGCAAGATATGGCTCACACATGTCAGCATTAGTTATCATTTGGCATCTTTGTCAAGACTTTATTTTCATATTGTTATTTTAGATTTTGGATTTATTTACAGACTCTAAAACTCTAACCGCTATATACGTTTTGAGTTTGGTTTTTAGTCAGACAATTTGAATATTTCGATTGATTTCATTTGTTTTGGAATTGTATTTGAACTATCTACTCAGGGTCACTTTTTAATAATAAGATATTTAGTAAAGTTCTTATTTGCGTATCTCTCTAGTATGATAGTTATATTTGTTTATCCGTCCGTTCAGTTTTGCATGTGACATCTATTCTTCGCGTCCCTTCCGTCGAGGTGGGGGTTTGGGTGTTACACAGCGCTTCCAAATCCAGTAAACCTTCAAAAATAACATAAAACATAGCTAGATAATAAATTGAGGCCTCACAGCGCTTCCAAATCCAGTAAACCTTCAAAGATATACATAACATTTTTTCTATTGAACTTCACAGTAAGATAACAGGTCAAGCTCAATAAAGAGCATATAAAAAACATCACCAAGAGCATAATTTATTTACCATGCAGTCGAGGCTTCCGTCCACATTCTTTCATCTTCATTCAATTGTCCTTGTATACAGGTTTACCACCTGGACAATAAATTGAGGCTTCAGCCATCATTGCATCTTCCAACACTTGCACTGAGGCATTATTTTTTAGTTTAGACAGCATAACAAACTTGTTTCCAGCAATGCTATTTACAAGAGCAGCTTCTGCATGGTCAAATGACACAAGTGTGATGCCATTCTCTGTAATGTTGTATGAAGTAGTTTTCCTAGAGATAGAGGACTCTAACTTTTTATTCTCAAAATCAGTTTTGTATTTTTTCTCTCTTTTAGATGTGTTGACATTGTCAGCAAGGATATCATGCTTCTCATTCATAGCAATGGAGTTGATCCTTTAGGACAGTAACATTAAGACAAACTCCACTGCTACCTTTGCAAATAGTATCCACTCCCCTGGATAGTACATTAATCATGTGCTTTAGAAGCTGATTTGATTTGTGTGAACAAAATCCATCAAATCCAGAGTTTCAAGGTTCCATTAAAGAATGGTAAGATAAATCCACATATTACAAAGTATTAAGCACTGACCTCCCAAGAACAAAAGCTGCCAAAGCAATGGTGCCGGAAGCAAGGGTTGCATCCAATGAGTAGGCTTCAGCAAAAGTTGAGTTAGTTTGATGAAATGTTGAAGAAATTATTCTCTCAGTTTCAAACAAAAAATTTTTATCTTCAAATATGAACTTAGGTAAATGGTGGCGCGCAAAATAGGCAGCATGTACCCCCTCCATGTCCATCAAACACTTGATGAACAACAAGGTAATTAGTGGGGAAAAAAGCAGGATTTGGTCAATTAGAAAGCTGTCATAGAATCATTGGGCCTTTCCTATTAGCTTATACTTTTAGGATCTAATTGATGCAACGAAATTGCAAGTTTATGTGCATGTTTATTTGCTGACGTCGAGAAAAGGAAAAGTTATTGAGGAGGTAAAGATTGACAGGATACTATTCTTTGCTTTCTACCTCAAGCAAAAGGTCCGAATCAGCGTAAAGCACATGTTAGTAAATACACATGAGTTGCACTTGTACAGATAACACCACGACATGATCACAAGGGTGATTCACTGTGTCCTCAGCACACTACCTCCATGATGATAAATTTAAATGGAAAAAAATATAAAAACTAAACCAATCATACTATATATTTAAGTTAATGAGCTTTCAAAGTTTAGATTTCATAAAATGAGCCTTCACATCTTTCATATGTTATTAAAAGTCATTCACAAGTGCGAAGGACCTTTGTGACGAACCTTTATTTTTATGTGAAGAGAGGTAAAAAAAGTCATAAATGCTCATTTTGTGAAATCTAAAGTTTTGTTTGGTTTAAAAACTTAATTCAAACTTTGGAGGCTCATTAACTTAATTAAAACTTTAAAAATACTAAAAATGAAACTATCTCAATTTAAATTTAAATGCCTATCCACCGACCATAAAAACGGATATCAGTAGACATTATATAGAAACTCACATCAATACATAACATCTTTCTCAAGAGCATCATATTCCTAGCGCCACCATCATATTTACATAACCACATATATGAAACTATTTTCAGCAAAATATTATCTCCCACAAAATAACCAACTAGGTAACAAGATTACAGCTAAAATAACACATCATATAATGTTTACAGGTTAGAAAAACACAAGGACCCCAACAATAGATTAATTGTTAAATAATATCATGTCATGATTCATCTGTATAGAACTAGTATTAGTGACATGCAAATCATTACTACAAGAGATAAGAAAAATATATCCTATAGAATGCACTAGGGCCAACAGAAAAATTCTCCACTCCATAATGAACTTCAGATTTCTCCATATTCTCTTCTTAGAAGGACTTAAAGATCAAAATTTTCTAATCAATACAACATCAAGCACAAACCTAGATGAATATAAGCATTTGATAAAAATTAAGGTTCTTGAATGAGGGTTTTAGGCACCTGGTAAGCTAGCCTACAATTATCCCCTATACTTTGCACCACGATAGCCCACGCGCAGTAAATGACTGCGTTTCTTTATCCCCAGTTACATCAGTCAGTATCACCGTCGGAATAGATGTGAACAAGCAGTCGCACGTCATAGAGATTTTGAATGATCTCGACGACGGAAACTCATATCAATTCATTGATCACATTCTCGCTCAACTCAGTTTCCTGTTTCTAGTTCTTCTTCCTCTAGTCTCCACTCTTTCCACAGCATCTCCACTGTCGACGAACACGAGATTGATTCCTCTTCATTCTCTCTCCACAGATCATCCTCGTCATTGTCAAATTATCTGACCTATAACTCCTCCAGTCTCCGATCTACATAAATCCTCTCAGCGAACGGCCATTAGCGATGCCATTTTCACATACAGCAAAGGGAAAAGTTAAAGAATTCGTTATCGCAGTTGAAGAGTGATTGAGAGAGAAAAGTGGTTTGACATCGAAGAAAGAAGAAAACAAAAATGTGATTGGTTCCTCCATTCTTTTAAATTTAATTTATTAATTGAAGTTAAAATGGTAAAAACAATAAATTTTATAGAGCAAATAAGCTGCAAGGGGGAGACAACTGCCTGTTTATTCTGCTTTTTTATATATACTAAGATAAGATATATAAAGGATAAAGGATACGTATACATGTATGATTATAGTCCAACTTGCGGGTTTATTGTTGCATGATATTATACCAACTTAAGTTACCCATCAACATCACTAGAAAGATAAATATTTGAGCAACGGTTTCTTCACTAGAAACATAAATAGCCAAGCAATGTTTAAAGAAAATAAAGTAAGGATGAGAGAGGAATTAAAAAATGAACTTTACTCTTATCTATACTCAAATGGCATGGACAAAATTTTAATGTCTATTCAAATTAGAAGAATGACATTTTAGCAAAGTTTCACAATCTCCTACTTCTAATTATTCACTTATACACAATCATCTAAATATATTAAGTTATAAACTACAAAAGAAAAAAATATATTTTAAGATAAAGAATTTTTAGTCATCTAACTTTCAAGTTTATTTCAGTACTTTGAGGCTATGCTATCATTAATTCATTTATCTTATAATAAAATAAAGAGCAAGCACCAAAAATAGGAATGGGAATGGGTCCCGAACTCGATGAGACCCAATCCTATTTTAAGGTTTTGGGTCTAATTTGTTTTTGGACCCTAACGTTGCGTTTGGTTCCAGTGATCCTCCTGGAGACAGAAGACAATACAGAAATTTGGAGACGATACGATACAGAAATTGGGGACAGAAGAGTGTTTGGTTGCAGTGGACAAAATTTAAAATTTTGTATCCGTCTCCAGAATAAAACCGTATTTGGTTAGGGGGACAAAATTGGAAAAAGCGTTAAAAATACTAAATTACCCCAAATTTTAATGTAATCCCAATATTGGTGATGCAATGTGATTTTGTTCTTGTTACACATCTGGAATTGATGAAGATGATGGGGGTATTTTTGACTTTCCAGTTTCTGTCTCTGTCTCCAAAAAATTGTACCTTAGTTTGAAGGAGTACAAAAATTTTATGTCTTGTAGACCAGAGACGGAGACAAAATGGAATTGAGATGGATAGCAAACACATTCGGAGACAGAGACCTATGTATTTGTACTCCCTCTCCTCTAATTGGGACAGGAACCAAACACAGCGTAAGGGTCTGGGTTTAAAAATAATTTAATGGGTATGGGTTTGGATATTTTTAAACCTTACCTTAAACCTTTTAGACCCTTTATCAATATTTATTTTTTCTATTAAAAAGTTTAAAATTTGTACAGACTTTCAAAAAATATTTCAAATTAAAATTTTGAAACTAAAATTTACCTATTTTTATTCAAGCTTTGATATAATATATTTTTAAATATTTTAAATTATATATATATATATATATATGTTGAGGACCCAATTTTAGGAATTGAAAACTAGTCAAACTGATAAGTGAAGCCACAATTCTTACTTAGACAACAAGTAATCTTAGATTTGACCTGACTTTAGCCTCAAGAAACCTGATTTCACCACAGAATAGCCCTCACACACGCACACGATAGATCTGAATTAGGTCGCCTTAATTAGGGTTCACTAATTCTTTAGATTTTAGGTTATTAGCCTTCGCCTTAACCCAAACACTTAGTAGTTAGCCAAGAAGATGAAAAGATAATCTAGAGTCAATGTAGTTAGTCTTTCTTCTAGCCCAAACAACTAGTTATTAGCCGAGAAGGCGAAAAAGATAATTAGATAATACTCTCAATTTATTGATAGCTTAACTAAATTGCTTTGAATTGAATGAATTCCTAAAACTACATAAATCAACCCTTTAAATAGGCTAATTATACCCTAAAAAAAAGGAAAACCTAATGAAATACAAATAGAAAAACCTAATGAAATACAAATAGGAAAACTAATAGAAGTAAAATAACTAAAACAAAACCTAGTACGAATTGAAATACTATTTAACCCTAATTTGAAATAGAAATAATTAAACTCTAATAATTAGGTTCTCATCAATATGCCATTATTAAATATATGTAAATATATTTTATTTTTAAAATAAAATTCAATTTTTATATAATTTTTGAACAAAATTTAATTTTTATATAACTAAAAGGGAAATTTTCAAAAAATTAAGCCATAAAAGTTTCACTTTTAGTTTATGGGCCTCCAAAAGTTGAGTTAAAATTTTGATCAGACTCAAACTTTACTTTCATCTAATGAGCCAACATTCCTATACTACCTCTTCATGGTTAGTTTTGTTTCCAAAAATTGTAATTAAATTCATTTATTTGAAATGATAACATGAAATGACTATAATATCCCTTTTACACTATTTTTCAACTAGTACATCTTCTCCATATGCTCACATCTCTTTTTCGCAAAACTTGATCTTTATTCCTTCTTTTCCACCGTTGGTAGTTTCACTGTGTTGGATCATTACCAAGTCGCAAATTGAGCATCAGGTATGCAAGTACTATGCAAATCGTCTTAACTCTAAGTTCTTAAGATATTTCTAATGTTTTTTATTTTGAAACTATGATGATGTTGATTTACTATATATGCATAAATTTGATTTCATTTAGCTGCGTGATCAGATATTTTGTGCGATTAAGATTTTTTCTAGGATCATCTGTATTATGCTAAGCTTTTGTTAGTTATCGCATATGTGATTTATCAGATCGTAATTCTTGATGATAACAAGATGAGGTTTAGAATCGATAGTCTTCTGAAGCTCACAAGAAGTTTTTGTTATTGTCTGATTTTTCTTTTGGATGGGTCTTTGCTAAAAGAAGTGTTAAAAGTGCAGGTGGACGAGCTTTCCGCTCTAAATGTTGGGCTTGTTGGTAGAGAGAAGTCGAGAGGTTATATGTGGCACAATGTGCGTGATTAGTATGTATAAGATGACTTATCTTCTGGTGGTGGAGAGATAAGGAAAAAATTCATTTGATCCATTTGTCTTTAGTTATCTAATAATGATGAGATTTAGGCCAAAGATACTTACGTTGATGCTCTGGTTTGTTTGTGCTTTTTCATTGTTTAGTTTTTAATTTTATAACTACATATGATGTTTTGATGAGTTGTTCAGTCTCGTCTTTTTTTTTTTTAATTTTAGGGAAGATATTTGTTTCTTAATAAATCTAGCACTAGAGAATTTACTATTATATTGAAGGAGAAAAAGATAGGCATTACTGAACATTTTTACATGAATCTAGAAGTATAAGGTGTTTAATTGCTGCTGAGAAGGATTAGTCTTACATTTATAATACAGATTCCATGAATATTTTTGTTTAGGTTGTCCCCATATCTAAAGTTAGACGTAAGTTAGTAGCATTCTGTGGGTGAATTTCAAATCCGAAAAATGTTTGAACTATTATTGATCAAGCTGGTTTTCAATATGTATACTTGTTATATTGTTCTTTTCATTTTTTTTCATTGTTTATACCTTTGTCATAAAGCTGATTATCCGTGTGTAGTTAAAGTAAGTACATAACTATGGATTCAAAACATCATGTGCAAAACTAAGATTCAAACTCCTAACATGAAAATAAATTATTTTTAAAAAATATTCTTGTACATGATTAGCCTAATTATGCAATTTATAAAATATAAGTATTTTATTATTGTTGTATAGACAATTTCATGGTCTTGAAAGAGTCATTTATCATTCACCACTTTATTGTATGCATATCTTATTTATTAGTGCTAAGACGACATTGACCATTTGCAATAACTTGTATTTATCCATATGGGCTTGTAAGGTTGTTAAAGCATTGATTTTGATAGAGTGAAATTTATTTTCCTCAATGCCTCATACTGCATAAGCATTTCATAATTTTGATTACTTGGTGTTATTTTAATATACATTGGTGTTTAATGTAGATGAGAAAATAGATTAATGTATAATATGTATTTCCCACTGTATATCTTGAAGTCCCAAGAGAAATTTTTCATTAGTCATGAAGACAGAGAGAAGAAGAATAGGGATTATGGATTCCACCTTAAAGGCTTTTTTTTTTTTTTTTTAAATCAATTTTATTCTAGTGGTAAAATGCCCCTTAGATGACTATTGATTATGGCATCACTTGAGAGTCATTTCATTTATAATATGTTTTTTCAATTACAGATCCAAAATGCCAATCAGACGGCTATTGAATTCTGAGCACCATCTAACAGGCATATCCCCTGTACGTCTTCAAATTTCATTTATAATTATAGTATTATAATAAATTTTTAAAGCATTAAGGTTAACAAATTAAGAGATAAATAGTTGAAAACCAACTTTATTTAATATAAGGTCCTTAAACAATTACTTATACATATCCCCTGTACGTCTTCAAATTTTAAAATGCCCCATTTTTTTGCTTTTTTTTCCTCATTCTAGTTTAAAAACGACACTCTGATGACCATTATATTCTGAGTGCCACCTGAGAAGCATTTTGCTCTGACTTTCTTTATTTATTGTAGCTGCAAAATTTCATTCAGATGACTCTTGGTTTGTGGACGCCATGTGAGAGGCATTTTGCTACTGACTTTTTTTTTCATTCTAGTTGCAAAATGCCACTTGGGTGGCTATTGGTTTATGGATGCCATATGAGAGGCATTTTCCTACTGATTTTCCCCCTTCTAGTTGTAAAATGCCACACAGATGGCCACTGATTTATTGGCACCATCTAAGAGTCATTTTTCCACTAACTTATTTTTTTCATTATAGTTGTAGAACACTACTTAGGTGGCAATTTGTTTATGGGCGGCTCCGGAAATACATTTTAAGAATAATGAGTTCTTGTTTTCACTTTATGTAATTATATTTTAAAGCATAAAAGATATAAAAGACATTCGATAGAGATATTAATGGACACACATTTGCCTACTCAGTTAAAAATTTATATGGGTGGTATGAAACAAAGATGGATATTGTTAAGTTACACAAATGTCCATCTAATTAGTTTTATTACATACATAACCATATAAATTTCATATGAATATTTAAGTCCTTTACGATAATATATTATTCTATCATGAAATTATTTCAGACAATCATGAAAATATAAAAGTTTTTCACCAAAATATAAAGTTCCTTCATGAAAATATTAAAGTACTCCACGAAAGTAAACAAACTCCTTCACGTAGTTGCTGTTAAGTTTTGAATTCCTTTGTAAATTATATTAATTTTGAGCAATTCAAAATTTGAAGACGTACAGGGGATATGTATAAGTAATTGTTTAAGGACCTTATATTAAATAAAGTTGGTTTTCAACTATTTATCTCTTAATTTGTTAACCTTAATGCTTTAAAATTTTATTATAACACTATAATTATGCATATAATGAATTGTTTTACTTCTTTACAGATATTCTTATCTCCTTCACATGAGTAATTATATTTTCTACATAACATCACCAAATGCAAAAATGACCCAATTCAAATTGTAAAATGATAGTTGTTACGTGGGAAACACAATTCGAATATTAACTTATGATTTAAAAGAAGTTGATTTTTATAAGGGATATAACACTATCTTAAAGATGTGGTACAAGATTGATGAATAAATGCTTTGGAGAACTCATACACTAATTAATCATTTGTTATTTTAAATTGTATGATGCTTCAAATATTTACTAAACATCGTTAGTATGTCTATTAATGCTTCAAGGAGGCTTCGCTAAAGGTTTTAAATGGATTGTTGCACTCTATCAAAAATAATTATTTCTCCTTCATAAGACTAGTTGTACTCCTTCACATGATGTTGTAAATTTCGAAATGATATTATTCAAATTATAAAATTGTGATTGTTTTATGAGGAACACAATTATGAAATTCATTTTCGATTTTGAGAAAGAAATTTTTAGAAGGTGTTAGAAGGTCGTGTAACAGTAGTGGTACAATAATTATGAATAAATGCTTTGGAGTAAACTCATACACTAATTAATCATTTGCTAGTTTAAATTCTATGATGATTTAAAAGTTTAGTAAACATTATTAGTATCTTAATAATGCTTCAAGTAAGCACCATTAATGGTTTTAAATAATTTGTTGTACTCCTTCATGGATAATTGTATCTCCTTCATAAGATTAGTTATACTCCTTCATATGACGTCGTAAAAATTAAAAATAATTTCATTCAAATTAAGAAATGATGGTTGTTGCACGAGAATCATAATTTTTTAATTTATTTAAAATTTGAAGAAGCCTACTTTTAGGAAGAGGATATGGTTTATGTAGAACTACCAATACAAACATGATAAATAAATGATTTTGGGTGAACTTGAATACTAACTAAATCTTTTTATTTTAAATTACATAATCTTCAAGTATTCAGTGGACACCATTAGTACATTTAAAATGCTTCACACAAGCACGATCAATGTTTTTAGATGGATGTTTCACTCATTCACAAATAATTTTCTCTCCATAATGTGATTAATTATACTCTTTCCTGTGATGTCTTCAAATGTCAAAATGGTTCAATTTAAATTGAAAAATGATGGTTGTTGCAAAGGGAACATAATTAAAAATTTTGACTTACTTTTTTGTCTCTCTTTTCTTACTCTTTTATGTCTCTTATCTCTCCCTCTTTTAAAAGTTCATTATTTATTTGTTTATTCATTAGAGTGAGAAATGTCACATAGGTGGCTGTTGATTTTATGGGCACCACCAAAAAAGTATGTCTTCAAACTTTTCTTTTTCATTCTAGATGCGAAATGCCACTCAGGTGACAATTGGATTATGAACGCCTGACTTTCTTTTTTTTTTTTTTCATTCCAGTTGTTAAACGCCACTCAGGTAGCCATTTGATTATAAGAGCCACCCGAGAGGCATTTTCCTACTGACTTTATTTTTTTCATTTCAGTTGCGAAATGCTACTTAAGTGACCATTGGTTTAAGAGCGCCACCTGAGAGGCATTTTGCTATTGATTTTTTTTTTCATTCTAGTTGCAAAACATCATTCTAGTGGTCATTGTTTTATAAGCGTAATCTAAGAGGCATTTTATTACTGACTTATTTTTTCATTTCAGTTGTAGAACAACATTATAGTGGACATTGGTTTATGAACACCACTTGAGAAGCATTTTATTATTTTTTATTATTTTTTTAAATTTTTTTGCATTTCAGTTGTGAAACACCACACATGTGGCCATCTATTTATGGGTGCCACTTGAAATGCATTCTAAGAATAATGGGTTCTTGTTTTGAGGAGAGGTGTTTTTGTGTTTCAGGTGGAGTCAGGGTAAGAGGACACTATTATCATCCATATTATCATCATTCATTACTTCATTTTTAGCATTTATGATCTGATTATCATTATTTGTTCCACCGTTATGATTAATATCAATATCAGTAGTAACATCGTCAAAGCCATTTAAAATACCAACTTCATTCATCTCATTATAAATAGCGGCTTTTAAACTGCCCGAAACACTTATCCCAAACCCCATAGGAAAAATACAACACCAATAGCATCAATTTGTTCAATAATGCAAAACCAAAGCAAATAACCCAACAAAATAAATCCTAACCACTTAAAATCACCGAGGACAAATCCTAATCACCAAAATCAATCTCCAGAACAAATCTACAAATACTTAAATCTAAAAATCTAATAATTATTTTTTTCCCAAATAGACATAATCAAGCTAACCACTATGGAATGAACAAGTGGGTATAGAATAGACTAACTTTAGTGATCTAACTTGACCAACCAATAGAATTACAAGAGCAAAATTGGATGTGAGAGCTCGAATAGAAATGACAGACCCAAGAAGTAAAGTGAGAAAATAGAAAATTTGAAGCTTTTAGTGGATTCAAGCCCTTCACATTTCAAAATCCCCAAATTCAACACAACCCTAAAATTTAAATATTTTCCAACTATCATTGATCAATCTAACTTATGTGGAATAAGGATAAAGATATCCTATAAGCTTACCTTAAAACCAACTTCATCAATTAATTGGAGTTGTAGAAAAATCATAGAGACATGACTCATAATAGGGGAAGAAGATGAAGAACAATAAAAAAAATAAATAAATAAATAAATAAATAAATAAACAATGTGTTTCATTTTTGGTAGGTTGATGATAGTGATTTTTGAATTAAATGACTATTTAAATGGGTAAAGTAGTAACTTTTTTATGTTAAAAGAGGGGTAATATCGGGCTTTCACTTTTCTTTTTAATTTCTAATATATTGAAATAATTTTTGAATGGGTATAAATGTCCAAAAAGTTCATTTAGTGAAAGTGAACTTTTAGTAAGTTTGTAGTTGCAAACCAAACTTTAATGGGCTCAAAAACTTAATTCTCACTTTCATTTTGCTATTTGTGGAAGTTTTTTTAATTAAAATTTAAAATGTTTAATAGATATATAATTTAAAATTTTAATATATTTTATTATTAACTAAATAAGTCGGTATTTGGGAAAATTTTTCAATTAGCGATTTTTAGAACGCTACTTCAAGTAGCTGTCCACAAATTACTAATCAAAAGACTCCTATACCCTTATCGATCTATGAGTATTACTAAAATACCCTTACTAATATTAAAAGCTTCTATTTGTACTAAATTAGGTTAATTATAATAATATTTTTATTTATTAAATATGATTCAAAATATTTAAATAATTGTTTTTAGCTAGTGTATATTTTATTTATTTTTTAATTAGTTGATAACTAAAGGACGGTAGGTTTTAAATTAAAAAATCTTTTTAAAAAAAGTTGTTTAAAAATGAATATTAATACTAAAAAATAAATAAATTACATTGTAAAGTAAAAACTAATATTGAATTGTTTACATAATTTTACATCTAACAACTACTTCATCATCTAATTGTTATTACCAAACACTAATTCAAAATCATTACGTCAACGTCTAATTTAACAGCTAACAACTAACCGCTATTTGAACAGTTAACTCAACATCTAATATAACATTTAACTCTTACATATCTATCAAAATGGACTAATAGCTCGATCTTCAAACTATCCGCAAAATTATTAGACTGTTGATAAGAGATTTTCAGAAAGAGCAAACTTATCCATGATAGGCCCATTTGGTCAACCATGATTATATGTGCGTTATAATCATGGTTGACCAAATAGGCTATCATTGGTTGACCAAATGGGTCTATCATTGGTTGACCAAATGGGTCTATCATTGATAAGTTTACAAATTGAAACATCACACCGTCAAAGATAACGGGAAAAGAATAAATAAAGTAAAAGACACATATTTACATGATTTGATTATTTAGTAATTAACCCCTTCACACTTGACTATTAGCATTTTCAGAGGTATAGTAAATGTCACATCAAAAGTGTGTCATTTACAGTCCTCTCACGTTAGGAAAATGTTGTCTTAATGTATAAATTAATGTTGTATAAAAATATAGTAATACTATATTATAGTGTATATACGCAAATTGGTGTCATTCATTGAAAATTATAATATATATATATATATATATACATTCTAAAAAAGGTTTAGAACCCGTTCGCACTTGAAACCAGTGTAGAATTAGTGGGTTTGGGTAAAAAAAATAAAAAATAAAAAATAAAATACATTTTCAAAAATGGACTTCAACCATGTGCTTGTCCTTGGAATATTTTTTTTAGAAAAGTTACATATTATAGTGATATTCATATTATATTATATTACAGTTGTAATGAAACCTAGTTCCGTAGGAAAGCTCCGGTCCAGATCCAGATCCAAAACTTAATCAGGCTAAAAGCCTTAGGCTCAGACTCATAATGTCTACACGGCCATGAGGTCGAGTCTGATTCTAAAGCCTCTCAACTGTTAGATGCACAGTTGAGAGAATCCCGGATCCTATGGAGATCCTCCGCAAGGATCTCAGTAGGGTAGCCAACAACTACTTCAGGTTTCTATAAATAAGAACTTGAGTCTTTTTAATTGGTGTTTGTTTTTACTCACTTAAAACTCTGCCAAAATTGTCACTTGTTGCACTTAATTCTCTAATCACATTTCGGTGTCATTTCTCCAATATCGATCGTCACCTTAGTCTTGATCTCTAGAGCCCAGTGCTCTTGGTGTCATTTAGTAGTTGTCATTTCCTTCCGAGAGGAACCATTCAGTCCAGGAAGTCATTTCTTTCCTTAGTTCCTTTTTTAGTTTACTTATTAACGCTCATAGATGACTTGAGCGTTGGAGTGCATACGTTGAAAATCATACTGATGTCCCCAAGGTTTGTTTAGTCATTACTATTTTACTTTTGCAAGATACCTTTACATTAGATCAATGCTCAATTGTCACTTTAATCTAGTTTCATCAAACTAAATTTGACTGTAGTATCCAAACGACTACAACAATATATAACCTTATATAATTTTTAAATAAATATTAAATCATTATTTTTTTAAAAAAAAAAAAGAGAGTAAATGTCTTACCTATCAATTGAGCCAATTTGACATACTAGTGTTTTAGAGCCATTAGATAAAATTAATATGTTTATAACATCTAAAAAAAAAAAAGTGACATGTATTATGATAGTTGTTTAATGGGTTTGAAAAATCTAGTAATTTTTTTTTTATAAAAATAAGTTTAATTATAAATATTATAATTTTTTCAAAATCATCATGGACAGGAAGAGATACTAATACTTATTATCAAAATGAAGTCAATTGCGTAAAATATTAATTCAAATTACTCATATTTATTTTGTTTGGAGTAAAAATAAAATCATTTTATTATTGGTTTAATATTATATGGTTAGAATTTTATTGATTAATAATTTCAATTATTGTATTAGTTTAATTTACTTTAATTATTATTTAAAAATTCAATTTACATTTGAAATAGTTTATAAATCTAAAAAAATTAGATGTGAAAAAGTTTATTTTTTTTAATTTGAGTTAATTTTTACTTTAAATTTGAAATATATATTTATGATAAAAAATTTAAAAATATGAGGAAAGAATTTAGGATGAAAATTAATTTGGAATTTTAATTTAAAATGAAAATGAAAATGAAAATGAAAATTTTAAAAATTACTAAAATATTTATAAATATATATAATAAAAAATTGAATAATTATAGTTATAAGTTTTCATAACTGTAATTAATGAAAAGATGGAAAAATAAAGAAATAAGAGAGATTAAAGTGTGTGGTGGAGAAGACATTGGTAACTTGTAGTTCTATATTATAACTAGAAAATGGTCCCAGCGTGGAATCATAAATTTATTTATTTTTATTATAAATAAAGAGAAATATATTATAATTTAGAAGTTTATTTATTTTTTATTATTAATGGAGTTAAATAAATGATTTAATATAATAAATTATTTAAATAATTGAAAATCTTTCGGTAATAATTTTTTTCTTCATATAATTAGTTTTTTTTTTTTAAAATCTAAAAATATGAAAATGAATATATTTTTTTAATATAAATAATTTTTATTTATATAACAAAATTACTCTAAAATAATATTATTTTATAATATATATATATATATATATTAGAGCATCTCCATATGTCTATTTATAATTTCTCCATAACCACGTCAACAATGTTGACAATATTTTAAAAAATAGAGCTCCAATGGTACCATCTATTTTGAATATTCAGCTGACGTGACAAATTTGAAAATAGACATCATCCATCAGACCATCTCCCGTGGATGTGAATCTATTGATTTGCACATCCACGTGGAAATTCTGAATTTTTTATTTAAAAATTCCACTCCAATGACAATGTGAGTTCTGAATGTCCTAATGACGTGGCAAAATATATATATAGAGAGAGAGAGAAAGAGAGAGAGAGAGAGGATGTGAAGTAGTGCTTCTATTTTTCACATCCTAATTGACGGTGTGAACCAGTATTTTTAATATTTTTAAATTGTACTTATTTTCTATCTAAATTTAAAAAATTATTAATTAAAAAGAAAAAAAGTTTAATTCTAATGGATTATAAATTAGAAAAATCCAAATAGACATAACCAGTGTGGGCTATTATTTATTTATTTATTTATTTATTCTCCAGAAATACTATATTTGACATTATCCACACCTTCTATATGTCGAGAAAATCTTGTATAGGATGGTCCTACCACGTAGGACGGTGGGACGTCCATTCAGAATTTGACACGTATACATTTAAGGAGTGGGAAATTATTATTTTATATTAAATTAGGTAAGAGAAAAAATAATTAAAAAGACAATGCACACTTATCGAGTAACACTGGCTATAGAATAATAATTTCTTACTCCTCAAATGTATACATATCAAATTCTGAATGAATGTCCCACCATCCTACTTGGTAGGACCGTCCCACCCAAGATTTTCTCATATATGTCATATCACATATGTACTAAATTATTGGAGATACCTTATATTTTAAACGGTCAAGTAGACATGCTGACTCAGTTTTTTATATTATTTTTTAGATTTTTAATGTGTTTCAAATTCTTTTTATTATTATAAGAGATTTTAATTTTAATTAATTTTTTATTAAAAATTAAAAAAAAAAGTGATAGACGGTGACCATAAATTTCTAAAAATAACTTATCTACCAATAAAAATTTTGTTATATCACCATTCACGACTTTTATTTTACACGACCATATCATTTAACGCCCACATTCGATCAGATATGCTCTTAACCAATATGTTATGCTCTTAATCATATTA
This sequence comes from Cardiospermum halicacabum, assembly GCA_031304145.1. Classification (NCBI taxonomy): domain Eukaryota; kingdom Viridiplantae; phylum Streptophyta; class Magnoliopsida; order Sapindales; family Sapindaceae; genus Cardiospermum; species Cardiospermum halicacabum. The sequence continues at coordinate 14,230,192 of CM062395.1, forward strand.
GGTTTCACATTTTCTGAACATTTTATTATTTTAAATATGTATATATATATAATCAAATTATACTTCATATTTTCTACACATTTGGTTATCTCGAATCAATTAATAATTTAATTTTAAAAAATCTGTTATTATAATCATTTATAAAGTATTACTATATATTAGAAATATATATACATATATTAATAATAAAGACTTATTACAATTTATCATAATTATTTATATTCTATGTAGATTTTATAATGTTTTTCAACAGCATCAATTTAAGATTCAACCCGCCATTATCTAAAACAAATATCTTATATGGTCATCCCCTCAAATGCACATCCTCAATCAAAGCACATCCTTAGCGTTATTACATACGAAATTGTTCACTCTTAATACACCAAACAACTTCCCAGCTCAAATTGTAGAATTACTTCAACAATCAATATTAATTAGATAAATTATTTGTTTGACGTTACAAATAAAAAATATGTCTAATGTTCCAAATAGAAGATACATTATTTACCAAATTTAAATATTTTCTATTCGAAGTACAAGCCATTTACTTATATGTGTAGAAGCAGTGATTATTTTTTATTTTTTTATTTAAAATATCAGCAATCTTCTTTTAAAAAATAATATACAAAATTAAATTAATTCAATATATAAATGATGCCACAATTTTTTTTTTAATTTTTTTTAACTATTAATTTAAAAAAATAAATTCTAAATATTTATAATTTAATTTAATTAATTAATATAATATATATTGTTATTTAAAATTGTATTACAAAATTTAATCTTTATAATTTATTTATATTTAATTTAATTAATAAATTTCATTAATAATAATTTATTTGAATTTATTAAATTTTATAATTTAATTATTTTTATTTCATTTTTTCATGAATACAAACACCTTCAAACTTAATAAAATTGAAATTTATATTCTAATTATCTATTAAAAAAAAGTTATTTATTTTCACACAGTATGAATATTGATCCAGCAGCACAATATTACTATCTTTAAATTCCAAAAGCATTCCAAAAACACCTATAATTGTTCAGAGAACATTGTAACACATACAACTGTCCTTGGATCAAAATATAATCTTCTCATGTAATTGTTTCTATTAGTAGGAGTGAAAAATCTCAACTCAAATTCTACTCCAACGTAAATAATAGTTTCTTTATTAGTAATGAAATTAATGTTTGGCATTAGATTTTCAATTAGCTTTTAAATTAGCGTTTCAATTAGATGTTAAATTAGCGTTTCAATCAGCTGTAGTGGTTAGAAGTTATATTAATTTTTAAATTAGCTGTTACATTGAATGTTTGGTATCACACTTAACTTTTAAATTAGCTGTTAAAATATAAAATTACCAAAAAGAGTATTATATATAAAAACTAAAAAATAAATAAATAAAAGTTATGTTATTTTAATAATAATAATAATAGTTGTAATAATAATGTATTATAATACAACTAATGTAAAAAAAATCCATATTTCGAAGAAAATACACAGATATTTTAATTCCTAACATTCCATAATAAAGATGCAATTTGATCTCGAATTTGATCCATTTGTCTTGATCTTCTTGAACTTCCTTCATTTGTCGAAAAATTTCGGATATCTAGAATTTCTTCATGTGGTATATATTGTGGATTTTGCTCAAGGACATTGAAAACAACATCATTTGGAGAATTTAATCTTATAAAATTGTGCAGAGCGAAACATGCTTTAACAATGCAAACTTGTGCTTCAATGGTATAATTTGGCACAATTTGAAGTATTTTCCATCGCTTTTTCAGTACTCCAAAACACCTTTCTATACAACTTTGAAGCGAAGAATGTGCACGATTAAAATTTTCTTTCGCATTTTGAGGAGCCACATTCTCAAATTCAGACTGATGATACCTATGGATATGGCACTAGGTACCCTTGTCTATCGGGATATCCTTTATCAACTAAATAATATTTACCTAAAATGAATCAAAGAAATGAGTTATTTTAAAACATATTTAAACACGGCCACAAATTAAAAAAAAATATAAATACATGTATGTACCTGGTGGAGGATGAGGAAAATTATAATCTTTTCTATTGATTGCATCAAGAAAAATACGAGAATCGTGTGCCGATCCTTCCCAACCCGCCAAAGTAAATGTAAAGCACATGTTAAAATCGCAAATAGCCATTACATTTTGGGTAAGCATACATTTTCGACCTCTCCGTGAGATTTGCTCTATCTGTGGAACTTGAACTGCAATATGTGTTCCATCGATACAACCAATGCAGTCCTACCATATTATCAGCATTGAATAATAAAATTATAACATATTTAAAAAATGTAATAAGATAAAATATTTTTTTAAAAAATAAAACTAACCTTAAAGTATGACATGTATCTCTCATCGCTGGCAATTTGTGGAGAAACTTTTTTAAATTGTGGGTCACTTGGTCTAATAATATCTTGAGCAAGGTCCATCATAGCATCTAAGAAATTATGAAAACACCTACTTATTGTTTCACCAGATCGCTGGAAACGTTCTTGACAGTCTCTATTTGAAGCTCCTAAATTAAGAGTATACAAAAATATTTCAACTTTCTCTATTGTAGTCATAGAATTGCTATGCTTCAACCCATATTTAAATTCCAATTGTTCACATAATCGAAAAAATGTAGTTTGATCTATTCTGAATGTATTTACACATCTTATGTGATGACCATGTAATACTTCATTCATCCACTTATATCATGTTTGTTTCGAGGTCATATAAGGTTCCTTAAATATATATGTGTAATAATATGCAGCTGCTACTCCTGTTCAAGCAGCAACAAGTTTCCAATATTTTTTTTTCTTGTTCTTCATTTGTATCCATCATAACCTAAGTAATATATACGTAAATTCAAATATAAACCAAATATATATATATATATATATAATACTCTAATGTAGCTTCTTATAAATAATTACTATAAAAAAATACATAAAACTGCATAACAAAAGACTAATATTATTTTAGTCATAAAATTTGCTAATTAAATTTTAATTTACCGGAATAACATATGAACAAAATACATAAAATATCCAAGACAAAACGTTAACAAAATACTAAACTAATTATTATCACTAAACTGAACATTCATCAAACTGAAACTTCAAGTACTATAATCTATGTTCATTATCCCCAATAGCATTAAATATCTCTCTTCTAGTCGGAGCTTCAAACACTTTCAATGCATAACACCATAAAGGACTACCCTTCCTTATACTAGGAATATCATCCAGCATATTCAAGCATTCTGTTGCACTCGGGATGTTGTTTTTATCATGGCTTTCAATTGAGGTAACTAATCTCTCCTAGAGGTCTTCACACCTTGCAGATCCTTTAGATTGTCTTCTACTACGCTTTACTTGAGAGTTAACATTAGTTGCAGTATCCCTCATACTCGCACCCTGTGATTTATCTTGAACTCCTTGACGTGCATAATCATCATTTTGAGTGAAATCTTGTGTTGTACCTATCACTTCTTCTAGAAAATTTCTGAAAAAAAAAATTCATCATTCCCATGATTTCCTGTTTCTACATAATTCTGCTCTTGCTCTATCTCAACATTATTATAAAAAATATTATCATTATTCAAGTCTATGGTGTCACTAATTTTCTTACGTTTTCGACTAGTGGAAGCACTACTATGTGTACCAGTGGCTATTGTATCTCGATACAGTTGATCCCATTTCTCCTCAAGGTTTAGAGGTACACCTGATGTACGAAATTTAGAGAAATTGTTGTTTTCCTACATGAGAAAAAAAAACTTAAATCTATTAAATTGAATATTTAATCATCAACTATTAAAGCTGATAAAATGTCTACGAAAACTAACCTTAATCTTTCTTTGCCACCATTCCTTTGAACAAGATATTGTTCCTAACTCATGGTCCTAGCCAAGTCCTGTCTCTCCATTCTTCAATTTCTTCCAAAGAATCCAAAGTTTTTTCATTGAGTCATACATATTCTTTAATGACCCATTGGAGATATTCTTCCCTGATTTCTTTTGGTGTTCAACCTCTATAACTTCCCATCTTAATCGTTGTCCATGTCATCTTTCATACATATGATCTAAAATGATATCACATAAAATAATTGAAACTTCAATTGTCCACAGAAATATTCCTTTATTTTTCCATCATTGGTCGTAGATGTCATCTTATATAACTATTAACAAATAAATAGTTATTAATAATACTTAATATATAGTCAGCAATAATATTCTATATAATTTCAAATACCTTACAATATTCAAATCCTAAATAAATTTGTCTACCTTTCACCATTACTTGGAATACCATTCCTTATTAATACCACTCTAATTTCGGTGCCTAGATATATAATTTCTCTAATTTGGATACTAATATAAGAGTCCTATAATTTGGACACTAACTTAATCTAGTAAAAAAATAGATTGTTAAAATGGATTTTATTAATATAAACAAGCAATATATTGTACGCAAATGTTTAAATGCTATCATGATCGGAAAAAAAAAATTCAAAAAACAATCTCAAACACAAATAAAAAATTAAACATGTTGATACCAATTACACCCACCGAGATATTTCTAATAATAATAATAATAATAATAATAATAAATCTCTTGTTAGCAATAAACTAGAATCACTAGAAGACAAGAAACCTAAATGCTTCCAAATTTGAGGAGAATCTCAAATTATCCATGTGCAAGTAAGAAAATGCGTATATCTCCAGTACATATCCTGAATGATGAAAGCATTCTATCAGGCAACTAGTTCATACAACATGAATAGTTCACGGACCTGATTTCATCAAACTTCAAGTCATAGTCAAACACATGAAACATGCTAACCTCCACCACTCCCTACCAATCCAAAACTTTTAAACCCAAAAATACAAACCCATGTAGCTAGCACATCAATTGAACAAACCCAATTCACAATATTCCAAACAAATACTGAAAAAGCAAGCAATTTTATCAACAAAGATTCACAACCTCCCATAGACATACATCTTTAACCCCAAGTGTAAATACATTCAAAGAATCACAACATCGCACAGACATACATCTTTAACCCCAAGCGTAAATATATTCAAACCACAAAAAATGGTGATAATCCATCTCGTTAAAGTCAAAATAAAGTCCAAATAAACATGATACTTACATAACAAAAGTCGAATCCTTTGAGCTTGATCTGGTCGTGGCAGACTGTGTCAATGGGTAAAAGAGTTGTTTGAGAATTTTTCAACCTAATTTTGCAATTGGATTAGATTAATACATCTGGAAGATTATTAAAAAGAAATAGAACAAACTAATTCAGATGCAATCTAATAGAGTAAAATAAATCGAATAGTAAAAATTGAAAAATAAATGGATTCATATCACATCAAATCCAAAAACTCACCTTAAAGCGTTGTTGGAGGCGGAGTGTCAAACACACAAAGGTACATCTACAGCTCCCACAATCCTACATTCGTTGAAATCGAGAAATTAAAAAAAAAAGGAAGAATACAATGGTGGTTAGGGCACAGAAAGGGCACATAAGTAATTTTGAAACAATGATTGATAAGAAAGCTAATTGAAACAATGTTTTAAAATGCTCTTTGAAACGTTAATTCAAACTCTTAACGTTGTTTTTAAAACTATTGCGAAACACCTAAAAAAATATCAAACGTTGTTATATAATCTAAACGCTAATTTGGAAGCTAATTAATAAGCTTTCCCAAACACACACGAAATCATTACTTCTCCAACATAAATAATAGTTTTTTTTATTAGTAATGAAATCATTAAACATTAGCTATGGTGGATTGCAGCCATTACACATCATTTCTCATTCTCATTCCAGTTCAACGATTCCTATCACAGCAAAATATCCTCAAACAACAACACACATCAAGTCAAAACTTTTACTTGATAATATTGACGAAAAACAACCAAATCAAACAGAGTTTGCTTAAATATACTTCAAAATCTTCCTAGTCAGCCACTTGATAATACTGACGAAAAACAACCAAATCAAACAGAGGTTGCTTAAATTACTTCAAATTCTTCCTCGTCAGCAAACTTTTCCATAATAATAACAACAACTCTCATCTCAATGGGCTTCTTGATCAATCCTAAATTCTTAAAAAAATTATTTCAATGTATCAACTTCCACTCTAGAGTATGCTAGAGTCCCAATTACAAAGTACACTACACCAAAAAAGAACTATTCATATTCCTCCATATTAAAATCCATACAAAACTCGAGCGGCACAGCATCCTCAACTCCAAGCCTTTTGTCATCATCACACTATTGGACTCAGGTTAGTTTATCCTATTTTCAGTCAGGATTCACATTCATAATTAACTATAAAAGCTGATCAATATTCACGTATTAGGAAATTTGAAAAAGTTTCAACATATAATTATTAGCCAATCATATCACAGCCAGATAAAAAAATACAGAACAAAACTGTAGAAAGAATAAAATTCTAACTTTTGTGCATCAAAGAATAAATTCTAACTTTTGTACATCTCATTCTGTCTTTAGCCTTCCAGCTAAATCGCTGCACTTTATCACTACAACGGAAACAAAGAATTAAACCCACTGAATTTCAATAGTTTTCTAGGCAAATAATAACTCCGAAACATAGTACATTAAATGGTACTAAAGAATTTCATACTGATTGACCGGATTGTTGAGATATCAGTTCTTAAAGAATCATTTCAGAATCAGGCAAAAAGGCACCTCAAGCAAAGAGAAAACCAACCCCATTACAGTCAAACCAAGGTATTATGAAGAAAATTTTCTAATTTGATAAACCCTCTTTAACCGCATAGAGTCATTACCACTATAATAAAGAATTCTCTATAACACTTTATTATCTTATAATAATACTAAGCCTAACCAAACCAAAACCCCAAAAACAAACACAAAGTTAAAACTAAAATCATTACCAAACTGTAATGTTTTCCATTAAGAAATTCTAATGATATAATTTTTTCTGAAAACATTATATATCGACGCTAGAAACAACAGAGAAACATTCACTTGAACATAAAATCAAACACCTACAATACAAAACCAAATGCTATATACCAAAAGAAACCATTGTTACCATTGCTTTCGCTGCTTCCTTTTTAGCATGTCGATACAATCGCGTACCTACTGGAGCCTTGAACAAAAACCAAATCAAACCAGCATAAACAACACATTAAAGAATAAACCAAAAACAAATACTCTACACAAATCAAGGTAGAAATACATAAATTAGAGGTCTAATTTGTGTTAAATGAACCTTAAAACTAAGATAAGATCCATACCTTCTAATTCCTGACTCTACAACTTCTAAAACTCTAAGAGATTATAAACCTCAAGAGCATGATTGGTGGAAGAGTAGACCTCTTTGTTTGGAAGATTGCAAAGTTGTTCTATTGAGAACCATTCAAGCTGGATGGGTGAAAACAGTGGTGGTGAAAAAGGCCCAAACCAATGCATCCCATTCAATGATATGTTAAATTCTCTAATATGTTTTTCTTTCAGCACTTCAATCTCAGCAAAGTGCATGTAAATGTAATATTGTTTACTGAAATTTTGAGGATTCAATATGAAATGAATCTGTATTCCATCTCTTGGTGTAGCTGCAATCTGCATTACTAAAGATGCAGGATTGTAACTATTGCTTCTATTCACATTGACCTTTGCATCAGTACTTAATGTTTTCATATTTTCGATCTTCACCTGATCATACATATCTTCTTTGTACCTGACACATATTAGACATCAATTAAAACAAATGTGACATACGTAAGCTCCTATGTACTAATTAAACAAAAAATGTGTTACCAAATCTCTTGACTTGCATTGGAAGCAATATCCAGGCATGTGATTAGCTGCAGTCATCCGGATTGAGTAACTTACATATTATTCTTTAAAGCCCTTAACTCCAAAGCTAATATAAACGGTGTCTCGCCACCCGTATTCACCAAAAAGAAATGAAAATAATTTGATGTGAGTATATGTATGAGGTCTACGCTTAAAAATGTTGATTTATTTTCAAGATTCACTGTTCTCCTGTTGTTAGGACATATATACATCAAACAACGGTACTCTATCCTCACCGTCGTAATTCCTATACATGAAATTCACTCTGATTAAGTATTTATCACCTTTTGAAAGATTGAACTTGTAACAATTTCTTAGTCCTTCAGGAAAGCTTCTAACTGTATGGGTTTGCTTCTTTATACCATTGTTTATGTACTCAACTGCTGTGGGTTTTGACACACCTGTTTTAGTCTGCATCAAAAATGTATTCGATACCTATTATTGCTGAATCTGTATAGTTTTCATCTCTTGGCAAGCCACAATCCATACTGATGAATCCTGAAATGAAAATTCATGAAAATGGTCTCAAGAAGAGAAATCAACATGAGTTTCAGAATTTGAAGGAAGCAAACCGAATTGATCCTGTGCAAAAATATGAATTTGAAAGGATAATATGAAAAGAATTGGCAACAAAGTTTGCTGAGACATTTGAAAAGTCTTGTCAATTATGCTTTCTAAGAAGAACTTTCACATAGTTTATATATTTAAATTATATATATAATAGTAGTAAATTGGCATGATCAATTGCTCCTGCGGCTGTTGATCTGAAAATGGTATAAAGTTCCCAAATTGATGGCAATGTTTGTTTTCGGAAGTGAATATTCATATCTATACCAAACAAAACCATATCGCAGAACCATAGAATAAACCCTAACAAAATATTAGCAGATACCAAAGTTTAAACTGAGAAAAAATACAATCAATTACATGTATATAAGTAATAATACCATAAGCAGATTATGATTCGATGAGTAAGCTCAATAATCACATTAGTATTCAGTTTCCTTTTCCATGTCAACCATGAAATCTCTCATACATCAACCTTATAAAAACCTCACTTCAAACTCAAAGATTCAACAAACAAAGTCAAAACCAAGAAACAACTCATATATACCTTTTTCATTGAAGACCTTTTGTAAATAGAAAATTCGATCTCAGCTAGGTGTTATAGACCAGATAGTCTCTCGATCGCTGGATTCCCAATCTCTTAAACCTTCTCATTTTAGGAGAACACAGAGCATATCAAATGGTTTAAGGAATCAGAATTACCTGATGACTTATCAGTGAAGACTGTACGACGTTGGATGGTGAAGAGAGGGTGAGTAGGTTTTCACTAATGAAGAGAGATTAATAAACCCTTTATAATAAAATTAGTTAATACAGAGAGAGTAATGATAGTTTTAAAGATTTGGGGAGATAAATGGATAGGAAGAGGAAGAGACCGCTATAAGATTAAATAGATTTTACAATTGATTGCACATTAGAGACATAGAAGTCAAAAGACGCTGCTAAAAACAAAACTCATGATTTTAAGCTATTTTAACCCAATGCTGCATTTTCGGCGGACAAATTTTAACCACCGGTGGATGTCCTAGCTGGACCAATAAAATGAAAGTAAATAATAAATGGCTTGCCACATCATAGACATTTATGGTTTTGCAAATTTATTCCCCCAAAGTTTTGATTTTATAATATAGTCCTCCAGTATAATTATAAGAGCTAATTAATGCTTTATTTTAAAATTTCTTTAACCATGAGACCTAATCAATTCTTCTTTAAAAGTTATCTGACATTAAATTCTGATTTTTTAAAATTGTTTTATTATATTTTGTTATAATTTATTTTTTTATTATTTCATAAAAAAAATTTTTGCTTAGTTTTCTTTTAATTTAAAATATATTTTTTTTCTGTATTTATTATTTTCTTTGTATTTGATAAATCCTCACATATATTATATGCTCACACCATCGATGAAATTGGTAAATACAAAAAATTTCAAAAATAAAAAATCTAATTTAATTTTGTGTTGATTAAATGAATAAATATTGTAGAGAACAAGAATTACGGATAAAAGGCCAACGAGGACCTCCTAAAATTGATAGTCTGTAAAGCGTTTATCAGTATTTTTATCGTGAGGAAATGCAAATCTTTATTATGAAATGCAAGTTGAAGCAAGCAACAAAAGGGAACGACTGAGCGATGGAGAGGTTGTAGATCGGAAGAGTATGGAAGTAAATGATGCTGATTTGGATTAATGGTCAGTTTAGAGTTGTTTAACCGGCTGGCTCGTCCTAGCCCAACTTTGACCGCAATGATTTGCAGACGATCTCGCGCGAGTTGAATTGTGATACGAGCTGATTTAGGCACAACTCTAATTCGATTCATGCGGGTTGCGGGTTGAATTGTGATACGAGCTGATTTAGGCACAACTCTAATTCGATTCATGCGGGTTGCAGGTTAAATGGGCCAGCCCACTAATCCATAAATTTTAAAAAATTAAAAATTTTAAAATTAAAATTACTAATAATAAATTTATAATATATAACATTTATAATTAATAAAAATTAATTCTTCGTGTTTTATTTTATTTTTTTTTTCAATTTTGAAAATAAAATATTTTATTTTTTCAAAATAAAAAATAATAATAATATAAATTCTTAATATTACTTAAACTAGATTAAGACAAATTGTCAAAATTTAATAGTTCACTATTTTATTTTCTAACTTTATCAAAATATAGAATATGATGAATTGATAATAAATATCGATCTTTGTTGTGAAAACTTCTACAATTTTTAAAAATTAATTAATAAATAAATATTTTAATATATATATTTTCCATTTAAAATAATTTATTTTATAATAATAAAATTTAAATTTACATGAAAATGAAAAGAAAAGATTATATGATTTTAATAAAATAAAATTTCAACCAATAACATCAATCGTTGATATATATGATTTTAAATTTATTTTGTTGCGGGCCAACTCGCAAACCAATCCGGTCTGGTTCGCAAAAGTTTGCGGGTTAAATGGACCAAGTTTGGCGGGCTCATATATGTACTAGGCCTATATTCCACTATCCTAATCCGTCCTAATTACGGGTTAAACGGGTCAACCCACGCGGACTGTTAGCTCGTTAGACAGCTTTAGGTTAGTGATGCGGGATGAAATTGTTCTAATATTTAATTGTTACTAAGTGACTTAAGAGTATCTTCTAAAATTTTTAATATAAATAATTTTATTTGTTGCCTAAATAGGTTTTTATTAAAAAAAATATATACATATATAGTTAGATGTCTAAACATTTTTTTTTTCTTCCCGGTATTAATGAAGCGTTGTAGGTCATGACTTATAACAATAGAGTTGGGTCTAATCTCCATTTAAATATTCAAAAAACTATTTAATCCATGAGTGGCGATAATGCCACCCCAACTTTTCTACTTTTACACCCCTTTAGCTTCAACACCCCAATTAAGTCTCTTTTAATATTTAATTTGTATTTAAACCTCGTTTAATTCCAATTATACCCTTTAATTTATAAATAGGGAGAATGTATTTGTCTTCACACCCCAAAATAAATTGAGATCGCAGGCTCCAGAACCGGTGGAATGTCCCCATGCCTATCCCCACGTGAGGCACATCGAAGTGCCATACACACTTTGATTCTTGAGCAAGTATGTGAGCACGTGAGGCACTCCAGAACCGGCGACTGTCCGTTCACTTTTCGGAAATGATAATCATCTAGAAGTAGTGAGAGAGCCCGAATACTGCAGGTAAGAGTTCAAGTTCGTGACTACCTTCTTTGGTGGAGCACGCGATGGAGCACGAATCGACTGACAAATCTCTGACAAGATCCACGGAGATGACTCGTCTTCGTCTGATTCCGATAGCAATAAGCCTTCGGCCGTTGATGCTGTTAAGTCTAAGATTTTTAGGCTGTTTGGTAGAGACAAGTCTGTTCATCATGTTCTTGGCAGTGGAAAACGTACTCTCTTTTACTCTTTGTTTGACTGCATTTTAGTTTATAGTACATTTTAGTTTATAGTGTGTTTTGTGTTGCCGCTGGATAGCGAAGTTATGGAGGTTGTTGAGTGAGATCTGAGCTATTTGTGGACTTTGTTTGACTAGATTAGACTTTGACGATGACTGATTTTTTAGATTGTGCATCGATTGATTATATCGGTTTCGCAATTTAGATCGTGAATTTGAGTTTTAGATTGTTGAAATCATTGACTTCTATTGTTTGTCTCGTTACTGTGATTTGATTGTTAGTTTTATAATCGAGTATTGGTGTTAGTTTTAAGTGGGTGTGTTTACAAATGTTATACCCTTTAAAGTAATTTCACATTGCAGTATTTTTATTACTATTTAATTAATTATTTTGGGGTGTGCAAACCAGAAAAGAGGGGTGGCATTATCGTCCCTCTTAATCCATATAATGAAAAAAGCCTATCTCTAAACCCATTTAATTCAAAATATCAAGCCCAATTAATTTAAATATCCAAAATCTCAAGTCCATTTAATTCAAAATCTCAAGCCCAATTAATTTAAATATTTAAAATCTCAAGCCCATTTAATTCAAAATCTCAAGCCCAATTAATTTAAATATTTAAAATATCAGGTCCATTTAATTTAAATGGTACTCTTTGGACCTATACATAAACATAAAATAAAATTATACAAAGTCGATTTAAAATCTAAATAAAAAGAATAAAAAAAATGAAATTTGAAATAAAATTAAACCACCATTGCACTATGTTAAGGATATAATTGAAAAGAAGTTTGGTATTTTGTAAAATGTGCTAGATATATCACTTTTGTATATATAAAGATTTAATATAGTAAAATGAGATTTAATTTATTGATTCATCCCAAAATAACTTTTATATTTTTTTAATAAAAAATTTATTTTAAAAATAACATTTTATTTTAAATAAAATATTAGACGTAAGTATAAAAAATTCACTACTCCAATGAGAAGTTATCCTTTAAAAAATATAAAGAAAAATATTAGGCGTAAGTATAAAAAAAGTCACTACATCAACGAGAAGTTATCCATTAAAAAATATAAAGATTTACGAATTCCATATTTATGTTTTTTTTTTCCATATTCATGTTTTTGTTGTAGATTAAAAGCAAGTAATAACTATGAGATTATTGGCAATCATAAACTGCTTTTATTATCGTATGGAATTTTTTAGATGAACTGATTTGGACAACCAATTTTCTGTTTGTAGGCTTGATTCTTCACTAATTCGTATTTAGATTGATGATCAAGACTACCTTACACTCCATATCATTACTAGCTCAAACCAATATTTACAATGAATTCAAGAATTCCAAAGCATAAATGTCAATCTTAATTGTACTTGCCTGCCCTTTACCGAATTCTTAATCGCCTTTTCTTATCTAAGCTTTTTCTAGAGTTTTAAGCAATCACGTGTTCAATACAATTTACAAAAATCTCACCTCACTAGATTACTCCGAGTGTCTAGATGAAGATTTACGAATTCCTATAAATATTTAGGATTGAAATTTAACATTCATATTTAGTGTAATTTCTTTCTGTGACATAGTAAATGAGATCATAATAAGTCTGAAATTTAACATTCATATTTTGTGTAATCTCTTTCTATGACATAATAAATGAGATCATAATAAGTCTTTTGTACAATTAATATCTTATTATTTTCAAAGTATACTATTTTCAATTTGAATTGAATTTAAATTTAGAGCAAATTATATCAAAACATTACATTATCTAGGTATTATTTAATCAAATCATGTAATTTTATTAATTTATATAAATCATATAATTTTATTAATTTATATATAGCTGCTACTCAATAAGAAAACTAGTATATAAAATTAAACAAAACAATTCCACACTTATAATAAATCTCAACTTTCTGACCACACAACTTTATGCCTGTAACTGATAATAAGTAGCAGCACTTACTAACAAATCCTACTAATTATTTTGCATATAACAATCTTCAAAATATCTAACATCACCTCCTAGATAAAAGCCACGAATAGATTACCACATATTTGCAAATCCTACTAATTATTTTGCATATAACAATCTTCAAAATATCTAACATCACCTCCTAGATAAAAGCCACGAATAGATTACCACATATTTGCAATTTTTCTTTAAATAGTAAAATACGTGGTTGAAGACTTTTTCATCTAAAATATTTATACCAATTATAATTAAACCTATTAGATTTTTGGCTGCTCTACTTCTTGCATCTGCCTCCAAAACAAATTAACAAACATCTCGATACTTTGTTCCCTTATCAGTTTGATACTTTGTCTCCTCACTAGCTCTGAAAATAAGAGTTACCAGCTCTGAAAATAAGAGATACGCACCTCTCCATCCCTATTGTTTTATAGTCAAACAGACAAAAAAGAATATTGATATCAATAAATTGGAAGAAGAATAACACTTTTCTGGACATGACAACACACATTTTAAAAATTTAAAAGTATTCTATTTGTGGAGTGTGATTTCTTGGTGATAGTGTCATATTTAATGGAGTCATGGTTATCTTACTCCAATGACTCAAGTTTCTATTTTACAAAATGAGGGGAAAATGGTATAATAAGTTAATTACATAGCCTATAATGACATACCAGAACAATATTACAAAATGAGACAATTTCATTTTTATGAACACAAATGAATCTATTGAAATTCCTCGATATCACACAATTAATTGATAATTATTTTGATAGCATTAAAAATATAATTTTTTTTTGTTATTTAAAAAAAAAACTAAAATTAGTAGTCACACTATATGTGGTACAATTCAAAATACTATATAGAAGCAAAATCACACTAGCAACTTATAAGAACAACCATTCATTATAAATCTTATATCTATGGAATTTACTTTAGTAAAAACTACTACAACAACACTATTATACTAAAGAATGACTAAAAACTAATTTCAAGTATTAAAACTATCCATTCACACTTTTTAAAAATTCAAGAATCCATTAAATAACTAATACATTCTATTTAACATACCCAATATCGATATGAAAATACAATGAATAATAAGGTTCCTCTCTCATCCTTATTTTACTAAATAACTTTTTGTCATTAATGTATTTATTATTATTATTTTATATAAGTTCAATGTATCTAAACTAATGAGTTTCATATAAATGTATGTTAAATAACTCTTTTCCTTCCTAGAAACATATCAAAATATTAGTTTACTCTTCCAATTCTCTTCATGGATTCAAGGATGTTTAGAGTTGTATGCTCATCAAAGGAGTATAAGCGTAGAGTGGTGGATACATAATTTATTTTTTTCTATTATTCTATTAATTTATTTATAGTTTTCTATTTGTTTAATTTTTTTCATTTTTTATATTAATATTTCTACAACAGATTGTTCCTACTGCCGAAGCATTGGAACTGATCGGAATGGAAAAAAAGACTATATTTTAAAAAAATGGTGAAAAGGACATTCAACGAATTAGCTTATTACCTGATGAACAAAACAGAATCACCAACTCTCAACCTTTTTGAGTCGACAAACAAACTCCGCCCAGTTGTGAGAAGATATCTCTTGTGCTGCCCTGCATAATTAGTAAATAACGAAAGAAAGTTAAAGGCAATTTCAAGCCATAGTAGTAAATCAAGAAAAAAAATCAAATAGCCAGACGATTATGAATTAACAAGCACAACTTGCACCCTTTTCTCATAGTAATAAAGATACATATGAATTAACATACACACAGCTTGCACTCTATTTTCATAGTAATAAAGATATATAGTGTAACGCCCAACCCCCGCCCACGGCGGAGCCGCAGAACGTTGACCAGAGCACTACGTTAACAATATGCATTCAATAAAATCCAATACATAATCAGTTGAAATAAATAAAACCAATTTATCAAAGGGTGCTTCAATGGTTCATTAATAAAATAAATTTTCAATACTTAACTCAAATACTATGCAACCATGTATGCGGAAGCGTAAATAACTTTTTGTAAATTAATAATACAATGAAAATGTAAAATCAATTGAAGGCCCATCAATGAGCAATTACAAACTCAATATAAAAATTTAACATGATTTGAAAGTTCAATAGAAATACAACTAAAACTAAAGATGCCATGATAATAATGATGTGTCGACATTATGAGAAGACCTTCGTGCTCTACTCGATCGTACCTGTCAACTACATGCATGTTCACACATGCAGAGAAAGAAAAAAAAAAGAAATAAGGAAAGGTCAGACTTACTTCTGATTCGCACCTATGTCTCAAAACAATCGCAAACCTATGCTCTTCTCTAACATATAGCTTCTATAGTGCAATGTGATCACACAATGCAATTCTATAGTGGATATCTCTAAATCCACTCCTTTTCAGACAATTCATAGACATACATGTTCTATCAAACCAATTAAGCATACATTCGTTCACAATTGACCTAATATTAATTACATCCAGCATCACAACATATTAACATATCCTTTCATCACAAGTACCCAAAATAAGCAATATACATATGATTGTAATATGCATTATTCATCAAAGCTCAATTAAGAGTTACTACATTAAGCCATTCCATATGTTACTCTTAAATCTGTAAAGTAGTTACCTAATACAATTTCAATTACCTAATTATCAATATTACATTTAAAATATATATTAGGTTTAAATATGTGCATATCATCAATTGAATCCTAAACGGCCTATCATTTATATAATAATAGATTAAAGACATCTTATTATTCATTCCACAACCTACTACAGTTGTTAAGCGTCTAATCTTGATAGTTAGCGATGTTACTTAGTTCCTAAGTATAGTTATTTATAGGATGGTTAAGGCTCGATTTCGTTATCATGATTTAGTTATCCTTATTGGTCACTACTCTTTATTTCGGATTTTATTTTTCACTTAGGTGATCATAATGCCTTACTATTAAACTTCTTAAGGTTCAACTGTACCCAACTAGCATACATATAACAGTAGCAATCAAGTCACATTATTAGAGGACATGCTTTAAGTGTAGTTCCATCATTTATCAACACCTCAATCATGTTATAATGATTAGGAGTCGAGCACAACATTAAACAGCTAAGAAAGTACACAATAATTACAATTCGAGTTATGACCAATCACATGCAATAAACCTAGACTTAGGCTCTAGCATGGGAGTACATAATGCAAGTGTTATCGAGTCTCCTAAGACTCTCTTATCACAACCATAATCCAAGTTAAATCAACCCCTATCAAGCAACCATTTATGAAAGGGAGTTTATTTAGTCAACAAAAGTATGTCTTGATTAAATCCCTTCATTTTTCCAATACATTATATACCGTTTATGACTTGATTTAAACCTTTAATGTCTCCAACAAAAGCAATACAACAAACATGACAATATGTCCACTTCTTATTAATCAATTTCAAAGACCAAACAATTTAACATTTCAATATGCATTTTAAATCAAGATTCCATTAACCAAACAATCATGACTCCACACATTCAATTCAATTGAGTTCCAATTCACATAATTATTGCCCAAAGTAGCTATAGAGAAAACTGGAGAACATATTAAAATGTATTGGCCGAAGCCCCTGTATGGCCGAAGCCCTGTATGGCCGCAGCCGATCATATAAAATTTTGGCACTTCAAGCAGAATAATTCAGTTCATACGAGGTACCTCTATCCCTAGGCATGCCATGGATTCTTCTATAGGTTGTCCTAAGGGCAATATCATATTATTTCAATTATTTCGTATATCATATCATTTCACATTTTAACTTATCGGATTAGGTTTTAAGCCATAATACCACAACGAATAAAAATTAACATCAAATCCATTAACACCCATCGCCACCGTGAGTTCTACAAAAGACCTCTAATGCAACCTAGCAGTCAATGTAACCAATAATTATTCAACACACAATCTATAGAGCTTAAGAAATTGCAAACATAGGGCATCCATTAATTCTTCTAATGTCACAAACAATCACAACAAACAACAAGTCCATATTCCAAATAATCATAATCCATATATTAATCCGTTAAAAGGGGTGAGGCAAAATCAGGCTACACAATATCTTAGTCTACAATTATCCATCTCACGGTTAGTCAATTTATTTCATTCCTATACGTTCACATCTATCGATTTTATTATCGAATCTATTTCCTATGATGCAATTATGTAAGTCTCTACCTGTCTCATACAATCCTATACATGCTCCTATAACTATGCAAGTAATAACATAGATTCTGTAGGGCGAAAAACGTGATACGAACATTTAATCATAGACCACAAGCTTGCACTTGCGTAGGATGATTTGAATATAACTTTATACTGCTATTAGGACCTATACACAGAATATATTATGTTCAAATAACATAATGGAATTGATTATAACCACCTAAGACAAATAACACAGAATAAAAACAGTTTTGTAGAGTTTCAGAGTTTACCGTTTTTGACTATGACATCGTAGAAATTTGCGGATGGAGTCTTCACGACAATTGTAGACGATAGAACAATAAAGAACACCCAACTAAATTGACATTTTTCAGAGATCAGATGAAGAAGATATGACCAGATCAATATAGTTCGTTGCTGGAGCGACTCTGCAGACTGATGTTTCGGTTTTTGACAAATACGACCATGCAGATGTGAGAATTTTAGGATGGTGTCTTCATGAAAGTTGTAGCAAATTCAAAGCCGAAGCAAACCCAATTAGAATCAAGTCATTCTGAGTTTGGAATAGAAGTTTATGACAATCTAAAGTTCGATTCCAGAACAAACATCTTCTGGACGGACAGGGCTGATTTTTGACAATCTGGGCAGATTCCTGCGAGGTTTGAAATTCAAGGGTTATAGGAGTTTGTTGAGGGATGAAATAGAATTCAATAACCTCTGAAATCACGTCAATCAGACATCTACGAAAAAATTTACGGCAATTTGAGAGTAGACAGCGCAGACCAAAAATCACGGTTTTTGAGAGAAAGGAATTTAGATCCACACGGAGTTTGTAACTCAGAAACCAAACGATTTGGCAATAGTTTGAATTCGGATAATTCATGCTAGCGAATTAAAACCGATTACTGGATTGATCGAAAAAGAATAAAAAAAATATTTTTGTTTTATTTTATGCGTAGCAACACTTGCTTTCTGTTAGTCAAAATAAAATCCAGAAGACCATACTTATATGTATAAATCCGTGTATATGTATGTATGTGACAGAACCTGTGAACGCCTCTCTCTTTATGCCTCTCTCTTTTCTTATCTGACCAAACACCCGCACTATTACTCATATATATATATATATATATATATATATAAAATTAATTAGTACGTAACAAAATCTTGGAGAGATAACCCTTTTTTATTATTTATTTTATATTTATATTCTTCAAAATTTATTCTTATTAGGATTTGGATTGAATTCAAAATTTAAATCTTTATCCTATTAAGATATATATATATATATTATAATAAATATTAAACTATTTAATATTAATAATAAATATTATTATTACTTGACCAATAATTAATAATTATGAAATATAAACCCATTAAATTTGGCCCACCATATTTTATTCAATTAAATTGGATCTAATCCAACTCTCTAAATCAAACATAAAATTAATCTCATATAAAAAAATATTTAATTCTTCTATCTTCTTCTCTCAATCTTCATAACATCAAATGTTATCTAATTGAATCATATTCAACAACTATTTTACTCCGAGTATCAAAACTCTTATTGTGTGTGACCCATTAGGTATCAGAATATGTTGGCAGTATAGTTCGAGTAATTAATTCTCCAGTTAATTAATTCTCACCGTACAGATCAAGATTGGCATCTAGCAATGCATCATGACCCCCAATTATTCTGAATTTTCTATGGTCCAGACAACACATTTCCGTAGTTAGGACTTGTGCAACGTATTCCTTTCGTCATCCCATATCTCATTCGGATTCGAGTATGGACTAGATATCAACTTTTAGAATCCGAATTATCATTTTTTTGTATTAGAAAAAAATTTACTCGAATAGTGTTCTATCATGAAACTCATTTCATGAACACGCTCACCTTGGCCAAGGATTTATTGAGTAAACTTTCTTAACAAGAAACTTTGAGATATCTCTTCTATCATCAGGAGTGACGAATCCTTTATTGGTCACTCAACTATCCTCAAGTAGTTTGTGCTACACACAATAATCACCTTATGAATTAACTCACCGAGTTTACAAATGACCTCAAAGTGTAGGACGTCGTACGTAGGATACTTTGGAGACCTCAAGTCTAAGAATACTTGCACTGACTGCTACCATGAGATTATACACTGATATTAGATGATTCGTCCATATGTAATCTCATTGTGGGCCATCCAATGAACCTATTCCTAATAGGCATCCACATGTTTACTTTAGATATCTCGTATATCTACAGATTAATGAGAACTACTGCTTAAACCCGTTAAGAAGTATAACATGTGCTAGTCTATCTATATTAGTGATATCCCATCTCACTAATACTACGACTAGAGATATTTTAATGTCATTGCAATTGCAAGTAATAAGAACCTCATGATCATGAACTATTCATAATTTCTTTCACACTGCAATCAACATAGGGATTTTATTACACAGTTAAATATATAACAAATAATTAAATTGAATAATAAAGATGCCTTTTATTCTTAATAAATAAAATGATGCATGATATATAATATGCCCCAAAACATTGGGTCTAGGGCATATTACCAACACTTATTACCATTAAGCCATCAATCTCGAGAATGGTATTCTTGCAATATTAGTTTCGAATACAGTATTCTTGCAATATTAGTTTCGGATACGTATATTTCTCAATTTTTTTTAAATATGCTAAAACAAGTGTTATTATTGTATTAATATTATAAAGACGGTTTCGCATTAGTATTTTTATAAATATTATATTTGTTTTACTCTATGACTTTGGATATTTTTTTAATTTTTTAATTATCTATTATGTATTTTTTATTAATTAATTTATTATTTTACCAATCATATGAATTGATGAAATCTAAACAATATTTACATTTTAAAATATTTAAAATGTTAAGATAAAATCTAATATTTACAAATAAATAATATTTAAATATAAACAAATTAATTTAAAAAATTAATATTAACATTATTTTTATCTTAAAATTTTTTAATACCAAATAAAGATAATATATTATATTTTAAATCAATTATAATCACAAATTTATAAATAATTATTATAATTACTAGAGGAAAGGGACAACTCACGTTTCCATCACCGAGAAAGAGAAGAAGATTAAAACTTATAAAAATAAAAAATAAAAAAATTGTGAAGGAAGAAAAACCTCTAAATAGTGAGGTAGTAAAACACCTCTAATTTTCAAAAGTAACCAAAAGAAATATGTTAAGAGCCAATTTGAATTTGTGTAATAATTGATTTTTTATTAATTCATATATATATATATAAAAATTTCCAGACAACTTTTAATCGAACAACAAATTTGTATTAATTAGACAACAATTGTCTTTAATTTATTTTTATAACTTAAAAATAATTATTATAATATATTTAAATAAAATAAAAATTATTAAATCACTCCACATTATTAAATTTATGATAAATACAAAATTTAAAAAAAAATAATTTATTTATCATGATAAATATAAATAATTACTATAAAGATAACTGCTCTATTTTATATATATTAAAAAATTAATATTAAGATAAATATAAAATATTTAAAAAATTGTATTAAACCCTCTGAACGAAGAAAAATTACTCATATATAATCATTTGGTATTAATACAATCACACCCCTTCTATCCCTAAAATTAGTGGGAATATAACGTTAAATTAAATTTAAATGACATTATATCATACCGATGTATCCAGAACTGTAAATTTCACAATTATATTGATAAATTTACTAATTAAATAAGATTTTATTATTGGGTAAGAGGGTGTGAGTGTGTATTGATACCAAAATGTTCATCTGTATGTAATTTACCATCGTTCAAAAGATGTAAATGCAATTAACTCTTTTAGATTGAAAATTTTCAAAAATAAAATTTTGATCACATTATGCTAATTATTTCCTTAAAAACTATTATTTATTTCTTTTTTCAATTTATTTTCGACATAGAATTATGGATTTTACATCCTACCCATGGTGACTTGAATTTCAGAGTTAAATTTTAATAAATTGAGTTAAATCAAAACACATAGGTATTCAATGAATATTGAATTTGTAGCTCTTCTAATGGTCGGTAACTTTGTTTTCATTATTTATTATTTCATGTAGTCAAATATATATTTTTTAATTTTATTTTGTTTTATTTTTATTTTTGAAAATTCTTTTTATTATTATTTATCGAATTTATATTTGATTCTATTTATTTATATAGATAATTGTAACTGTATTTATAATTATAATAATTTTTATATATTTATATTATTATTAAATTTAATGTGCGCATCGCGCACGGGTATTATCTAGTTTTAAATTAAAACTACTAGTTTTAAACAAAAGTTCATATTTTCCAAATAAACCTATTTTAAATAGAAATCAATTTAAAACAAGCTCTGATGGACTATTTCAATTTAAGACTTCTAAATTCGAGTTTTGAAATTACCATTTTTGTGACGTCGCGCCTCGACCCACCTCCAATCCGGCGATAAGTCTTCTCGGTGGTCGGCCTCGACGGACACCCAACATAACCTAACACAATATAATGTGAAATCTAAATGTCAAAACCATAACCATTGAAACTCAAACAAACCATGCTATTAAATAAAATTGTGTATAATATTAGTCATGCCCATGACAACAACTAAAAGTCACTTGTAGAAAATTTGACAACTACCATTAAACTTATATATATAACCAAGTATGGTTATAAAATTAGCAAGTCACTAGGATGCCAAAAATACATTCATCGATACTATAAAGTTCCTATATACATATGACTAGGATGAATGTGAATGCTGGTGGAGGAAAATTGAATGCACTAAGTATATGAAAACTCAACTGATATTAGAATTCACAGTGATCAATCAAAATTCCTAACAACGTCTAATGTAGTATTTTAGATATCGTCTCCACAGATATTGTAAGCTAAGAAGCATGATTGAGACTAAGATTTAAACTGAATTGCTAAAAGAATCTATATACACAATGAATAATAAGAATCATAGAATCATAAGAATCATAGAATTTGTGTGAAGTAAAAGTTACTAATGACATTCATGCAATGATTACTCATGTCAGCACTCTATTCTGCAATTGATCTTAACAATGAATAAACTGATTTGCTAGATCTGTTGTCAATTAACTTCTCATGCAAGTTTCAACTTAAATCACAGATTTACCTTCTAGATCATAATTAGTGATCTGTTAAAAGATCTCTCGATTCAATTTAACAGATCTCAACTATATAGTTGCATATATCTCTATACTACAACCTATACAATTGATAAGCACAATCTATAGAAAAACATATCTATAGTCTATCTCTAGCACTACGATCCTCTGTTCTCATATCTGAAACCTAATCGCCATCTCTGGTCTAAATCAAATCTCAGATTAACAATATTACGTAACTCTTGTTCTTGTAATTCAATTAGCTCATGAAATCAAGTAGATCTGGCTACAATTGAACAAGAAACATTGCAATTGACATGATATTCAACATCAAGATTCAACAAATCAACAGAGCTTTTAGCTAGCACATCTACTTCAGTATATTCAATCAAGTATAGAAATCATCATCGACATGCTCAAGATCTTTATCTTACCAATGAAGATTGAAGCTAGACTCTGTCACAGTTGTTGCTTCGCAATCTTCAAGCTAATCTCTATGATCAACAGAAACAGAGTACAAATCTTCTTCAAGAAACTTCTCTGAAGATATTGAATAATACGTATAGAAGAATTTAGAATTTCTCTTAAAGTATAACAGAATGTCAAGAGTGAAAATCAATCGTCTAAACTTTTTTCTCTAAAAAAAACTTCACCCTAATTACTCCATCTGAGCTCCTATTTATAGAGTTTGGCTCAGTGGCAATTTTGAAATAAAATCAACAAAGAAACACAAATTGGCGAAGTAACATTTTTCTCCATTTATGTCGCCTGTTCCTTCGCCTGAATCAAACGACTTCTTCACATTTCACTTGTCCTGATCGCCAAGCTATCAATCTTCCTAGGCGAAATATCCTCAATGTTGCCACAGTACGTCGCCTGATGCTCAGGCGGGTTGATATTTTTCGCCAAAACATCCTTCCAGTTAAGATCTTCTAGGCGATGTCTCATCAAATGTCGCCTGTTATAATCCTTAGATTTGGCGACATTTCTCCTTTATCGCCTCAGCCATCGCCTCAAGATAGGCGAAGTTCAATCTTCATCGCCTTAATTTCTACCAAGATGGCGATATATAAAGGCGAGGATTTTCTTATTCGCCTTTCATGCTTTACTCTTCGAGGCGAAATCTTCTTTATATCACCTGCTGCATCGCCCTTTACTCCAAATCATGGCGATGTCTTTAGGCGAATTCTTTTCTTGGCAAAAATCATTTCGCCAGTTTGCTGACTTTGGATGAAGTTCTGATTTAGTCCTCCTTTCTTCTGAATTTGCATGTTTTAGCTTCTTTTTCATAACTTTTCATCCAAGTCCCTATCTCAACAATAATAGCCTAGAATCAATAGAAATGTATTCAATATCTCATCATTTAAACTCAATTTCATTATATTCAAGCTCATAAAGTATGTTAAAACATAGGTAAATTCTAAACTTATTAGATACACTTCATGAGAGGCCTTCCGAGCCCAACAAAAACCATCTGCTTGACTACCTGTACCAATATTCAGAGTAGAGAAAAGAAAACAAGAAAAACAAAAAGAAACAACGGGTAAGTTATAAAGCAAAGTTTGTAAACCTTGTCCCAAAACAAACACACACAAAAATGCCCTAGCATAATAACATAAGCACTAGGATGAGCAAGCAAATAATCAAAAATAAAAGCACAACAAGTAAACTTGCTTCCCAAGCAAGCATCACCACACAACACAAGTAAAGGATATAATGCACAAAAATGTCTACTTAATCAATTTCCTATTAGAACTTGGTGTCCTTAACTATAATCTAGCTGATAAATATTTTAGATGGTAGTGACTAACAAACAAAAGTTACTTACGCCGTAAGTAACTGAAAATCAGTAATCCCGTAATTCAGGTCAATACATACTTGTGCTTGCAAATAGGCTATGAAAGGAAAAATAATGGTAAAAACATCCTAATGAATAATTATAATTCCAATGAATCAACTCATTGATCATTAAATTATCATAATTTCCATCTTATTATTATTATTTTAACACTTTAATAATAGGCGACCAAAATAACAAGTTCGCGACCAAAAATAACAACTTTGCGACCAAAATGACAACATCGCGACCAAAATGACAACTTCAAAACCTGCCAAGTCTCGAAGGCCAGAGCTGGGCACCAGCGACAGTGTGTCGACAAGTCTCCACTGCTGCCGAACTGAGCTACTTGCAACTTTTCACACACACAATACCTACTCAAAACTTCACAATAAAATCCACACAACAACCTACCCATTTTTTTCAATCTTGTTTAATTTAGAGTCACATATTACCTCACCTCATTGCCTATTAGTTTCGTTTTATTTTACCCATTTATATACAACACTAGTTATAACTAAAAGAATCTAAATATAAATACCCACCAATTTCTCATTGACCACTACACCTACTGAATTAGTAAAAGTCTTACAACCATACCTTAGTAAACACCATACTACAACATAAAACCAAATATTATACAAACTTGCAACTAAGTCGCGAATTGCACGACACACCCCAACTCAATTCAAGTCATCACAAGCACAAGAAAACCTTCAATATTCCTATCAATACCAAAAGCAGTACAACACAACAACATCACCAGCACATTTTTGCACGTTATTGTTGCCAACCTCCATTGTCGGCCACAACTACATCAATCAATTATCCATGGCATAAATTGCCCATCAATCAATGATAAACCAATATTTTGGCAACCTTTTCTTTTAAGTAATCACTAGCCCAATTAGCCTAATAAAAAAATGGTGAAACGGGAACACTACGGACTGAAATCCCACTATCGGATTTAAATCCGCACTTCCATTCTATGAATGGCACTATAGACCGAAGTCTCACTATTGAGTCGAAACCCCACAATTAGACCGAAGTCTACACTATTGAGCTGAAGTCCCACAATTAGACCAAAGTCTACACTATTGGCATATCCTTTCCGCCAATTCACCACTATAGTGTTGAAGTACTTCAAAACCCCTAAGGCGCATGTTCATCACCGCTATCTATAAACTAAATGGGCTATTGATATAGTTTTTCTCTTTTAATTAATCAAAGACCATCCTAACAAAGTTACCATTAAGCCACACAAACTATTAAACACCACAACAAGCAGCAATTATATTTTTATTACTCAACAACTATATCTCTATTTCTTAAGCCAAACAAAGATGCAAATCCTCCTAATGCAGCAATTCATCACACAATAAAACAAACATAATGTGAGGGCAAAAACCCGGTTTACCAACCTCGATGACTAGGTTCAAAATTCCACAAAAGAGCCTCCTCCTCTCTAGCTTTTGTCCACTTTTTGGTGGTCATCTGAGATCCCAAATGGAACAAAATCTCAACTACTATCACACTAACCAAAGCTTTAAAAGCAAAAATCGACTATGAAAAAAAATGATAGAAATATTCTTAATGCTATAAATCAATGAAGAAAGGTTTTATCCATTTAAAATTGTCATAACTTTAAAACCATGAAATCTGTCAAAACCCAGAAAATATTATAAATCAAATATTAACTTCAAAACTTCACAAATGAAAGATAGCATGTGTAGAGAATTTGGGGGAAAACCTCTATTCCACCAAGGAATCCTAATTTTTCACTCTACCCACAACTAACAGAACCTATTACCACGGTTTAATACAT
This sequence comes from Cardiospermum halicacabum, assembly GCA_031304145.1. NCBI lineage: Eukaryota > Viridiplantae > Streptophyta > Magnoliopsida > Sapindales > Sapindaceae > Cardiospermum > Cardiospermum halicacabum. The sequence continues at coordinate 14,257,137 of CM062395.1, forward strand.
CAGAATAGGTTTTCAATTTTTCTTACCTTCACAAACCCCAAATTGACACACTCACAATTGCCCTATTGACAATTAACCAAAATTGATATCCTGAAATCACAATTCAACAAAAGGTTCACACTCTATTCTATAATGTGGACACCATAATTAACAAAACTAGGAATTGTGCTTACCTGTGGGCTATAAGAGAGGAAGTGAAGCAAAACTCGAACCCTAACCTCCTCTTACGCTTATCACCCAAAGTTGCTTTACTCTCAAACTTGCTCTCACCTGTGGGCTATAAGAGTGGAGTGTGTTTTAGGGTTAGCTTCAATTTTATGCATGTGCGTGTTTCACAAAAGGGAAAGTAGTATAGGTTGAGTTGGAAGAATGTAATGGGCTAGGCTCTAACATTTTAAAGGGCTGGACTATGTGTTTGTATCATAATCTCTACACATCCATTTGCTTCAAAATAGTTTTAAGAGCATACTAAATCAATTACATAAATGATATAAATAAAATCAAATAAAAATGATTTATCAAAATAACCGTAAAAAAAATTTGCTCTATTATAATCATGTGTACTTATTTATATATATATAAATATATACATATATATATATATATTTATATCAAGGGAAATAAAAGAAATATAACTAAATAATAAAAATGAGATTTTATAAAGACAACTCAATTTTATCTTTATCCTAGACTCATAGAAAGCCTTAAGTATTTTAAATTAAAATTTAGGCCCCTTTAGTCAACGTTACAATTTTACCCTCCGGGCATATTTTTCAAAATTAATCATTTTGATTCAATTAAAACTCTCAATTTTCACTCAAAGAATTTTCAAAAATTCAAAAGTATCTAAAAATGATATTTTTAGTTCCAAAATAATATCAAGTCCAATACAAATAATTTAATAAGTGATTTCAAAACGGTTCAACTTCTAGGCCGGATTTGCGGACATTACATATAGTTACGGGATCTCTAGCATAAGTTTTCTTCCCTTGTTGCCCCTCCAATTTTCTTGCCACAAAATCAAAGTAAAGCTCACACTTCTCAGGTGATACTAGTATGCCTGTAAATTATTTTACCAACTGATTTTTCCTATAACATATTTTTTTCTACTCTATCAATCACATAGTCAGTCAATTTGAACATCATATTATCAATTTTCTTTTATCTATATAACTAAGATAAATAATTAAGTTGTTTTTGAATATCTTATCAAAAGTAGCAAAAATTATATAAATAAATATTGTCAAAAACAAACTTGGATAATAAAAATCAAATCTTTACTTACCCAAATTAATCAGCCTATCACAATCATGCCTCTAAAACCTCCTCCGAAAGTGGCAGAAAGTGGGTCTCCAAGAACTCGATTCCTCTCCTCATCTCATTTCGTATGGTAGTTGTGAAAGCAAAAAGCATTAGGAAGAAGAGTTCATCTTCAGCTGTTATGAGTTATTCACCAATGGGCACTTCTATTGTTAGTGGAAAATTTGATTCTCCAATTGTCACTACTCATTGCATACATTCCAGAGTATTTCATTTCATATATTTGATTTTTCAACGTGGAATTTTGTGCGTTTTTAATTTATAGGGTAATTTTTCTTTGCAGAGTTTCTATATCTTAAAAGAAATATGGATCTTTCCATATTTATTATAAATTGATAGTCGCTAACCTCTTTGGGTTTTTTCTCACTTGTAATCAAGTAAGTCTCCTTTCACCTTTATTTTTAATTTGAAACATTTTCAGCTTACTATTTTATCTAACTTGAATAAGTGTGAAAAACAACATTGTCCTTTATTGTGATTAAGTGAGTCTTCTTTTCATTTTACTTTTGATTTCACACATTTTCTTATTTCTATTCTTTCTAACTTGAATAAGTGTTAGCAAAGAATATAGTTTTAATGTCTTCAAGAAATTGAGGGATAGGAATTGATTTAAGGATTACTATTTTTACAATTCAGATTACAAGGTATTCCTAGCATACAAAAGAGCTGTTCATGGTACAGAAAAAGGTAAAACATTCTTTCACTTAATTAATTTGTGTTTAAAGCACAGAGAGGAAAACATTGTGAACAATGGAAGAAAAATTGCGAATAGAAATTTACAGAAAATGACATCAATTGATGCCCAGCTTTGTTATATCATGTTAGTTCCACTCTTTGTTAATTAATATTCTTATGATTCTCTGTTTGATTGTTTTTATGATATGATTAGTTTATTCTTGTTACAATAATGGCTTGGGAGCTTTTATGACTCTGTACTTGCTTTCATGTCCAATGAGCAGGCTATAGTTGTTTTTCTTCAATAGGAATCTAGGACTCTGCCTGAGGATATAAAAGATGGCTCTAAAAGTGCTGCTCAGAGCTCTACTGTCCTGCAGCAACAGCCTTCTCGGGGGCAGTGTCAGTTTGTTGGGAGAGATTTCTCCATCTGAGATCCTTCAAGGTTCTACTTGCCATGTTGTTGCTACACTGCTTCGAAATTGCAGTTATGAAAGTTAGTAAAGGCATGTCATATATTTCCCGATAGATCCTGAATATAACATGAATTCGTCATTTTGTGTTATTGTCATGACAGAGATCAATTCATTATCTCTACGGATGAATATAATCTATCATCTTATTCCTGCTATTTTATTTTCATTTTGTTAAGATTAAAGATGTCTTTGGAATAGGTTAGGTTATAGATGCATAACTGAGTTTAGAATGTTGTGGTCAAGTGACCCCCTTTACTGTGCTTGGGTTGATGAACGCTTAATTACTGTGCAACTTTTCATTTATTCAATTAATCATTAATGATAAACTGTCATGCCATTGAAATGAAAATGAACTTGATTAAAGGAACTAACATGCTGAATTCTTTTATATTTGATCTTCATGTTGATTTTTTCCTCTTACTTATTATTATTTTTTTTTTTTACTTTTCAGTCAAAGATTAATGGACATCAAAAGATACACAAGCATAATTGGTTTTCAGGCTGGTTCTTTTCTATTATAGATCAATGAACAATCAATTGATACTATTTAATCTTGATATTATAAAGACTAATGGCTATTTGCTAATTTGGTGGCTGTTAGTCTATGAATTTCGATTAATGTGCATGTCATTAAGCAAAAATTTATGCATTTCGGTCAGAAATGTAGTAGACAAACACTTGTTAGTCCACAGAAAGCAAACTAAAGATAGACTAGCTTCATTAATTAGTTGTATCATTATGACTTCTTTGTTATTTCATACACAGGTCTAGAGAGATACTGTGTTTATAAAATCAGCTCAGATACACAATGGAACAATTTTTGGTATTTGGCTAGAAGAGAAATTGCTATTTACTAGAGGAAAGAACCAAAATGTCAGTCTACAGGTGCACATATTTAACTGGTGCACATATTTAACTTGTTTGTTGTTTGATTGTATTGATTAAGTGAGCATATGTTAATGAATTTCATGTTGACGCCATTCCAATTGGATCTATCCATTGTGATTCCATCAAAACAATTTTATTACATTGGCAAAGAAAGATTTTTGTCGCGCTTGCTAACAGAACTCGTAAGGTAGACCACATAGTTCTTCCAATTTCATAAGAATCACAACATTGCATGATGCCATACATGGCAAAGAATGACTGAAACATATTATTATGGACAATCAATTTGGTTTTCCTGATTCCATTTGTTCACTTGTTTTAAGTCTTTTAATAATTGAGAAATTTTAATTTTTTTTGTTTACACAATTAACCAGTTTTTAGTTTTTAGTTTTTTCCTTCTTTATGTTATATATTTTTTTAAACCAAAATATGAATTTGTTTCACTTAACTATATGCTAAATAACCTGTTCATTACTAAGACTATTTCTTTAGTTTACTACCATATCAAATTAATTCATTACACAGAACTCCCACGTCAAATTAGCCTATTACACAAAAATTAAATAGTAAGCATAAACTGATTATTTTAAGTAAATCAGTGGTAGTACCGTACAACATTAGATAAGTTTTCAATAAATAACTGACTACCTGTCATTTTAATTGATTGCCACGTCAAGTAGCATTATACATCTGTAAACATCTGGCATTTTCTATTTTATTTTTGTGTAATTGATAACTCATTTATTTATATTAGATGAGATAAACACTACTAAACAAAACAATCTGGTACTTGTGTAAACTACAAAGTCAAGATCATATAATCAGGTACAAGTATTTGATACTCCATTGAAATTCTGATCTTTTATTCCTCTAATTAGCTTCAATGCAAAAGTATATCTAATTTTCTTTTATTTATTTATTTATCCACAGACTGGCATCTTAGCGATCCAGATTGATAAAAGATGTAACTCCATCCACTAAACTTTGAACAACGAAAATGTTTATTTCGGAAAAGTGGAGCCTCAGACTTCACAGAACAGGATGTACCCATATTAATGATTACTTTTGATCGACTTTGAAGTATAAGTTGTGTTTTTTTTAAAAAAAAATAATACATAGAAATAAAATTTTAACCAAGATTCACGATGTAATTTAGATGTTTGTCTTTATTTTCAGGAAACAAAAGTGCAAAGGACCATTTTCGATGATGACATTAACCTGTTTAAAGATAGCTTGATCACAGGTCACAACTACCACATATCAAATGCTTGTGTAAAGCCACTGGAAATGAAGTTTCAAATTTCAGCAGACGTTTATAATTATCAGTGGATAATCAATGAAAGAACTCTGGTACAAGAAGTATAATGAAGTATGACACAACTGATGAAGTATGACACAATTGTTGAAGAAGAAAAAGAAGCATGAAATGATCTATATGAGTGAATGACACCACATTGCCTTGTTATATAATCTTCCTGTATATTTCTCTATATATAAATACTTGATGTAGTAAAAGCTTTCAAACACCCTTATGTATAATATAAACTTTCAGACTCTGTAATCCAAATTTTAGAGGTGTTTTGAAAACGGTTACTTTTTGTAATGTATTGTAACTTCTCTGAATAAATGTAGAGAGATTTTATAAATATACAGAAATTATTGTAGCAATTTCAGTTACCAACCCAATACAATATATGTATATATAGATTTAATATTAAAAATAAACGAATACAATATATGTATACATAGATTTAATATTAAAAATAAACGTAAGAACAAAATAGGGAAGGTAAGTAAGCACATGCATTGTATGTGCTTACAGGCCTAGAATAAATATAATAGTGTATAATTGGTTAAACTTATAATTTAGTAATTATCTTCTTAAAACAACAAGTCCAACCAAACATGTTTTATACATTTTTTATGAAATTAAAAATATGAATAAATAAATTATTTTATAATTGCAATCATAATATTTTAAAAATCAAATCAATTCATTTTAAAATTCAAATCAATTAAATGCAAACAAAATAAATAATAAGCTTTTCTATCTCTACTCTAATAAAGGAAAAATTTAACCATGTAAATTAATCACGTGCTAACAAGTGATTTCGTCGAAATGCAACACGTCATATTTTTCTATTAAATCATTATTTTATTTTTCAATTTTGATTAATTAAATTGGTTATTTTGACATTTAAAATACAAGTGTAATTCAACTCATAGATGAAAAAATCTCACTCGTTTTCCACAAATTCTGTCATAAATTCTAATATTCATTTTTTTCTATTTTAAGAAAAAATACAGTTTCCAACTGTATATTATATTAATACTAATTGTTATAACACATCGGAAATTTAACTCTTTGATTATTTTCTTCACTACTATATAAAGAGATTTTTGTTCATTTAGTTTTTACAGCGACCTCTAAGGCATTGGTGCTCTTTGTAAATTAAATAGAGTTACTTGCCACAAGAGATTTAAATATAAATTTATATTATTTCAATTTTTGGATTCAATTTTAACTTTTTAAAATTGACAGGAATCCAAAATCTATATTATTATATATTATAATAATAATATAAGTTTTTTTTGTTGGTTATATATATATATATATAGTAACACCTCATACTGAGACATGGTTAAAGGATTTGAATTGCTCCCATATTACCAATGTGCACATTGTTTTTCGGGAGTCTAGAACTTGAGAACTCCAAAGTTACGTGTTTGGCTTGGAACAATCTTGAGATGGGTGACCTTCTGGGAAGTTTTTTCGGAAAGCATGCCAGTGACGACAAAGCATGCTGGAAAACGTAATGGTGGTCTATGGGGCTAGTGGTCTACCTTAAGACCGATTGTGAATGACGTGGCGCCCTACCACCACGCCTCGGGTACATCCAGGGGCGGGGGCTGGATGTTACAAATGGTATCAGAGCAATCCTGCGACCGTGAGTTGCGTATGTGGACGGAAGAGCCCAGGAAAATAGTTTAGCGGGGTTAAGATTTTAGGAAGGTTGTGGGGAAAACCACAACAAGGACATTGTGTCCTAAGGAGTGGATTGTAACACCCCATATTGAGACAAAGTTAAAGGATTTGAATTGCTACCCATATACCAATGTGCACATTATTTTTCGAGAGTCCAGAACTTGAGAACTCCAAAGTTAAGTGTGTTAGGCTTGGAGCAATCTTGGGATGGGTGATCTTCCAGGAAGTTTTTCCAGAAAGCATGCGAGTAAGGACAAAGGATGCTGGAGAGCGTAATGGTGGTCTGTGGGGCTAGTATTCAGCCTTAAAACCAATTGTGAATGATGTGGCGCCCTACCACCGCGCTTCGGGTTCATCCGGGAGCGAGGTCCGGACGTTACATATATAAATATAAAGTAGTATATGTTTGGTAAATTTAAAATTTACTTACGATCTTCTTAAAAGAAGAAGTTCAACCAAACATGTTTTATAAATTTTTTTAAATTAAAAATATGAATGAGTAAATTATTTTATAATCGCAATTATATTATTTCAAAAATCAAATAAATTCATTCTTAAAAATCGAATCAATTCAATACAAACAAATAAATAAATAAGAAGCTTATCTATCTCTATCTCTATTATAATAAAAAAGAGAAACCTAACCAAGTAAATTAACCACGTGATAACAAGTGGCTTCATAAAAATGCAACACATCATACTTTTCTATTAAATTACTTTTTTAGTCTTCAATTTTAATTAACTAAACTGGTTATTTGTGAGATTTAAAATATATATTTTTTTCTACTATATGTTATATTTCAACTAGTTGTTATCCCACGTTGAAAGCGTAATCACTAATTATTTTCGTCATTACTATATAAATGGGATTTTTAGTGAATTAGTTTCCATATCGACCTTCAAGATATTAATGTCATTTATACAATTAAAAGGTACCCTATAGGTTTTAGTAAAAGTTTAAAATATTTTAGATTTTTGAATTCAATTTTATGTTTTTAAAATTGATACAAATCCAAAATTAATATTATAATATTTTTATCTCTATTATAATAAAAAGAAAAATCTAACCAAGCGAATTCACCACGTGCTAACAAGTGGCGCAATATTTTTATATTAAATTGGATATTTACATATATTATATTGTAGTCTTACTTATTAACATATATTATATTATAACAAACCCAAAATCAATATTATAATATCTATATTATAATAAAAGGAGAAACGTAACAAAGCGAATTAACCACGTGCTAACAAGTTGTACTCTAAAAAAAAGTGTAGGCTTTTTGTAGTGGGAAAATAACGTACGACCTTCAAGGGTTAAAGGTAAGGTTGTAGCAACCCAAAAAGTTGAAGATTTCAGAGTTCCACAAGAAAAACGTGCCAGAGCCCAAGACCAAGTCAATTCGGCCGAAACCACCTTCAGCCATGACCATTTCGGCCGAAATAGACCCACCAGGATCAGGCCCAACAGGCATTCGGCCTAAACAGGCTCAAAAGGCCCAACTTCTATTTTCAGCCAAAGAGGGACGAAACAGACCCAGTAACCTTCTAGACAATATAAAAGGGACAAGCCCAATCCGCTTCACATATAATTTCCTAAATCTATTTCGGTTGAGATATCCTTCTTCAAATACAATAAAGAGACTGAATCCAAGAAAGATAAGGAGTCCCAATCCTTATGGTAATAGGACCAAAATACCTCCTATAAATAGGGGGTATGAATGATTGTAAAAGGAACCGAACTTTTATTCATTAGAGCAGAAACTCTGTGAAATCATCTTTGTAAGCTTTTAGCTACTTTCTCAAGCAATCTTAGCCTGATATTTGGCTGTGGTTTATTTGGCACCACAGTTTGGCGCCCACCGTGGGACTCGAACCCACGACCACGAGGTTAAGAGCCTTGAGTTTATCCTGGTTTGTAACTCAAATTTCTGACGATGGATAGCAGAATAATACTCGAACTCATATTTTTCCAATTGGGGATTCCGGTTCCTAATCTCCCGGTGAGCCCTAGTTTTCGAATCAAAACATGATGAGAATTCATAGTTTTGCCAATAATCTTCCCATTCGAGGCAACCCCTCCACAACCGGCAACATCAATTAGTGGCGGATCCCCCTACCAGTCTCTTTCAGCCTTGTCGTCCGACAAGCTCTACAGAACCTTTCATGTCTTTCAATATAGGTTCTGTTGTCATCGATCATACGGCGGTTCTGTCAACTCTGCAACTTCTTACTTCGACTTATCATCATTCAACGATGAACAGTCTCTTCTCGATGAACTCGGTATCCGTCCGGACCAAATCTGGAAGAAGTCCAAATCAATTTTGAACCCCTTCTATGTCAACCCGATGTTCACAAAGACCCGAATCTATCTAGGCCTAGTGTTCTCCACGTCGCTTCGGGAATCTTTCAACTCATCGTTGGCAACCTCCAATACGGTGTTATTATTCGATAGATTGTTGTTCCATTTTTCTACACTCTGTGTTCAACATGTTTGCAGGGCGGAATGGAAACTCGAGCCTGTACATGTGTTCGAGTGTGATTGGTTATCGAACGCTTCCAGTGGTGATCTTAGCAGCTCTTTCACTATCTTGCCACAAGGAGAGGCAATTCAATCGAAGATGTAATCGAATAGATAACCAAACGGGTTAATTTGACGAGTCTAGCTTATGAATTACTCATCGGGTTAGCGTCGATTTGGATTTTGATTGCAGTTGCAACTAGTACAATCCTATAACAGTATTAATATTGGTTCGTGTGAGTTTATGTTGGCACATGCAGTCGAAGCAGTGAATTAATAGCTGTCTATGCCCCTTTTCATACTATTTACTTTTCCCCAATTTCAGTACCACTCTCTTACAAAAAAAAGTCTACCGTGTTATTGCCCGCCAAACACTAGCTTATTATGAAGTTCATTGTGAAACAAAAGAAAATATGATCTTCTCAACTCGATCAAAATAACAACAAACGAGTCCATTTACAGCCTCGCTCAAGAACCCAATTTTTCCACTGCACGAAAGTTTCGAACTCGCTGAAAATAGAGCTCAAGTCACTGGTACCGCGATCTCGCGAGTGAACCATATCACAAAGCACAGTCGACAACTTGCTTTCCACTTCCTCTTCTCTACTCGATTCCACTTCCGCTTCTCTACTCAATTTCTTTCTCTCGACCGTTGTTATTGTTCTGTGAGAGGTTTGGCAGGTCCGTAGAGCGGTTTGTCCTGAAAAGATAAGGAAGCGACAGAGTTGAATCTAGAAAGGAATACATGTTACTCGAGTGGCAGTTACAGACAGGCTTTAAAGCATACACTACGAAAATGAACCTTTTTGTGGAGTGTCTTGAAGTCTGCAACTAGGCTCTTCAAATTTTTCTAAGTTATCCAAAGGAATGGTATAGGAGAGGGAAGGAAAATGCTTCTTTGGAAGGTTTGACAATACAATTAATGATATCGTGATTGCTTAGAACATGGAACCAACATCGAGTGGAAAGAGGCAAATAGAAAATGTATTGAAAATACTACTAGACTAGTCCAAAAGGCCTGGTGGTGTAGTAGAAGAACCATATACTACGAAGATATGAAACAATTGCCAGGAAACTCATTGCCATTATTGACAGAATGGACTATCTGTAGATACTGTTCCATACATGTCATGTTCGCTACCATTATACCACTGCCACAATCTCCAAGTATAAGAAGGAGGAAAATTATGTCATCGGAAGCTTTCCCATTGATTTTGAAGAATATATGAAACATACTACTATACAGGATGGGTTTCATCCTTATACACATTTTAGAGCATAAACATGAACATGGAGGTATTCATTAACATATCATTTCGCCATCTGATATTACGTCGGCGGAAGGATTCTAGCTAAATCTACCAAACAAAGAAGAGCTTCTGGAGGTTCTAACCTGATAGAAATATTAGATTTCTGTCATAATTATTCACTGCTTTCTCATGAAAGCAAATGGAATCATATATATATATAGTCTATTGGACTGCTATATTGTCTTCAATGCACTAGTGGTTCTAAAAGCTCAATAAGTGGAGCAATTGTAGCAAAGATTGTCACCTTTATTTCTCAATCAAGGGAGCACCCTATGGCTGTTGTCAGGATGAAATCCAGCAACCATGAATCATCAGATCAAATCAGAAAAGTTGAAGCATTGGATAGTGCTGAAAAGCCGATGGTGATGTGGCTCAAGAAAGTTAAACGAAGACACCTCCTGTTGATGATATTCTTGCTTCATCTTTCAAACTGTTCCAGAGCAGTGATACCATGGCTTGCCCATTGACAGATTTGTTGATGATCCCTTTACAATCGGAATAAAAGATAAAGTCATCCGCAACTGGTTTCTTATTTTGTGCAGCGGTCGAAACTTTGTTCTTTGGATTTTCTAAGGATACCAGTGCATTGTGAAAATATCATATATCATAGTCTTACGGCTCTCTAAAAATGGAAGCACATGGAGAATCGGTGCACGAAACGCCCCGGCTTGGAATTTTCTCCGAATCCACCGAAGGAGTTAGGCTCCGAATCCACCGAAGGAGTTAGGCCCGGATCGCTGCAGGATGCATCCTGGAGAGCATGTTTCAGTAATAATTCTGCCAGGTGACATATATGTATATATATAGGAAAGTCTCACTTAACCATTGGAGAGAGTCGTAAGGTGCTACTGATTGCTTATGATCTAATAAAACGTACTAGTCAACCGTCACAATACAAACTCACCTTTTTCAAAGAAGAATCGCCATTGGAGGTCAAATTCCTCAAGATTAATGGATGATCCAAGTCAAAAATAAGTGGTGCTTCGTATACAAAATCTCAAAGTATTGTAGACCTCGAGACGACCAATTTCTTCCCTAGTAAGCTTGGAGTTCCAGGTTTGAAATAATTTCTAATCTCGCTCGATTTTGACAGGTACGCCTCCATACCCTTCTTTTTCTTCACTTTTCCAGTCATGTGATAATACTACATTGACAATTTCAACTCAATTTCCTGCACTAGTAATTTTCATAAAACGGTCTGAAATCAAATTTCCTTGTTTATTCTTATTTTTTCTCATGCCTTCTACTTCTTGCCATGCACGCTTTATTAAATCAATATATTAGTTGCATGATAAAGACTTTTAATTTTTGCAACCTTATACTGTTATATAGTAGATTTGTCATCTTTTTACTCAACCGACATATAAAGGGGTTCAAACACCATACGAAGGATTAATAATTCATATGAAGCCGATTTTCCATAAGTACATATTTATATCTATGTGTCCATGATCTTTTTGACTATTAGTTGTGATTTAGTTGACTAAAAACATCAGGTTGAGTGTTATTAGGACCAAAATATCAATCTTAGTTGAATAATTTCCAAGTTAATGCCGGATTTAACATTATGTTTAATTTGTCACATGCTGCATATTGTCCTTTATGTTAAATATCTATAGGTGTATACAATTCTTCTCCTCTTTTAGTCATCTACTTTCAGGGCCATCAAGAGTACGGACGAAAAAATTACCAAAGGGCAAGCCTCTGGTAAATCCAGAAGGTCTCGAGCAAAGACATATTGCCAAAGGGCAACCCTAAAAAATTGCCAAAGGGCAAGCCTCTGGTAAATCCAGAAGGTCTCGAGCGAAGACATATTGCCAAAGGGCAACCCGAAAAAATTTGCCAAAGGGCAAGCCTCTGGTAAATCCGGAAGGTCTCGGGCGAAGACATATTGCCAAAGGGCAACCCGAAAAAATTGCCAAAGAGCAAGCCTCTGGTAAATCCGGAAGGTCTCGGGCAAAGATATATTGCCAAAGGGCAACCCGAAAAAATTGCCAAAGGGCAAGCCTCTGGTAAATCCGGAAGGCCTCGGGCGAAGACATTGCCAAAGGGCAACCCGAAAAAATTGCCAAAGGCAAGCCTCTGGTAAATCCGGAAGGTCTCAGGCGAAGACATATTGCCAAAGGGCAACCCGAAAAAATTGCCAAAGGGCAAGCCTCTGGTAAATCCGGAAGGTCTCGGGCGAAGACATATTGCCAAAGGGCAACCCGAAAAAATTGCCAGAGGGCAAACCTCTGGTAAATCCAGAAGGTCTCGGGCGAAGACATATTGCCAAAGGGTAACCCGAAAAAATTGTCAAAGGGCAAGCCTCTGGTAAATCCAGAAGGTCTCGGGCAAAGACATATTGCCAAAGGGCAAGCCTCTGGTAAATCCAGAAGGCCTCGAGCGAAGACATTTTGCCAAAGGGCAACTCGAAAATTACCAAATGACAAACCTTTGGTAAATCCAGAAGGTTTCGGGCAAAGAAGAATTGCCAAAGGGCAACCAACAAAATTGCCAAAGGGCAACCCAAAAACTGCCAAAGGGTGAATCTCTGATGAATTCAGTATACTGCAGACAAAAGACGACAAAAACGCAATCAAAACATTGGGAGATATAGGCAAGAGAATTTTAAAGTATAGCAGGCGAAACCTGCCAAGACGTACTTCGGCCGAAGCAGTCAGAGAACCCAATGGGGCCACGCTCGGTCGAAGCAAACACAACAAACCTTCAAAAATCAGTCCAGAACCAACAGAACTCCCCAAGACAATGGGGGATTGAACCGGTCCAAAGCTAAAAGCACAAGAAATGATCTCCTTGGCCGAAGACAGAAACCTAGGGATTGATCCCCAAACCTGTGTACTGACAACAATAGATGAAAATAAGGAAAGGCAAAGTACCAAAAGCAAAACACTACCTAAAACGGGTCCAAAGGAGTTAACCATAGACTCATCATCGGCCGAAATCACAAGGGTAAAATACAACCGAATTGCAAAGAGCAGGTATCACGATATACTTTCGACCAGAAATATCTCGGTCGAAATCACTTATGCAAATACATGGAAACCACGAAGGAAAAGTGCAACTGGGGATTGGCCAAATTCTCAGCCGTAATCCTAAAAGCCGATAACATTGGTCCCGAACTTTCGATCACAACTCCCACTAACTTGTATTGCCAAACTCGAAAATTCAAGTAGTGGCAATGGGGGATTACTGTAGTGGAAAAATAACGTACGACCTTCAAGGGTTAAAGGTAAGGTTGTAGCAACCCAAAAAGTTGAAGATTTCAGAGTTCCACAAGAAAAACGTGCCAGAGCCCAAGACCAAGTCAATTCGGCCGAAACCACCTTCAGCCATGACCATTTCGGCCAAAATAGACCCACCAGGATCAGGCCCAACAGGCATTCGGCCTAAACAGGCTCAAAAGGCCCAACTTCTATTTTCAGCCAAAGAGGGACGAAACAGACCCAGCAACCTTCTAGACAATATAAAAGGACCCAAGCCCAATCCGCTTCACATATAATTTCCTAAATCAATTTCGGTTGAGATATCCTTCTCCAAATACAATAAAGAGACTGAATCCAAGAAAGATAAGGAGTCCCCATCCTTATGGTAATAGGACCAAAATACCTCCTATAAATAGGGGGTATGAATGATTGTAAAAGGAACCGAACTTTTATTCATTAGAGCAAAAACTCTGTGAAATCATCTTTGTAAGCTTTTAGCTACTTTCTCAAGCAATCTTAGCCTGATATTTGGCTGTGGTTTATTTGGCACCACACTTTTTATATCAAATTACATATTAACACATAAGTAGTAATTAATTCGATAGGTTATTTTGTCATTTAAAATATATTATTTTATTTTTTTCAACTATATATTATATTTCAACTACTTGTTATTCCAAGAGGAAGTATATCTCACTAATTATTTTTCCACTACTATAAAAATAATATTATGAAATTTTTATTGAATTAATTTTCATATTGACCTTTAAGACATTGGTGCGCTTTGTACCATTAAAAGGTACTTGCCGCTATAGGTTTTAATATAAGTTTAAAATATTTTAAATTTTTGGATTTAGTTTTAATTTTTTTTAATTGATACAAACTTAGAATCAATATTATAATTCTCTATTATAATAAAAGGAGAAATCTAACGAAGCGAATTAACCACATGCTAACAAGTGACGCTTTAAAAAAATAACACCTAGGTATTTTTATATAAAATTACATACTAACATATAAGTATTAATTAATTCATGGGTTATTTCCAAAAACTAACCGCAGGTTTGAAAATTTTGCCAAAAACCTACAACTTTTTCATTTTTGGCCAAAAACCAACATTCTGACAGTTTCCATCCATTTTACTGTTCATCTGTTGTTGATGAACAGTAACCAGGGGTATTTTGGTAATTTTCAATTTTTTAAAAAATAAAAAATTAAATATAAAGCAAAAGAAAATTTAAAAAAAAATTTTAAAACCGGAAATTATAATAATACCCCTGGTTACTGTTCATCGTCTAACGAATGAACAATAAAATGGATGGAATCTGTCAGAATATTGGTTTTTGGCCAAAAATGAAAAAGCTGTAGGTTTTTGGCTAATTTTTCAAACCTCCGGTTGGTTTTTGGAAATCTCCCTTAATTCATTAAGTTATTTTTTCATTTAAAATATATTATTTTATTTTTTTCTACTATATGTTATATGTCAACTAATTCTTATCCCACATAGGAAGCGTCCTTAACTAATTATTTTCGCCACTACTATATAAAAGAGATTTTTATTGAATCTCTATTATAATAAAAGGAGAAATCTAACGAAGCGAATAACCACATACTAACAAGTGACGCTCTAAAAAACAACACCTAGGATTTTTACATAAAATTATGGACTAACACATAAGTATTAATTAATTCATTAGGTTATTTTGTCATTTAAAATATGTTATTTTATTTTTTTCTACTAAAGATTATATGTCAACTAATTATTATTCTACATCGAAAGTATACCTCACTAATTATTTTCGCCACTATTATATAAATGAGATTTTTATTGAATTAGTTTTCATATCGACCTTTAAAACATCAGTGCCTTTGTACAATTAAAAGGTACTTGTCGCTATAGGTTTTAATAAAAGTTTAAAATATTTTAGATTTTTGAATTCAATTTTAAGTTTTTAAAATTGATACACACCCAAAATCAATATTATAATATCTCTATTGTAATAAAGGGAGAAATCTAACAAAGAAAATTAACCACTTGCTGACAAGTGTGACTCTAAAAGAACAAGACGTAGGCATTTTTATATTAAATTACATATTAACACATAAGTATTAATTAATTTATTAGGTTATTTTTTCTTTTAAAATATATTATATTTTTCCTACCGTATGTTATATTTCAACTAATTGTTATCTCACATCGGAACCGTAACTCACTAATTTTTTTTTTGCCACTACTATATAAATTATATATTTATTGAAATAGTTTCATATCGACCTTTAATGCATTGGTTCCCTTTGTACAATTAAAAGCTACTTGGTAATCAATATATTTATTGACCTCTACACTCCAAAATTCTTAAATTGCATCAAATGCTGGAGTTTACCGCTTCATGAACTTAAACTCAAAGTTGGTATACCAGCAATGCTATTAAGAAATATTGATCACTTTGCAAGATTATGCAATGGTACAAGGTTGATCCTTATAAGGTTAGGAAGAAGAGTCTTGAAAGTTAAGGTGATTAAAGGTCCAACTGTTGCGCGGAAAGGTGCTGATACCGTGACTTACATTGACAATATCGGATTCGAGATTACCGTTTAAATTTAAGAGAAGACATGTTTCTAGTAATAATACTGTTCAAATTGATCATAGTATCATTTGCAATGACCATAAATAAGAGTCAGGGAAAATCTCTAAGTAATGTAGGTCTCTATCTAAAAAGACATGTTTTTAGTTACAGTCAACTATATGTTGTTGTATCCAGAGTAACTAATCATAAAAGTTTAAAGAAAAAACTTATTTTAGACGAGCATGATGCAATACAGAAACCACAACCAAATATGTATGCGAATAAGTCTTCCCAAACACTTGATAAAGGTACAAATTGAATGCTGTCTAACACAAAATTCATATATATTATCTGATAAGTTAAGTAATTATATTTTCTTTTCTTAGAGCAATAAAACTGCAAATAGTAATATAAAACCGCAAGACGCACCAAAGGAATTGAGAATAAATGAGATTCATAATAATTTCATTCAATTTTGTATGATTTGATTTCCACAGCATAAGTGACTAAGAGTGGAAAGAGCTTCTTATCTAATTATATATGTTTAGTCATCTTTTTCATCTCTCAGATTTTGTTTGCTTTTATTTTTAGTTGATCGGGATATCGTATGATATATCATTCGTTTTGCGAGAGATTTTGTATTTGATTATTTTGTTGATTGTAAAAAAAATTAAAAATACATATTTAGTGTATATATTAATACCCTCCAAAATTCTAGTTATAATAAAAGGAAAAAATTAATAAAGTCAATTAACCAAGTGCTCACAAGTGGCTTCGTAAAAATGCGACACATCATATTTCTTTTATAAAATTACTTTTTCAGTCTTTAATTTTAATTAACTAGATTGATTATTTCGACATTTTAATAAATTCCCACCTTTTTGCACAGATTCTATAATAAATACTAATATTCAATTTTTTCTATTTAAAAAATATATTTTTTCCAACTATATATTTTATTTACACTAATTGTTATACCATATCGGAAATATATCTCATTGATTATTTTCTCCACCACTATATAAAGAGATTTTTGTTCAATTAGTTTTCACATCGACCTTGAAGGCATTGGTACTATTTGTAAATTAAATAGAGCTACTTGTCATTAGAGGTTTAAATAGGAGTTTATATTTTATATTATCTCATTTATTGGATTATGAATCCAAAATCTATATTATCACTATATTATTATATGTAATAATAATATTAATAATAGAAGTTTATATATATATATATATATATAAATAATAGTACATGTTTGGTTAAAATTAAAATTTACTTACCATCTTCTTAAAAGAAGAAGTTCAACCAATCATGTTTTATATATTTTTTAAAGGGTTATTTCCAAAAACCTCTCATTTTTTTCAAATGTTTCATTTTGAGCCCCGGTTTTGAAAAGTTTTGCAAAACCACCCCCAAAATCAAAACCACTAGTGGTTTTGGTATTTTTATGAGTGGTTTTGGTGTTGTATGAGTGGTTTCAAAATTCTATATGTTTTAATTTGGAGATTAGAAAATTCCCTAAAATCAAAATTACTCATACAACTCCAAAACCACTCACAAAAATACCAAAACCAGTGGTTTTGATTTTAGGGGTTGTTTTGCAAAACTTTTCAAAATCGGGGGCTTAAAGTGAAACGTTTGAAAAAATGGGAGATTTTAGAAATAACCCTTTTTTTAAAATTAAAAATATGAATAAATAAATAATTTTATAATTGCAATCATAAAATCTCAAAAATCAAATCAATTCATTCTTAAAAATCGAATCAATTCAATACAAACAAAATAAATAAGAAGCATCTCTATCTCATCTTTATTCTCTATATTTTTTTTTATAAATAGAGAAACCTAAACAAACAAATTAACCACGTGATGACAAGTAGTGTTATAAAAACACAATACATAAGCAATTTTATATTAAATTACATATTAACATATAAGTATTAATTAATTCATTAGGTTATTTTGTCATCAAAAATATATCATTTTTTTTACTATATATTATATTTCAACTATTTTTATCCCACATTGAAAGTGTAACTCACTAATTATTTTTGTCACTACTATATAAATAAGATTTTTACTGAATTAGTTTTCACATTGACCTTTAAGGCATTAGTGTCCTTTGTACAATTAAAAGATACTTTTAATAAAAGTTTAATATATTCCAGATTTTGGATTCGATTTTAAATTTTTTAAATGGATTCAAACCCAAAATCTATATTATAGTATTTTTCTCTTTACCACTATCACTATCTCTATGTCTATTATAATAAAGAAGAAAACTACCCAAGCGAAATAATCACGTGCTAACAAGTGACGCTCTAAAACAAAATACGTAAATTTTTTTATATTGAATTACATATTAATACATAAGCATTAATTAATTCTGTAATGTCCCGATTTTGGGGTTAAATGATTTAATGTTTTCAAATCAATTCTTGACTTTCAATGTTATGAATATTTTCGATGATTCTTGAACAATTGAGAGTTTTGGGAATGATATATTGCTTATGGAATTGATTTTAGATTGTCTATCAATGTTGTTTTGGCCTCACACCCGGACCGAAGCTGAAATAATGTCAAACGAATGAAGAAATTAGAGATGCGTAGCACTGGTGGTGATGCAACATAGCCCTTATGTCGCCAGAAACTGTCTGGGTCGATTTTGAGATAAAACTCTAATTATTTCGATTGATCTCATTCTCTCCTATTCTCGCAAGAACATACTTAGCGTGTGAGTGGTTTCCTCTTGTAATTCTCTCTTCGATTGCGATCTCGTAACCCCGGTAAGTGATTCTAACAACCCTAAATCGATTCCTAGTTACTATAGACTTAATTGATAGTGTGGATTAGGGTTGTTTATCTTTTTGTTTGGTTTGGTTTGGTTAGGGTGTTGTTGTAGAAACATATTTATATACACTACGCTAAAAAAAAATTATAGTCTAAAATAATATATATATATATATATATATATATATATATATATGCTGCAATTTTGTATCGCAATATAAAAAATATTTGAATAGACTACACCATTAACCGTAGTCTATTCAAATATTGTTGGGCACATTTGTTAAAATTGTACTATATATTATTTAAAACAATGGTTTTGAAATATAATCTTTAGAAAAATATTATTTTAAATGTATTGACTGTAAAAAAATTTAAAAAAAAAAGAAAAGAAAAGAAAAAACATGGCCTATTATCATCTTAAACTACGGTTTTTCAGTCGTGTTCTAAAATAATGTTGTCATAGACAACAAATGTTGTATCAAATCTACGTGGTATTCTTAACGAATCATATGTTGCTATATGGAGTAATTAGTAAATCACTTTTTCTCTTTCCCTCCGTATTTATATTAATTTAATTTAATTGAGCATTCAATTTTTAATTTTTGTTACTTCTGCATCTTTAATTTTTTTTCTTCTTCTCTTATTTGCTTCAAATTTTTCCGTCTTCTCTCATTTTCGATTTCGTTGCGGAACTCTTGACTTGTTGTCAAGCTTGAGAGTTTAGGTAGAAAAACATCCAAATAGCTACTTTGAGTTTTCTTTTATATTTTACCAATAAAATTATACACGTCAAATCTCATTCATCTCACCTCATCCATTTTATTACTTACCCTACTATGAATTATATAAACCTTCAGTTACCTTAAATGTGTCTTTTACCATTTATCTTCACATAGTTCTTAGCTCAATAATTATTTTTTATTTTTTCTTCATTAATCTCTGTTAATTGTTTCATTTCATCTCTTTATATGTGATCGGTTACTTCTCAATTCTCTATAAATAAAAAAAAAAATTAAAAAAAAAATTCACTCATCATATTTGTTCAAGTTTTATTTTTCCAATTTCATTTTTTGACCTTCAATGTTTTAATCAAATCAAAAGGTAATATATCTATCTCTTAATGTTTGCCTCCATTTTGTTTATGATCCTTTACAATTTATGTTTATTTGATTATGGTATATTGTTTCTTATGATTTTTTTTTTTAATTTCAAGTAAATGGTAAGTTTATTTTTATAACAAAATAAATATTTGATATTTTGTTCTCTTATATTTTGCGTTATATTATCTTTTATTATATTTGAAAATTTATTTTATTTCCACGATTATACTTTTCAGGTATTCCTACAGGGCAAAGATCTACTTTCAAATTTGTAAAAGTTCAACTACAATCAAAACAAATATTTATTTTGACTACCACGAGATTCTGATTTTGCGGATAGTAAAAAGTAGATAAATAGTAGTTACAATATATTAAAAAAATAATATGCTATTACTTTATCTGCTATCGTTGTAAATTAATTATATTTATTTACTTATTTTTTAATTTATTTGTTGAAACTCATCAAATCCAAATTAAAATAATTTTAAAATAAGCTAATTATAAATTATTGTTTTATATTAAAGAACATGTCTATTTTTTCCCTATATATGATTGTTTTGTTGTTTGATTTATATTTTGAAGAAAAATTGGATTGTTTAATTTATATTTTTATTATTGAATTTTGTTAAGGTTTTTATGGTTGATTGATATAACTTCTATAATATTGTTTAATTTAAATTTTAAAAAAAACTTGATTGATTTATAGAAAATAATCCATAAGAGTTTTGGATAAAATCATTGTTCTTTATATTTTATATACAAAGTCAATATGAAAATGAAACCTTTAGAGATTCATGACTTTGAATTTTTTTTTTGTTTGTTTTTGTTTTTGGTTTTTTTTTTTCTCATAATTATAATTTTGATTCGAAATGTATTTATAAGAGAGTTCAATATATACATACTTATTTGTTATTCAATAAAAAAATTAAAAGAGTTATTATTAATAGGAGTACTTATATTATTTTATAGTGTCAATTGTAGCGTTTTGTTTATTTTAAACAGCAATGTGTAATTTTTACTATTAGGAATTTGGCTTTAAAACTGATTACCTTATGCATTCTTTCATGTAAAAATTTTAAATAGTTACTACTGGTAATAATACATATCATTAATCCAGAATGATTTTTGTAACGTATAGTCTACCTGATGAATGATAATACTTATTAATATTTTATTTAGATTAACTAATATTATAATTTTAATTGTAAATATTTTGCAAAAAAAATAATAGTAATAGAGTGTCTATTTTTTATTTATTAATTTTTATAAATATAGTAAAAAAATTAATTAGTAAAAATGGAAAACAAATATAAGTTTAAAAATCAAACTTTTACATCATCTTATTCATATTTATAAATATATATATATATTGATTTTTTTTTTAGTGTAGATGTAATAATATTATAACTAAAAATCAAATCACTAATTTATTCATTTATTAATACTTATAAATGTATTTATAAAATCTAGATAACAACTGTTATACAACTTAAAAGAGAATTATATATTTATTGGACTTAGTTTATAAGAAAAAATTTCAATATTTTATATGATACAATGGGTATATTTGAGGTAGCTTTAGCTAACAAATAATCATAGGAGGGGTTTGAAATTGTTTTCAATTACAAAATAATTACTTATGTATCAACTTGTAAAATAATCCTCTTTAAAGTTAATTTGGTAGGTATTTAAAAAGAATATTTTTAAGAAATAGATTATGAAATAAGGGAGATAAATATGTATGGTAAATATAAATAAGTATTTTGAAATTACTAAACATAAACCTATTTTACTATTTTTTTTTCTTTTTATTTTATAATTTTGTTAAGTTTAATATTTTTTATATATTCATTTTTTTATTTCACCTAAGAATTTCATTTTTTAATTTTTTTTAAATAATTATTTTTTATTACATAGTTTAATAATTGGGAGTGATTATTTGAAATTACCAAAATAGACAATTTTATTATTTATTTTATATTTTAAAATAAAAAACTTTACTAAGAAATAATATTAATAATAATCATTATAACTAGATATTGGCATTAATAATTTATTATATATTTTTATTTTTAACAAACTTAATTATTATTACTAATAAATAAAAATAAGAATGATGGAAAAATCAATAATGACACAAATATTAAGAAATCAATTTACAAAAATCAAGACAACTATAATTAAATTTTATTTAAAAATTTGTTTTTTTTTATATTTTTAGTAATAATATCAAAAACATAAATAGTTCTATTTAAAATACCTTTCATGAACCTGAAATTTTTTAAATAGAAAAAAAAAAAAAAGAAGATAGTTTCAAAATCTAAAGTTATTTTTGTCATCTTTAAGAAAATTTATTTGCTTCTTAAATAATATGCTCATAAAAGCATCTCACATCCACTTCTCAAAATTTTATAAATGGGATTATTCACAAACGAATTGCTAAATGTTGACCTATATGCATACTATAAGCAACAAACATAAATAATAAGCGGAAAAGGAAAGGGAGATTACTGTCAATTGGTCGATGATAAATCTCATGGAAACACCGTTCAGTTCACCAGCTAAGAACCCTAATTGAACTTCTAGAATATGAACGCTAATGCCTTCAACTCTTGAACTCTTGGAAACCTTTCAATGGGTTTCACTTTGCAAATATTATTTGCAATTTCACGTTTTAGAGAATGCTCTGAGATGGAATGTTTGGGATGATTTGAAGAATGAGAGGAGGACTCTATTTATAGCAGTCCATAGCTAGTTCACTTGAACTAGAACTGATTTGAATTCAAACTATTGAATTCTTATCATTTGATCTCTTACTAATCAATTACTTCATGGGCAAGTAAAGAGTTCTGGGCTGGACTTATCTTGGGTGGACCTATCACCTAGGCCCAATGGCCCCAAGCCAGGCTTGAGCCAGCCCATAAACATCATAAATCCAACATTCTCCCACTCACACAAGAGAGGCACAGCCCACTAAGGACCGTCAAGGCTTAAATAGAGAAAGCACGCGTCGATCAATCAATTGGTTTTATACGGCAAATAACCGGTGTGACCAAATAAACCAGTTTCTTCAATAAAGAAGAACAATCTCGAAATTCACTTCATATCCCAGACTACCATGATTTGAATTCACTTCAGACATGTTCAGTCCCAAACGAACCAATGTTCTAAAAACTTTGAAGTAGTTCTAATCACAACTGTGTTCCCAAGAACCACTGTCCGCTAGCATGTGATTTAAATATTGTGAAAACAATCAGAGTCTTCCAATTCGCTCTTGTCCCAAAAGTCGATGAAAGTAACCGACAACACAGTTATGTCACATAGGCAGCATTTACCGTAGCCATAGAAAGACATGCCAATGACACAGTCATTACCCCAACAGTCCGGATACAAAAGAGATTGTACTAAGGATAAATAAATATGGGACTTTGCACGATAAAGAGTAGGGGCTGCTCTCAAACTTATCTCTCATAGGGTCAACTTATAGCTGGCACGGTATAAAAGCATGCGCGACAATGAACCTTGCCTCTACATTAGGCGCGTATGTTTATTATGATAGTTCATTGTCTGGACGATAGCACAAAGCTATTCCTCAGACTTGATCACTCCCACTTTCCAAGTGCGATGACTCAAAAGTCTAGTCCATCTTGTCAGGTCTCAGATTGTGGTTCTCATGAGCGATTCTCAATCCATGTTAGAGAATCTCATCTTGACGACCACGTCAAGGCGATCATTGTATACACCCCTCATAGTTCATGAAACTCCCATTCAGAACATGAGTGTATAGATCTCATCTTAGATAATCAAGGCAACTGCGCGTGCAAGTGCGCAAGTCTCTCAAACCCGACGACATACTCTCGGATGAATTAACTCTCTATATGCCAGAAAACATATGAAGATAAACAATTATCATTAAAACATAGGCATAACAATCCAAGACATTACAATCTACGTAGACCCAAAGACCTAGAATGCTTGACAAAAACATCTCTAGTTACAGCCTTTGTAAATGGGTCTGCTACCATATCATGTGTAGATATATATCTAACTGTTACATGCTTCTTTGTCACTATATCCCTGACAAAGTGGTAATTAGTCTCTATGTGCTTAGACTTACTGTGATACTTAGCATCCTTAGTGTAGGCAATAGCTGCCTAACTATCACAATATACAGTGACTGATTTTGGCTCACTCTCAATTAGGTTAAGGTCATCTAAAAACCTTTTGAGCCAGACAGCTTCCTGCACAGCCCCCGAGCAGGCTACAAATTCTGCTTCCGTGGTGGACAATGCTATGCAAGTCTGCTTCTTACTACTCTAGGAGATTGCTCCATGACTCAGAATGAAGGCATAACCGGAAGTTGACTTCCTCTCATCTAAGTCGCCACCCCAATAACGTCAGTGTAACCCACTAGATGGCTTTCACCACCTTGGTAAAATAGAGCATAATCTGAGGTTCTTTTTAGATATGCTAGAATTCGTTCCACAACAATCCAATGTTTTGTCCTAGATTAGACTGGTATCTACTTACTAGTCCTACTGCATAGCAGATATCAGGTCTTATACACAAGATAACATACATTAGGCTGCCGATGGTATTTGTGTATGGAGCTTTCTACATCTTCTCACGATCTTGCAGAGTTTTAGGGCACATCACAAGACTCAAAGTCTGCCCTTTTGCAATGGGTGTATCCATAGGCTTTCAATCAGCCATATGGAAACATTCAAGGATCTTTTGAATGTAGAGCTCTTGCGATAAAGCCAATAGCCTCTTACTTCGATCCCTTGAAATCTTGACTCCTAATATATAGGCAGCCTTACCCATGTCCTTCATCTCAAAAGTTGTCAACAACTAGTTAATCATTGACAACAGAATGTCCTTATTGTTACAAGCCAAGAGAATGTCGTCTACATATAATGACAGTAACACAAAACCATCACTGGACTTCTTCACATAAACGCAATAGTCTTCTTGTGTCATTTGGAAACCATATGACAATACCGAGTCATGAAATCTCAGGTACCATTGCCTGGAAGATTGTTTGAGTCCATAAATAGACCTCAAGAGTTTACACACTTTCTTTTCTTTACCTTTAGTTATAAAACCCTCAAACTGTTCCATGTAAATCTCTTCCTCCAGTCCTCCATTGAGGAAAGCGGTCTTGACATCCATTTGATGCAATTCCAAGTGCATATGTGCGACTAAGGCCAAGATTAGGCGAGTAGAAGCGAATCTCACACAAGTGAGAATGTCTTCTCATAATCTATGCCCTTTTGTTGGGTATAGCCTTTCGCCACCAATCTTGCCTTGTATCTCTCGTTTGAACCATCAGTCTTCCATTTAACGCGAAGGACCCATTTATTTTCGATGGCTCTACGTTCTGGCAGTAAGTCAACCAAGTCCCAGACATAGTTACTTTTCATCGATTTCATTTCCTCTTCCATGGCTTTCATCCATAGATCCTTGGCAGATGAATTAAGAGCTTATTTTATGTTCTTTGGTTCAGCACCGTCGTGTGAAGCCATCATGAACGTTTCCCTTTCAATCTCATAACATCGTCGGAGAATAGGGACTCTCCTACTTCTTCGATTCGATGACTCAGGCATCGAAGAATCAGGAATCTGCGTACTTCTACTGTCATGTGCTAGTGGAGCTGATTCTTCAGGCACTTGTCCACTCCCACTAGGATTGATATCCATCTGTGTTGGAACTAAGTCCTCTGATTCGTTTTGTTCAAAGAATGAAGTCTCTCTTTCTACTTCACCCTCTTGGGAATTCATTCTCAAGGAACACAACATCACGTGACTCTAATTCAGAAATGGTACCATCTGAATTTTCTCTTATTAGTACATATCCTTTCGATTGCTCGGGATATCTTATGAAAATACATCTTTTACCCCTCGCACCTAGCTTTCCATATGAGCTAGAAAGATCATGTATGTAACACGCGCACCCCAGGGTCGCATATAGGAGAGGTCAGGTTTTCTACCTGTCCATAACTCATAGGGTATAGTAGTCACTGATTTCAATGGAACCTTATTTAATATGTGGGTCGCTGTCAGAAGTGCATATCCCCAATAAGATATTGGGAGATTTGCTTGTGCCATCATCGATCGTACCATTTCTAACAGTGTTCTATTCCTCCTCTCAGCAACTCCATTTTGCTGAGGGGTTCTAGGAATATTCAACTGTCTCACTATACCTTTCTCCTGACACAACGTCTTAAATTGGTCAGATAGATACTCTCAGCCTCGGTAAGTGCGTAACACTTTGACAGTCCTATCTAGTTGATTCTCCACCATAGCCAAAAATTTTCCAAAGCAATCTAAAGCTTCAGACTTATGGGAGATTAGATAGACTATACCTAAACGAGTGAAGTCATCTATGAAGGTAATGAAATATGATGCACCACTTCTAGCCCTAACATTCATAGGTCCACATATGTCTAAATGAACTATCTCTAAGGAAAAAGTGGCCCTATTTACCTTTCCAAAAGGTTTTCTAGTGGCCTTCCCAGCTAGGCAATGATTACAGGCTGGCAACTCGATCTTATTATAAGATCCTAAAATCTCCTCTTTTGCCAACCTGTTCATTCTATCTTATCCTATATGACCAAGTCTAGCATGCCAAGTGGAAATATCAATATCACCAGATGTAATAAGAGTAAAACTAGTATCATTATCGATATAAGAAGGGTTCTCATAATTATCAATGCAAAGATAAATAAATCCATCAGCCATTCGTCAAGAAACAATAAAATCAGAGTCATAATACTATCTCAAAACTTTCGATTCAAACACTAGTTTATATCCAAAAGTCATTAAAATAGAGACTGAAACGAGACTACGTCTAATCTCAGGAGCGTAAAGGACATCATGTAGTAGTAAAACGTGGCCACTTTGTATCCTTAGTTTGCAAGTGTCGATCCCTTTTACTTTAACTCGTGAGTTTTTCCCCATATATATCCATATAGTACCACGTGGTATGCGTCGGTATTTTACGAATGCTCCATTGTCTCTAACTCAAGGTCGGTTGCCTCTGAGTCTACAATCCACATTGAATAAGACTCGGCAAGCAAAACGGTGCTAGAAAAAAAAGCATTAGACATATTAAGATCATAATAGGATACCTCTTTCTTCGGCTCGGTACAATCACGAGCGAAGTGTCCCATCTTGTTACAACTGTAACACTTGATCTTGCTCATGTCCCTTTTCTGCCCCTTTCCACGTCTGGCCTTCTTGCGAGGGTTTTTGGTCTTGTGATTATTAGGATTCCTCGAATCCTTATCTTTATTGCTGCACTTATTACCCCTCTTGCGCTTAGCATTACTGCCTCTACGCATATTTGAATCGGCCATGTAAAGCTGACTAGAGGATTTAGCCACCTCTAGGCGCTCGTCCTCAAGTTCTACATGACGGGAGATATCATCAAACATTTTGATGTTATCATTATGTGTCATGTTTATCTTCATGTTTTCCCAACTGTTTGGGAGGGTTCTTATCACTGCCTGCACTTGTTGCTCGTCAGTTAGGACATGACCAGCTGATTTCAACTCGCGGATCATGTTAGCAATCTCACGAAGATGTTGGCGTATAGTATGATCATCGCGCTTGCGATAAGAATCAAATTTAATAGTAAGCCGTCGGAGCTTGGTGGTTGAAGTCCCACCATATTTGTCCTTGAGTGCTACCCGCATAGCCTGTGCAGTGTGGTAATCCTCTAAAGCACACATCAAATCATCAGCCATACTGGAAAATATGGTGATGCGCGTAATGCTATTCTTGCGCTTCCAGGACAAATAGGCGTCCATATCACGCCTTGCTTGTGCAGCGAACCATGCGCTGGTTCAACCATCGTGTTCGAAAGGGTCTCGAGAGCTTCTTGCTTCTCGAGGATATACTGGATCTTGCGATGCCAGATATCGTAATTGTCTCCATTGTGTTTGTCACCCTTGTTCAACTCAGCGACAATAGATTTAGTAACAGAGGCCATCACTGACAAGCACCAAAAAAGACACATAAGACCATCTATGTTTAGTCTAGCATAATCATCCGATAGTCATATAAATGCACTAGCTAAAACAATCAGAAACTCATCGAATCAATCTGAGGGGGAATCGGAGAAGATAGACAATCTACCCTATCACCATCCTTATTCTCAAACTTCATCAACTCGTTAATCATGCAGTGTGCAAACAATTTCTAAGCATGCAAGCCTAGAGCATCCACTAAATTATTCAGCAACCAAGGAATAATCATAAAGAATTCATGTTAAAAAAATATATATCTATAATATATATTAAATAAAAACTGCATACTAAATAGTTCTAAAAAACATGAATAATCTAAAAGATATATAGTCTATGGATAGTCCTCTGGGTCCCAATCGGAAGGTGTGAGAGGGGTGTACTCTGACTCAGTAATCACACTATCACCATCCTGAGCCTCGTCAGGTATCTCAGGTTCGTCGCCGTCTAAATCGACAACTGCCATCTCTTCGTCGCCATTCCACTCGGCGACCTCTTCCACCTCCCCAGCCCAATGGGCTTCTTCCTCCTTTTCACCATCCCACTCGGGGATTTCCTCTTCTATACCATTCCATTAGGCGACATCTTCCACAGGTTCGAACTCATCTTTGAACTCATCATCTACCTCATTTTGCTGCTCTAACTCAGCTTCGACAGCCGCTTGCTGCTCTGCAAGTATGTCATCCATGAAGTTGATGTTCTCTCCAGGCACATAAGCTCCATACATGCGAAAACGGTGGAGGTGCATGAGAGCAACCGGGTGTTGCTCAGAAGGAGGAGGAACAAAAGCTTGAGCAACCGGATGATGCTCAGGATACATTAGAATCGGTGGATGAACCAGCAGAGGATACCGAGGAGGCGGTGGATCGAAATAATGTCCCACCGGGGGATATGGATGGTTTGCCCACCTAAAACCCATCGGCTGATGTGGAAGTGAAGGTGGTGGAGCAGCCGGATGCTGCTGCTGGACTGGGTGAGCATGTTCAAAGGGGGGTGGCACCATCATTTGAGGAAGTTCCGGAGGAAATATGTAAACGATGGCCGGTGAAAGGTGCCTGTTCGGATACTGAGCAGCCCTCTCAGTGGGGACCCAGAAGTCGTTTTCCATAACATAACCATATCTATGAACCATAACTTGTGCAAAATAATCAAATGCACATGCCATAAGCATGCAAACGGCATTAGTAAGATAATAATAATAATAAAATGCCATCGTAAATAGAAAATAATATTTCAAAAATTTTCCACAAAATTGCATGCTCAAAATATTCAAAAATGGCATAAAAGGTTAGGTTTTAAATAAAATAAAAAACCAAAAATTTAGAAAAAAATAATATTTTTATGTAACGTCCGAAAATCCGGCCTAAAATTTTTCACTATCTTTAAAGTGAATTTAAGTGATTTTTATGATTACACTCAATTTTTTTTAAAATTTTACTTTTTACCTTAAATTATATTCAGTAAATAACCAGGCAGTAATTAGGAATTGGCACTAATTAGGGACCTATCCGTATATATGTCATGTTCGAAAATTCTCATTATTAAAATTTTATTAGCCATGGAAGTAATTTTAAATTTAGATTTTTATTTCGAAATCTTAATTTTAATTGTTAAGTCGATTTATTTGTTAAATGTTATTTCCAGAAGTTTTATAAAATTTTATTTTCAGAATATTTTCGGATTACGGTGGAATGGACTTACTATTAGATTTTGACCTTAAGGCCTAAATCCAACAGCAAGCCCAAATAGGAAGCCTAGCCCAACACTCCTAATTTTCCTCACTTACTTGCACGACCAAACCAAACACCACATCTCACTTTGTTTTTCTTCTTTCTCTCTCAAGATTGAAACCACTCAGGCAAGCTCGATTTCTTCCTATCATTTGAGGAAATTAAGAAAAACCCTTCTTGTTTTACTCCACCCAACCATCTCCCAGTAACATCTAGGACTCAAATTCAGCTTACGTATAATAGGGTCATCATCTGGTAAGGTTTTAAACTTGTTCTTTTTCTTTTTTTGTTGAAATTTCGAGTGTCTTGTTCTAATAGGGGTTGTATTTGTGTCTATTAGCTCGACTATCCCCACCAATTTGTGCCTCTAGCGGAAGTCTGGTGAAAGGCACCATCTCTGCTCGAATTTCAACCCTAGGAGGTGAGTATTGATGTGCTCTAGTTGTACTTAGTTGGATTTTAATAGAGTTAATAGATTGATAATTCATTAGTTAAATCTCTCTTTAAGTTCAATTCTGCGTATAGGGAAATCAGGGGTTGGTTAGCTTTGGAATAGGAAATTCTGAAAACTCCATTCAGGTGAGTTTATTTCGCTTTTGAAAATGTTGGTTTAAGTTTGCTAATTCTGCGTTTGGGGGTTAGAATTTATTTTGATCTTTTGGTAGATTGTTCCTCTTTCAATTATTGCCATGTTTTATTAATTTTTTTTAAAAGTATATGCTATAGAATTGGAACTAATTGAGTCAACATTTGCCAAAAAAATCAATTTAGGATCTTCTGCTGTGGGGGAGCAGCAAAAAGACGCTTAGTTGTATCATTCTGAAAGCTACAATTCCAGGTTGGTAGATCGTGTTTTGGCCCTTTACAGTTTGTATGTTTTTGGATGTGCATTATTGTGTGTTGTGCCGTGCAGAGTCGTGTAGTTGTTGTGTTGCATTAGATTGTTAGGTGATAAGTGTGTTGCTTGCTAATTGGACTAAATGGAAAGTGAAATTAATTATTTCATTGCCCTCTTAATGTTTAAATTGTTGAGAGTGATATATTGGCGCCATAGGGAGTGAAGTACTTCAATATATATATAGCCTCCGGGCATGAAATTGAATATTGAGAAGTAAAAGATGAATGCCTCTAGTCGGGACTTCGGTCCATAGTCGTTATCCGGGACTTCGGTCTGTAGTTGTAGTCGGGACTCCAGTCCATTAGTTGTATCCCGTTTCACTTTTACGTTTAAGTATTGGAGGGCTAATTTATTAGTTGTTTAGTTTGCATTAGATGGCTTGATTGGTAAATTGTTGCACTGTGTTAAGTTGCTGATTTTTGGTTGTTTGAGCAAAGAATGCTCTGCTGATGTTGTGGCTTTGATCATATGACTTCGTTTATGACTATGCTCGGTTGTGTGTATTGGTTGTGATTGAGTTTGGTCATCACCAATTAGGTGGAAGTGGTTTATTTGGTGGTCCTTTTTGGCCATTGTTGGTTTTGGTTTGGCATAGTAGGGCTAGTTATTGTTGGATGGTGTGTTGGAAGTAGTTAGCTAATTTCTTAAGTTGTTGGTTCTCTATTGGTTTCGTGTGGTCGGGTTGCTGCTTCTATATTTGGTGTTTAGAATTAGGTCGTTGAATTTCTAGTGTGGCTAAGTATTGTAGTTATGCTGTGCGGTGTCGTACGGTGTCGTGCAGTGGTGAATGTGTATATGTTGGTCCTTGATGTAGTGTTAGTGTTTTAAGTAAAGTTTCATTTTTGTGTGGTCCTTATAATATGGATTCTTCAGCATCTCATATTTGTTTTCAATAAAATTATATGTTCTTTTATTCCTACATAAAAAAATATATATATATATTGTAAGATCATTTTCCTTAACATTAGTCAACATATAATGCACACAGTTTTGAGTTGCTGAACTGTTAGATGACTTCTAGCTTTGTAATTGTTTCAATGGAAATTTTAGTGTTAATACAAATAGAAATTTTATAAATTTTTGTTAATCTGTATGGTCTAATGGACCTTTGACAAATGCACCTACACCAATATTTTATTTATAGATTTCCCTCTTTACACTAAACAAAAGCCAGTAGTATTATAATTTTAAGTTCCCAATTAAATTTATTATTAGTATTATAATAACCACAAGCTTGATATTCTCTACGTAGTTCACAAGTTGGATTAAATTTAAAATGAATTGATTCTGGAACCAGTAAAGTATAAAGCCTGTGCGTGTATGTGCGCTGCTGGCATCAGCCTCAACCCTTTTACTCACCCCTCAAACCTTTCGTTTGTGTTACACTTGGTTTTCCTGGAACAAGTATAAGACAAAGGAAACACATTTAGCTTGTTAGTAATAGTACTAGGAAATAATCATTCATTATCATCTTTATAATCCACGTGAAAGCTATGTGATATAGTGTATTGTTTTCTGTCATTCTTGATGATATTGTCTAATTGAAGCGACACATATCTTTAAAAGGTTTAAGGGAACATTAATAATAAGAATTATTAACAACTTAATTGATCTATCTTAAATATGCATCTAGTGTACAACTTTGGCTTTATAACCATGTTATGATTTTCTTTATTTGGAATTGGTATTTATTTTGTTCTATGGAAAATTTATACAGTCAAATGATGTATGACTGTTTTTCCCATGTCTAGTGTTGGTGAGTCTTAACCGAGCATAGTCTTCTGATTTCCGACTTCCGGTATATTAGTAGTATTGTTACTTGCGGATTAAGTAACTTAGTCATTTGTGCATTCACTTTCACTATTTGATCTTAATAACTTAAATAAAAAGGGACTAAGCATATAGAGTGCATTATTAGGTCCATTTTGGCTGCTTAGGATTGGTTATTTGGTTGATTTCTTTGTTGATAGGATGGTTTTAGCTAAACCATTTAGTTGCATTAGTGTGTGAGCACTATAGAGTCATAGGGTCATTTTGTATGTGAATGTTTTGGGATTTGGTCTACCAACTAAGCTCCATAGCTTACCCAATTATTTTTTTTTCTTTTTCTTTCTTCTTTCTTTCTTCTTTTTGTTTTTCCTCTTGAACGATATGTGAGCAGGTAATCGAGCAGAAGGACATGTGGGCTAGCGTTGTCGTCTAGTGCATCCTTGTGCATATCATTTTGTATTTCGGATCTTCATGGTCTTTTAATGTAATGAATACGTATATGTTGGTTTTGTAAAAATGTTTAATGTGTATAATCGATCATTTTGAAGCTTGTTTGGTTTTCTTTAATTGTAAGCAACTTGGTGACATTTTATAAACCCTTTTGGTTTAAATTGTTATATGTATATCTAATTGTTCCTTTTTATGTTAGTGGCATATGGTATTTCAAATTTTCTTGGTTAGTATAGCAGGTGCATTTTTTTTTTTTGGAGTCGTGAATCCTCGCCTTCGGTTCGCTTTCTTCCGGGCCGGGGTTAGGCGTCACATTTTTTTTTTTGAAAATTTTTTTAAGGTCACCGGCGGCGGCGCGTGGCAGTCTCGCGCCGCAAGAGGTCGGCGGTTGACCGGCGACACGCCGGCCAGGGCCGCGTGGCGGCTCCACGCGCCAGCAAAACGTGGCACGCCGAGGCGTCGCCGCGTCAGCTGCACTGCACAGTCAGCCTTTAGGGCTGACGTGGCTGCCACTTCAGTGTTGACCTGTGCGCCACGTGGCGCCTGGTGTCAGCAAAAAGTGCTGACGTGTCGGCACGTCAGCGCTCACTAGGATGCTGACAGGGGAGCAGGGCGCCCTTTTGCGCCGCACGCACTCTCCTGGCGCGTGCGTTCCACGCGCCGCCGTGCCGTGGTATGACGGCGATCGGGGCGGCGGTCGTCTGCTCCTCTCGCCGTCCTCTCTCCAGCCGTGCCGTCGGTTGTCGTCTTCGGGGCTCCAGTCGTCAGCGGTGAAATTTACTCTCCAAAGTTGTGAGTGGTCAAGATTGTTCAACAGGTGAAACATTAGTGCTGTTTGGTCTGATTCGTTCGAATCTGTCCCCAAACTTCGGAAGGCCATAACTCCATCGTTTCTCGTCGAAAAAATTCATATAATATATCGACGGATTTGTTTTTCGAAGACGAATCCAATGATATATAATTTGCATATTGAAAAAATTTGTGTAGTTAATTAAAGCCAAAAACAGTCACAAAAATTACATGCAAACTACTATTTCAGCACTTAGTTTACATTCTATTTAACCAAAAATAACATCGGCATAATTATATCGACCAACAACAATAATGTAGACAGACTCTGATACCAATGTTGACCTATATGCATACTATAAGCAATAAATATAAATAATAAGCGGAAAATGAAAGGGAGATTACTGTCAATTGGTCGATGATAAATCTCTTGGAAATACCGTTCAGTTCACCAGCTAAGAACCCAAATTGAACTTCTAGAACACGAACGTTAATGCCTTCAACTCTTGAACTCTTGGAAACCTTTCAATAGGTTTCACTTTGCAAATATTGTTTGCAATTTCACGTTTAAGAGAATGCTCTGAGATGGAATGTTTGGGATGATTTGAAGAATGAGAGGATGACTCTATTTATAGCAGTCCATAGCTAGTTCACTTGAACTAGAATTGATTTGAATTCAAACTATTGAATTCTTATCATTTGATCTCTTACTAATCCATTGCTTCATGGACAAGTAAAGAGTTCTGGGTTGAGCTTATCTTGGGCGGACCTATCACCCAGGCCCAATGGCCCCAAGCCCACATAAATATAAGGCTTGGGCCAACCCATAAACATCACAAATCCAACACTAAATGATCTGATTTTTAATAAATTCTGAAACACCTCAACTGCTTTAAATTATTAAATAAGTGGTTTTTTTAAAAATAATTTAAGTAGTCCCACCCATTATCCGTTTATAAGTAAATTAAATTTGGTGGGTGTTTGGAATTTTTTTTCTAAATAAATTCTTAAATAAGTGGGGTCAATGTGTTTGGTAAAATATATTTCTAAATTATATGTTTTACTATTTTAATTTATTTTTTACTTTTTTAAAGTTTAATAATTTTTTCCATATATTCATTTTTACATTTTTGCAGGTTTTCTAAGTATTTCTTACATTTCTTGTAATATCTTAATTACTATTTTTTATTATGTATTTGAATAATTAGGATTAATTATTTGAAATTATGGAGAATTTTATTATTTATTATACAGTTTTTGTTACAACTTTAGATATTTACAGAAATTTATTAGGTACTAATATTTATAATATTTATTATTGCTAAAAATTGAAATTGAAATTTATTTATTTATTATTATTATTTACAAATATTATTTACAAATTTGATTATTATTACTAGCAAATAAAAATTATACAAAAATCAAGGATTGCACAAATGTTAACAAACCAATATAAGAGAAAATAAATTTATAAAAATTAAGAAAATTATAATAATATTAAAAAACATAATTCATTCCACTTTAAATATTTGAATGGAATTTAAATTTTAAAATAGAATAAAGATTAAAAAAAATTAAATAGCATCCAAAGAATATAATTATAAATT
This sequence comes from Cardiospermum halicacabum, assembly GCA_031304145.1. Lineage (NCBI taxonomy): Eukaryota > Viridiplantae > Streptophyta > Magnoliopsida > Sapindales > Sapindaceae > Cardiospermum > Cardiospermum halicacabum. The sequence goes on from CM062395.1 coordinate 14,292,255, forward strand.
TCAAAATATAAAGCTAAATTGCATTGAAATAATACAATTGTAAATTTTAAAAAAAATAATTTTTAAAAAAAAGAGTAAAGTTATTTTTCTCATTATAATGAAAATTGAACCAATTCTTTCATAATCGGCTTATAAAAGTATCACTCAACGCGCTTCTTGAATTAATTATTTAATAAGCAAATTGTTAAAATCCAATTTAAACTATTAAATAAATTATTTTTTAAAAAATATAATTTAAACAATCTCAAACACACCCGTATATTTTTATTTATAATTATATCATTACAAATAATATATTTTTCTAATGTTATCATGTTTATATATATATATATATATATATATATATATTATGTCAATATTTCAACAATTAAAAATGTGGTTTACTTTTATATATTATATTATATTATTTTTATATATTATATTATATTATTGGTTCGTTTTTATGATAATTATTTTAAATATAATTATTTAAATTTTAAAAATATATAACTAATTTATTATTTTTACACTTTTTGTAGAGGAAGATTTCCAATCTAATTGAATGAATAATGATTCACTATAAAATTATAAAAAATAATATGTAAAGGATGAAGTTAATAAGTGGACTAAAGAACTTTTTCAACTGCTATTACAGCTTGATCCATTAGAATCATGAAATTATTCTTATTTTTAAGTAATTTAATTTAATTTATAAATAAGATAAATATCACACAATGCACCAATATATCCACCGGTATATTATAGAGTAAAATTTTATTAGATATCCTTGCCGCTCATTAGCTCATTAATATCATAAATTAATTGTGTTCACACATGCCTCATCATATCAGTGCATTGTACTGTATTTTTCCTATATTGTATTTAATATAAAATATTTATACTTTAATTTAGTTATATTATTTTAGATTAAAAAAGATATTTTAAATATAAATTAAAAAATAAAATATTTAAATATTAATGTTATTTATTTTTTATTTTTAATTTAATTTGATTATTTTTTAATGAAAAATATTTTAAATATAAATTTATTATAAATCTTAAAATATCTAAAATTTAATTTTATTTATCGTTTTATATTTAATTTAGTTGACTTCTTAATGAAAATTATTATAAATGCTGATTTATTTATTTTTTAAAATAAATTATTGAAACTAGAAATTTTACTTAACTTGTAAGCCATCTATTTATCTATACAAAAGATTCTCAGAAGCAGATAATGTGGCCGCTTAAAATTTTTGTATCAATACTTAAAAATTAGATTTGAATCTTACTATTGATTACATACATACCATTCAATTTATCATTCAATTCACTTATATTTAATATATTAAGTGAATTAAAATACAATAATAATAATTAACATGTGCCACTTAATCTATTATTTGATTTAAATTCATCATCATTCAATTATTCTATTTGAATAAAACAAAACTTTATTAAATAATATTTTGAATATATAATTTTTAAAAATATTATTCATAAAATAGTTAAATATTTAAAATTTATTTAAATAACTATTCAAATATGTTTTTAAAGATTAAATAGTTTCATTAAATATATAATTATGGAAAATTGTATAAATAAAATAGTAAATTATTTTAAAATAACCTTCTCGATTAATATTTTAATTTATTATTACGTGTATGGTTTTAGTATTCGCGCAAAGCGCGGACTAATTAGCTAGTTAAATAATAATAATAATAATAAACAACTAAGTTTATTTATTATTTTATATTTAATTTAATTTAATAAAAAATATTTTAAATTAGATTTAACTTTGAATGATATCGTGGCACCCTATTATTTGATACTTAATTTAATGAGATTATTTTTTCTAAATTAAAGTTCCATCGTTGAAAGATAAGTAAAGGTACGGAAGGATAAAGGTAAGAAACTCTGCTCCATGAAGTGTTTACATATTCCAACAATGGAAACTTTAGGTATTTTAGAACTTGTTAGGGAGGTATTTAACGGTATTGGTTGGTCAGGTTTATTTAGTTTGCATCATTCAGCACATTATGAATTGGTGTACGAATTCTATTCTACTTTTGAATTTGATAAAATAGATTTCCAGCATATTATGAATTGGTGTACGAATTCTATTCTACTTTTGAATTGATAAAATAGATACTATGAATATATTTACTCATGGTGTTGTTCGGTTTAAACTTCTAGGTAGGTGTTATTCAATGTCTCTCACAGATTTTAATATTGTCTTAGGAGTTTTGAGTAATGACGATAGAGAGTCTGAATTATAAAAAAAACAAATTATTGAGTTTGATTCTAATATTGCTTAGGCCCAATTTGACTGGTGATGATAATTTGATTTTTCAACTTAGGGTGTTTAGGCCCAATTTGACTGGTGATGGGCATCTGCGATATATCAATAGTTTCTTATCAAGTTCTATATTTATTAGGGCTGATGTTACAGGTTTTCTTTCAAAGTTAGAGTTATTTTTCTTATGGTGCATGAAAAATCAGAAAATAGTCAATTTGGGATCTTAGTAACACTACAACAAAATCACATTTTTATACTTTATATTTTTAGATGTAAGTAATGTTTTATATCTGAGGTAGTATGAGGTACATATGAGGAAGAGAAAAAAATAAGTTATTTTATATCTTATATTATTAGGTATGAATAAGTAACTATTATATCTTATTATGCTAGGTATTAATATACTTATTTATATATGAGATTAAAAGGTATGAAATATAATTTTTATACCTATGAATTATAAGTACTAAAAACTATTTTATATTTTGTAAGATTAGGTATCATATATTATATTTATATCTCAAAACAGGATATTGAAATCTTATTTTTATCTCTAATGTTACAAGGTGTTAAATTATAATTTTATACTTAACAGTTCAGAGTGTTAACAAATGTTTTTGTATCTGAAAATACTAGTTATTGAATAATATTTCATACCTAATAATAATAGATATTGATGGGTACTTTGACACCCTGAGGCCTGCGGCCGCAACATGAAGGGCAATGGTTTCCAAATTCCCTGCATGTTTTTCGGCCGAATATCCATTATCTTATAAATTCGGCCGAAATTGGCCCTCTTCAAGAGTTGGTGGGCCCATAAAACCTCATATGTTTCCATGATTTCGGTCGCAATCTATTCTTCTGTATTTTCGGCCGAACTTGGCCCTCTTGCGAGGTTGGGCCCGTGAAGCCTCGTATGTTTCGACCGAAATGTATCCTCCAAATAAAGGAGAAACAAGCCCACAAGATTTGACTCATTTCGGCCGAAATTAACAAAGTGGAAGAATTTTTGGATTCAGCAGAGACACTACTAGAGAAATTCGGCCGAAAAGATAGGCTTGAATATTTGCGGCCGAATTAAAGAATTCTTCTAGAAGGGTGAGCTGAAACAGTTATTTGATATCCGCGAATCTCGGTGTTCCAGCTGGAAAAATCTGTTAGGATTTCCAGGAGCGTATAGGAATCCTATATAAGCAAGGAAAACATCCAAAGAAGAGATCACGAAATTTCCGGAGACGACCGTTAGAGATCATAGCCCTAACCTTGAGGGGTTCGAAGTCCCAGAAGAATTCGGCTCCATCAGATATTAAATAGTATATTTATACACATTAAGAGAATTGTTATACCTCTCATTATCATTTTTCAAATTAATTATTTTTTATTTCAAAATCCTAGAAATTTATAAACTTCTCAATATCTAAAATACAAAATCCATCCGTTTAAATCCATTACAAAACATAACAAGCAATAATAATCCAATACCAATACAAATAACAAAATTTCTCAAAATTCTCAACAAAAAATCCTAATAAGAGATAAATTTCGCCGGCCAAGCAATGAACGAATCAACTGCATCATCTAAAGTTGTAATCTCACCATTGTCACAGCATAGTTGAACATTGTTTACTATTACTTTCCTCACAGAAACACGCCAACAATATGGACCAAGCAATACATGATGAACTTCAGTATTTGGGTCCTTACTATCAAATTGCTGCTTTAGCCACCACTTGTCCAAAACCTTTCCAATCCCTCAATTCACAATTTATGTCATTCTAACTCGAACTTTCACTCTCACTCATAGAAGCTCCCTCAGATGATGACTATAAATAATAGAAAAAGTATAATACCTTAACTACATATTAACAATCAAATATCATATCTAAAAATAATAATATCATACTTACCTTTTCACTAGATTCACCAAATTTGGCACTTGTATTGAATCCTGCCATGCTCGAACCACTTGTGTATTTAACCTACATAAAAAAAAATTTAATATTTTCTTGCGACTCTAAACTCACATGTACCTCTTTGTCTCTCAAACTCCATAAATTAAAATATTTGGAATAAATAAACTTTATATGGCGAATCATGTCTGAAGGTACAGTTCTAATCGGAGAACAACAGCACTGGTCATGAAGTAAACAATTAAACAAAAAAACACAAGTCTTGCTAAATTTTGTCTTTTCTGATCAAAATATCACTTTAAGCAAAGTATTTACTTTACTTCTTAGCACATCACAGAATTCTTATAACTATTTCTACTAGGTACCACAATTTTTATTATTCTCAAGATTTGTTTAGACTAACAATAAAGTAGCAATTAGTGCAGCAACCTGTCTGACTTCAAGCTACGATTGTGATCAATTCGACATCAATCTACTTCTCTGGAAGGGAATCTATTCCATTATGATCACTATAGTTTACTATTTTATTCTGATAAGTACATTCAAAATCGAAAATTCCAATTCGAATCATGTTCTTCCTACTTATGTTCTTATTTTATATTCATACTAAAATGGAATCATTTATGCATGTATTTACCTTATCTAACAAAACATACATCATATTAATCATTGAAATGAAGACATCAATCAATAATAAAGAAGCTAACTTAAATGACTGTTCAACATGAACAACAACTTTTTTAGGAAATCAAGCACACAAATCTCACTTTAGGAAATCATGAAAACAAATCAATTTTAACCATAATCATCATGTTTCACATTAAAACTATGCATATATATACATATAATATTTATAATTATATACCTGCATCAAGAAAGTAAGAAAATTGGGAGGTTGATTTAGACCATTGGTCATTGCAAAAAGCATCATGTTCTTCATTACATTCCACTCTTTAAGCATTTTCATCATTTGTTGTTCAAATTGTGTTTGATTTGTTTCCCACAAAGAGTTCTTCCAATAAACGTTGAGGTCACACCACAGCCCATCCCTTGCACTCGACCCAAATTTTCTACACCTTGTATTTTAGAAATAACATCCTTTCCATCTGTCAAAGATTGCTAAGGATTTTTCTTTAGTTTCTCCATCGCAGCCTATATATCACAGGTTATACTACTATAATCAAATTCCAATAATGTAAAAGTACAATATAAGTATAACTAAAACTTATCTTACAATTTTATTCTCAGCAATATCATTCAATGTAGTTTTGTCTTTGTGTTTATAACTAGCAATCCAAACTTCAGTTCTATCAATTTCCTCTGGATGTTTACCTTTAACGATTTTTTTCTCTACAAATTAAAAAACATAAAGATAGATTACATTCTTCACTTGTTGTGCCATTAAACAAGCATAGAAGCATAAAATGGGTACTATATAGGAAAGTTCCAACACCAATATTGTAATTGTACTATATAGAAGCACTGGATAAGAAATATTAACTTTGCAGAGGTGTATTATACTCAAAAATCCTAACTTGTTTAAAACTGAACTACCACATTTCTTCTAATTAGGGTAAGGAATTGTATGTTAGGGTCATAAATTTTTATTTTTTATTAATTGGCTTTTTTAGGCTTCACCCATGAAAGAACTACACGTAATTACTACCTCTAACGTTGATTGATTAAAAAAATTACAAACATGAATTAGTTGTTATATAAAATATTAGCATAAACACTTGAATTCATGCTCCTTGCCTTCACACGTAAATAAAGATTAATATTCTCTATGTTTTTACAGCTAGCTTGTATGACTGTCTATCATATTTTGCAAATCTAACTCTTTAATACAAAGTCATCTAAAATGTTGTTTAAACAACTAAAGTTTATGTGATGGAGGGTTATGACATGAGTAACTTTTGTTCTTGTGTCAAGTTAGAGCATCTTGTTTTAAAAATATTCATCCTTTTGACATTATTGCACATTCATTGCTGACAAGCTTCAACCTAGCCTATGCATGCAGTATTATTTAACTAATGGGTCTGATTAATTGAGAAACCATTTAACTTATCACAAAGGCAAATAATATACAAGGACTTAGTATATACTATCAATTATATAATGAACAATGTCTTCAGTTACTCTATTATCATATATGTTACAAATTGAAAATATTGTTCTAACATCACTATACGTACACTTCTAGATTAAAATTCTATATGATTAGTCAGGTCATGTCTCAATTACGACCTGTCATAGGGGTTCTTATTGACCGGGTGCAAGCACTGAATCAATTAGCTACTCAGGAAAAGCCAGTCATAAAGGCAGCAGGCGTGAAGGCTATCGGACATAAGAAAAAGAATTAGGAGCAAAGTTCTTAATCAAATGGGACAACTAAATTGAAACACGAATATAATAAAATTGTACTAAAGTTTTTTATATGATCATCAAATCAATAATTAATTAATCAAACATTGAACAAGAAATATTGATAACTAAATTGCATAACCAATCAGCTAACATTCAATAATTTGTAAGATAAAAGCATAAAAAAAAGTAGATAAAACATTTAAAATCCTTTAAACTTTAACCATTGCATTGATTAAATCAATCAGTAATCCAAAATGTTTACAAATTCCATGCAAAGTCGTGCCATTCCTTTACGACTTGTATGCGGAGTAGTATTCGACTTTGACATTTTAGAAAAATATTTACTTATCACCTAAAATATGATAAAAAATTAATAAATTTCAATTATTATCACAATGTTTGTTTGAGAATGTAAATAGATAATAACCTCGAATTCTTTAGAGGTACGATGTTGCACAAAGTCATTCCACTCATTTTCAACAAAAGTAATAGGCTTCATGGAATCATAAAAATACTTTGCATTCGGACGTCCTCGATATGAATTTTTTCATATCCTAAATCAAATGTCTTAAGCAACTTCTTGATAGTGTTGAGCATTCTGGTAAGACATTATCAGCCAGTAACATGTCTCTAAAGATAGCTAGAAGTGCATCAAACCTCTTATTAGTGATACCATGTGTAACTTTATATTTATATAATGTTGCAACTGCTGATAACTCAGTATACTTAACACAACCTTTATATAAAGGTTTATCTACTTCTTCAACTTTTTTAGTCCAGTCTTCATCTCCCATGTCCAAACTAAAATCCTCAGTGCAACTAATATTTGCATCTTTATACATTCTATATGTATTTGAAGTATTATGAATGGTTGTTGAAGTTTGAATCGGTTTCCCATGAAAGACCCAAGTGTTGTAATTAGGATCCATCCCATTCATGATTAAATGCTCATACACTATTTTAGTGTCATGATAACAATCATTCATGCATCTCTTCAAAGGACAAGAAATGAAGCCAGGTGTTACAGCAAATTTAGATGTCATTTGATAAAGTTTTTGACTCCGTCTTTGTATTCTTTTGAGACTCTAATAAAAATGAGAATGAAAAAAATTTATTTCTATTAGCATATTTCTTAAATATTTATATAAAGCTTATTTATTTAAATATTTGGTATGAAATATTAACCTTGATAAGTTTATCCACTCCTTATCCATTTGAATGTATGTAACACTAATAACTAAATAGATCGATCATTCCTAAGAAAATCCAACAATAAAAGAAATTACATAAATCACTAGAAATGATATAATTAAACTATGAATATATGGATAGAATGAGGTACTAATAGTATATCAAAGACAAGTTACGAGAGTTCAAGCAAATATGCTAGTAGAAATAACTTACTTAAAACCACGAAATCACAATTTCAATTTAAACCGCAAAATTAGAACACACCAGACACGAACACTTGAGAAAAATGAATAATATACATATACTGAATATAGTAAATTCAAGATAATTTCTAGATTTAGTGCAAAGAAATTCATTCATCTATTGATAAACGCGGACAATATTCAATTGAAATGCCACAGTGACATACAATACGAAAAATAATTAAAAATTTTACTTGGTAGAGTGACACATAAATGGAAGTTAGAATAAAGGTAGTAATAAATAACTCTTCATCCATTTCGATCCTTAATTGATAATTTCCATAGGAAAATCAAATTGACACTTACATAAGAAGATTCCCCATCCTAAATCAAAACCTTTTAATTATTCTTGTCTAATTTTTCTCGCTAAATTACTGATTAATAAAATGGTGTAAGGGGATTAGAAGAATTCAAATTTTACTAAACTAGTTGGGCTTATTGTTTTCTAAAAATTAACACGTGCTCAAAGAGGTACCATTAATCCCTCACTATGTGAATGCCAACTAATATGATTTTTCATCGCTAAAATAGACTATTAATCAATTCATTAACATAACACAATAACTCAAGTCAAATAGAAATAGCAGGTGATTATAACATTAAATAATTCTAAACAAGATTTAAAATGAAACAGTTTCAAACATGCTTTAAGAGACTATAAAGTTGAAACACCCTATTATTAAAAAATATATTAAAGATACATTATGTGCAATTTTCAATCCCAATTTTGGAACAATCAGTATTTATATATTATTAAAAATAGGGTGATTTGCACTTTTAGACTTTTTTATTAAAAAAATTATATTTTTAGACCAACATTAAAATTTTTACAAAACTAAACTTTTTGAAAAAAATTTTGCAAAAAATAGACCAAAATGACCATTTTACCCTTCAATACCGAGAAAAAATATATCCAGTAGCTTCCCAGTGTTACATATAGGGAAGCTGGCAAAATTCAAGCCAGCTTCCCGGTGTGTAATACAGGGAAGCAAAATTTTGCTTCCTTGTATTACACACCGGGAAGCTGATTGAAATTTGCTTGCTTCCCAGTAGTAATACCGGGAAGCTCATTTTCTGTAATTTTTTTTTGAAAGTTTAGTTTGCAATTTTTTTATAAAAAAGTTTAAAAGTGTAAAAAATTTAGGGTTGGTCTAAAACTAAAAAAAAAAAATAAAAATTGAAAAAGTCTAATTTTGCTTATTATCACTTAAAAATATTATATTTCATATTACAATCAAATAGAAAATGGAAAGTTTCTGGCAAATTAGAGATTAAATTGTCAAATCTCAATTATTGAGATGAAGATGAAACAATTCTTAACAAAAGAAGTTTAAAGATACATTACTCGATTCGGTTTTATACTTTCTTTAGAAAATCCTCTCCTTCTTTTAGTTAAACTAATGTCTGCTAGTGACTAAAACTTAATTGAAAAATTAGAACTAGATACTACTTTATGAATTAAAACAATACTTAAATAATAAAATAAAAGAAAAATTCTTAATCAACTGCATGAAACATAAAACTGACTAAAAAAAGGAAAAAAAAAAACACTTAAAGTTCATAGCTAACTAATTCAATTTACCTTTTTCTTCCTTGATTCTTGTTACGGAGCTTCACTAGTGCTAATAACCTATAAACTAATATAACAAGAAAAATGAGATATCAATGAAGAAACTTTAACCAATAATTCATTATTAAAATCATAGCAGTTAACAAGTTTTAAGATAAATTCTTCTTATTTTCCACGTGAATTGCCAATAGAGTCTCTAAATGTTTAGATTCTAGTTGTGCTCTACTTGTTTCTCCATTATTTCTCAGGACACTATACATACATACATATATACATATATAAATATATTCATGTCATATCACAACAAGATTTTTCCTTCAGCTTATAAGTTTATCAACATGTTGGTGCTGCGGAAAGAATGATTCAGAGACAACATATGTATTATTGAGTGGAGATACATTACAGAGTTTTTGAGTTTTGAATCTATGTAGCATCACGACATATAGTACAGAAGAATAGTTCTTTTTAGTATTCATACATTGTAATTGCAGCTTTATTACTTCAATGTTTAGCATACGATAGTGTTTTTAGTGTAATATGAGTGTTAAATTATGCACTTCAACTAATAAATCTAACCAACTTCAACCTCTTTGTTCCATTAATAAGACAAAGAAAACTATTAACATTTGGTTTGTGTGAATAACAACAGCAACATAAATCTTGAAAAAAGGCGGAAAGATTGACAGCAGCTGAAATTATTAACGAACAAAATTTATGATGCAAACAAGGTCTAAACTAAAGAAAAAATGGAGAGAGATCTGCACAGCAGCATTTGTTCACACATAAACTAATCAAGTTATATATTAATTTGATTTTATAAACTACATAGTAGGTATTGCTCATATATAAGTAGTAACAGATTGGTTTCAGTAGTTCTGAACATGATAGAATAACAAATCATATCATCAATCCATAAGCTATCTAATAGTAATTGAATAAACTCATGTCACATTATCAATCCTATAATATTGAGTGGAAAAACTCAACTTAAATCACCAAATCACAATAGGAAACCTATCAAAGCTGAAAATAGTACATAAAAATCCTATCTTATCCACTAACTGTGACTATCTCTGAAGTTTGCATTGTCTACTCCATAGACATATGCATCTCTAATATGTGTAGATCATTTTCAGTTTTTACTTAATTTTAGGTGCTTGTGGATATCAGGTGAATAAATTCTTATGCCAGATGGATAGGTAGATATGAATGTTGAAAAATTGACGAAGTACACACTAAGGCTGAAATCAAATACAACATCGATGCTAGAATACTCAACTTTAGCATGAGAAACCCAAGGATTATGTTAAATCGTAATAATCAAGATGTGCAGTGATGTGCAACACTATAGATTAATAACCAAATAACCACAAATTCACCCATCCACAAACATTGATTATGAAATTTCAAAAGTAATATCAAATCAAAACAATAGATCAATTACAGTACTTGCTTCCAGGGATGGGCCTTGCAACAAATTAAGAATGGAACTAGAAGCCAACTACCATTTGATCCATTTCAAGTTGTTCTTCACGAATTAAACTTTCTGCGCAATTGAGTGACATAATCAAATTAGAAAAATAAATATCAAATCAACTTGTGAGATGATTCTCTTACCAATTAACCCTAACTTTCAACATCTCATGGAGGAAGCATATCATAGCGTGTAATTGACATATTGATGATTGCAAAGAATGAAATATGATTTGTAACTTAGGTTTTGGGTTTAGATTTAGGAAGAAGAAGATGAGAGACTAAGATTTTAGAGGAAAATTCGAATTCACGAGATTTGTGTGTATTGCACAATAGAACTGTTAAATTGTAAATTATACTATAGTCTCTAAAATTGTTTTAAATTACATATGGGTTGGAAATTGAATTTTAATTTGTTTTATAATAAATTTTGAAAATTAAATAATATTTTTCATATTATATTTATGGATTTGGTATGAATTATTATAAATTCATATGTATATATATATATATATAATATTTTAATAATTAAATTTAAGATGTAAATATTGTTTGTCTTTTTAATTTTTTATATATAACTTTGGGAGATAAATATAAGAATTTCAAAATGTTAGGTACAAATAATACTTTTCATACCTCACCTTAAAAAGTAGGATTTGAAATTTCATAAATTTTAAGTTTTATACGATTTATATCTAACTATTAAGTATAAAAAGTTTTTTATTTTTATTTTTATATATGTGAAATTTTATAAAGTTTATACCTTAAAAAAATAAGGTATAAATAATACTTTCTGTACCATGAAATTTGAACTAGGTATGAAATTTTATAATATTTATACCATAACAAAAAAACATCAAGTATAAATGATACTTTTCATATCATACCGTAAGAGTAAGATGTAAAATTATATTAAATTTATATCTTAACAAAAAAATGTTAGATATAAATAATACTTTTAGGTACGAACTTTTTAGATATAAATTTACGTTCGAATTCACATTAGATATAAATAATACTTTTTGTACCTGATTTTAATAGTAAGATGTAAAATTTTATTAAATGCATACCTAACCCAAAATATCATGTATAAATAATATTTTTATACCTAATTTAAAATTTTAGATATTAAACCTCCGATATCATATCTGAAATTTGTTGTAGTGTTAGGCATTAAATTTAGGTGTATGTTAGCAACTAGGAGGACTAGACCTCTGATTTTAGGTTCTTTCATTACTATAATTACTGTTAATTTGAATGTGTTTAGTTCTTCTAAGCTTACAATTGAGCGTCATATGAATGAATTGAACATAGACAATTTGTCTAAAATGCATTTGATTGAAGAATCCAAGGAAGGTAATGTGCATCTTTTGTCTGCAGATGAACTACGTTCAAAAGACAAGGTCGTGTCCACATGGTCAGAACGACTACTGCAGAGCTTGACCAGTGAAGTGAAGGGCTTGAAGAGAAAAATTAACAAGATGATGCAGGCTTAGAAGGTTATCTGTGACCATTACAATATCCAATTGGAATTTTTTAGTGCATCAAAGCCATCCGAAGATGGCGAAGACGTTGTTTGAGGTGTTTGTTTCCTCTCTCCACGCCATTCAGAGAAGTATCTGTCCTTTTTTTTGTTTTATTTTGTTGATAGTATATATTTGGGACCATGTAAATGAGAAGTATGGAGGACATTATTATTATTATTATTATTATTATTATTATTATTATTATTTTTATTTTTATTTTCATTCTGCATCGTCTTTAGGATCTATTTTTAGGTTATTATTTAGATTATTTTATTTTACCTCTTTTTAGGATTTTACTTTGTTTTCAAGTCTTTAGTTATTCTTTATTACTGCCTTTAGGGTAAATTTTTATTTGTCTTTGCTGATTCACTCTTACTAATGAATTTTTGGATTGATTTAGGAGTTGTGTAATATATGAGATTTAATTTTTATGTGTGTTTAAGATACTAGTAGATGCATCTAGAGCTTGTGATAATTTAATTTAGAATTTATCAATGTTAGAATACTTGTGAAATCAAAATCAATTGATTAGATTCCAGTATAGAAAAAAAATGAAAAAAAAGGACATTGATCATGTGACTCAGTATCATCAATTAAGATTAGTGGATCGGCATTAATTCCCCTTAAATTTTTATATGTATGGAGTCACTGATGGTACGAGGATTTTTCCCTTTTGGCCCAAATAAAGTCCGACTAAAGTCACGCATTTTTAGTTTTTCCATTTTTCTTCACTGGCTAGATAGGTGACACGACATTATTCTCCTTAAGTTACTTATGTATGGAGCAGCAAGTGATTGGGAAGGGTTTAGTACCTTTTTGTGGCCGTTTCAACCTGAAAATAACTAAAAGTGTTTATTTGAAGTGTTATACTGGCTGTTTAGGGTAAAAAAAAAGAGAACAAAAAAAGAATAATAATAAAGACCTGACCAGTAGCTTTTAGAATTTGTTTGTACTACTTGTTTCTTTAGTTGTGAATAAAATTATTTGTCTTTCTTATTTGCTTGTGGTACTAGTATAGTAGATTCTTTTGCGAATTATCATTTGTTCTCTTTGCATCTGCTTTAATTTGAAGATAAAATTTAAAATGTCTTAATCTGATAACAACTTCCTTTTCTTTTTAATTTTTCATTATTTTGAGTGAGTTAAGCTTTTTGCTAAGGGTACTGTGGATCATAGATAATTCCTTTTAGCAAGCAGTTTTGTTAGACTAGTTGACTTTGGGTCTTCTTTTAGAAGTTAATCAAGGGCATACTTGAGCTCATGTATAAGATAGTGTACGAAAATTTGATTAAGCATGAAACGCACAATATTTATGCATTATTTTATTTATTAATTCAGGACTTTCTTGAAGATTTGCAACTAATTTGCCTTATTTTTGTGTTTATAGATAGTTTGGAGGCAATTTTGCAAATTTTAAGATTATCATGGATTAAAGCCACCAGTTGTCAGTTTGAAGTCAATGTCAAAGAAGATGTCAACAAGACTCTTTTGTGGAACAACAATCATGTTTTATCAACATTTTTTGTATTTTAACTTTTAAACTTTATATTTTAAAAGATTGTTATTTCAGAGATTTTAGGAATCCATTTTTAATTTCTTCAAAATTCTTTCTAGAGTATTTATTTACATAGAGAATAATTATATGGGATTCCTCATCTTAACTTTGATTTGGATTGAATAAAATATTTTGCAATTTTTATTCTATTCAATACGATCAATTTTATTGAGACGATGATGTTGCTACGCTCATGGGGTGCTAAACTAGTCTCATCCAGTTAAGTCACTTAAAAGTATATATGTTGTGAGGTTTGTGTTTTAATTGATATGCTTGTTTAATATTTGTGTGATCTCTATTGGTACAGCCAAGTGAATATGTTAGTCTATTTAATTGACTAAGTGCGCAATTGATTAATTGATTAGGTTAACATACTACACGTCAAATAATTCGTAATTAATTTGTCCTAGGTAGTGTTGGAATTGCATAATCATAATTCAAGAATTGTCGTACTGATTCGATTGAAATTGCATAATCATAATTTAAGAACTGCCATACTGATTCAATTGAAATTGCATAATCATAATTCAAGAACTGCCGTATCGATTAAATTGGTTATGGTCACGAGACTTTTCTAGTTCTTAATATTGTCTATGCTAGATTAGTGATTGATTCAAAAGGTCGTACCCGGTCAGTCTAGGGTTATATACGAGCCGAGCTCGAGCCTGGCATGCTCGTGGCTCACGAGCTTTTTTTTCTTGGCTCGGGCTCGGATCGTGATAATTATATAGGCTCGACTAGGCTCGTTTGAGCTCATAAGACTCAACTTGATAAGGATCGTTTAAGCTCGTAAAGCTTGTTTGAGCTCATTAGGCTCATTATTAGAATTTTTTGAGCTCGTGAAGGTCGTTTGAACTTGTTTGCCTTAAATTTATTTTGATTTTTTTATATCCATTTAAAAAATTAATAAAAAAAGTATTTATTTAATAAATATTAATATATTCATTTAAATTACATTATACTCTAATTTTTTTATAATTTTAATTTTTTAATCCTATTATTATAAGTGAGCTCGTTTAGGCTCGTTTAAGCTTGTTTAGCTCACGATCCTTTTACTATGAAGCTCGGCTCGACTCGTTTAAGGCTCGGTTCGGGCTCAGCTCGCTTCAGGCTCGTTTAATCCGAGCTCGAGCCGAGCTTTAAGCGAGCCGAGCCCGAACCGTTCGCGAGTCGACTCGGCTCATTTCCACCCCTAGGTCAGTCTTATATGTAAAGAAAAGATCGATTATTAAGCACGTTGTTCAATAACTATAACTGTGACTATTAAAATGCATATATATGTTTAATTTCGATGATCCACACTTATATTGAATAAGTTGACTTAGCTGGATGTTCACATATCATTGATTGTTAGGATTGCCTTGAATCATAAGGATTTCCTTTTAAGAAGGTTTTCCTATTTTGAGTTTGGATGTATTTCCTAATTGTTTGATTCATTATTTTGGAAAGATTTGATTTTCCTAATTTGATTGATTGTATTCCTTTGTTGGAATGGAAACAAATTAGGAAAGTATATTTGGTGATTACTATAAATATAGCTGTCTCGTGAAGAAGAAAGTATCTCATCCCTTTGGGGTGGTGATCATCATATTGGAATCTCATCCCTTTGGGATAGTGATCGATGGATTGGGGTCATGCCTAGTGGGGGTAATGATCATTGGGGTTGGGGTCTCACCATTAAGGAGATTTCGTAATGGGGTTGTCTCGCCATTTATGAGATTTTGATTTGGGGTTGTCTCGCCATGGAGGAGTTGTTCGCCTAAAAGAGATTCTGGTTGAGAAAGAAAGCAATTTTGTATGGAGAGAGAGTGTTGTCTTAATGACTTGAACTAGGAAGAAATTGAAATAGTACCACACATTTCCTAACATTGATCCTTTATTTTGATAATTCAATTTGTAGTTTAATCATTCATACATCTTACAACCCCGGTTTTAATCTTGATTTGGTATTCACAATCGCAATTATTGATTTCTGTTCCCTGTGGGATTGATTTTTCCCTATTTGCTATAAGCTTATTTGTGTTTATAGGTTAATTTATATATTTGCGGATTTGACATCCGTCAATATCTAACTTTAATATAAAAAAATAAATTAGTTAATAAAATTGAATATTTAGATATTTTAATTTAAAAATAAATTTATATTTATAATACTTTTCATCCAAAAAAAATCAACTAAATTATTGATAAAATAATAAATAATATAAAATAAAATATTTCAATATTTTAATTTCTCAAACTACACTCGTCATTCAAAAACCATCAAATTAAATTCAACATAAAATAAATTACACTTCAAATCAAATAATAAGAAGAAGAAAAATACAATATCGTTTTATGTGATGGAACCAACAAGTATTCATACCCTCTCACTTTATTACCCTATGATTTCGGCCGCTCTCGTTTAGTATTTGGGCTGATTATTAGCATGGTGACATTTAAAAATTAGCGGCCGAAAATCTAGATTTCCTTTATTGGGTTGAGCTCATTTTTCGGTTGCGCAGCAGGTCAATCAAATTGGCTTATGGGCCAAAATCTTAGATTCAAGATCGGCCGGCCCCTTTTGGTTTGATCACTTTCTAGAAGTCCAGCTGGATTCACTTGGATAGTTGGTTACCAGTCTCCCGAAAATCCCGGGTGTAGGAGCCTATGAGTCTGTTGGAATACAGCTAGCCAACAACCTCCTATATAAAGGAGAATCAGGAGAAAAAGAAGGGATCGAATAACAAAAAAACCAGAGAGAAAGAAAGCGAGATCGAAGAAAAAGAGAAAGAGCAGCCCTAGTTTTGAAGGGGTTCGGCACCCTACCAGAATTTGACCCAACAGATTGGCGCCCACCATGGGACCTCTCTCCGTTCTCGGTCGTCAACCACTTTCTTCCATAACACGACACGTGAAAAAGCACATCTGAAACAACTCGAGAAGCATTACACATCGCCGATGTCGACCACGATTCAAGGAACCGAAGATCTTGCTACGTCGGTGGACCAGTCGCAAGGAGAACAAGCCTTCCAGTCTCGGCAGACTGACTCACTGACGCAACTTATGGCCCGACTCACCGCCCTCGAGTAAGAAAATAAGAACTTAAAGAATGCGGTCGACGGGATGCACGTTTCGCAACCCGAAATCGAGCAACCGACAGATCAAACAACCAAGGAAGACTACACAAGGCATAACCAGGACATGCATTACGGAAGACAACGATTACAAAACACAGGACCCATACTCGGCCGCCAAGATGGAACATTCTCACCAATCCGCAGGTTAGACGCCACGGCCTTCGGTGACGATGAGATCGACCAATAAATCTTCGCAGACTAACCCCCACAAGCAGACGACAGAACCACCGGAACTGCACCAAAAGAAGGAATGACAGTAACCACTTTCGAACGACCGCACCGCAACACTCTTAAACCCATGACCACCAGCCCGGGGGGCGGAACCGCACCAACAACCGAAAAGCCGACATCTTATACCGAAAGGTCACGACCCGGTCAAAATAGCATCCCTCAAGAAGTGACGAAGCGGTTGCAAGACATGGAAGACATGATAAGGCTCCTTCCCAGTGTCCCCACTCCATTACGAAGATCTTTCAAAGATTCTTTCACAGAAACACCATTCTCGGATGAGATGGCGACAGTAGATCTACCGTACAAATTCACGGCGCCGAGGTTCAGAACATATGATGGCACGACCGATCCCGACGATCACATCGCCCATTACCGTCAAGCCATGCTGACAACTTCGCTACCTAGAGACATACGTGAAGCAGGTTTCTACAAACTATTTGGAAATTCACTGACAAGGCCTGCCTTAGAATGGTATGTGAACTTGCCGATTGGGACGATAGGCTCGTTCGCCCAATTGACAGACTCGTTCATAGAGAACTTCGCATGCAGTTGCAATGAGTCGTTGCAATGGTATGTGATTTGTACGTCATCCTGCAGAAAAGCAATGAGTCGTTGCGCGCTTACATCGCAAGGTTCAACAAAGAAAAAATCACCATACCCAACTGCAACCAAGACACAGCCATACGAGCCTTCCCCAAAGGCCTACACCAGGGATCCAACCTCTATGCGGATCTAATAAAATACAAGTCGAGGACCATGGAAAAAACACTCTCCAGGGCATTCGCCCAAGCAAGATGGGAAGAAGATGATAGATGGACACCACGCGAGCAGACCGCAAACCAACATTCAAGCCACAGCCAAAGAACCGATCGCAGAAACAGCGACCGAACCCGCCAACGCTACAAACCATATGATCGCGCTCCACTACCCAAACAACAAGCAAACCAAACGAATGAAGTTAGAACCGAAGCTCGACCCCAGCCTTCAAGACACGACTTCACCATCCCTATAGAGAGCCTAATGCAAGAGCTCGGGAAACTCGGCCGCGTGGTTAGGTGGCCAGGTAAGTTACGGTCAGACCCAAAAAAGAGGGATCCAACAAAACAGTGCACTTCCATGACGATTTCGGGCACAACACAACCGACTGCATAGCATTGAAATACGAAATTGATCGATTAGTACAACTAGGCCACCTCAGAAGGTACCTAGCGCAACCCAACGATCCAATCAACAACTAACAAACAACAGAACAAGCAGCACCCCAAATGGTGCGTATTGTTCATGTCATCATGGGCGGATCTCACGAAAGCGGTACTTCATATTCGGCCGCCAAGAGAAGCATGCGCAAAGTCTATAACATGTCAGGCAGAGCTGAAAATACCCACGCAGTCGAGGACAAGTTAGAAGTCACTTTCAACTTCAAGGAGAGCATCGACGTCCTCAACCCACATCACGATGCCTTAGTCATCTCACTAGGCATAGCCAACTACCTGATCAAAAGAATTTTGGTCGATAACGGCTCCTCGGTAAACGTCATATACACTGACACGCTGAAAGAAATACAAGTAGAAGAAACCAAGATAGCCAGACAAGCGAAATACACAATCGAAGAAATTGAGCTGCCAGTTTGGGTCGAAGGGGTCAACAAATACACCCGATTATGTTTACTCGAAGGGCCCTCTAGTTTCAATGCCATCCTCGGCCGACCCTAGCTCCACGAGATGAAAGTCGTACCATCGACATACCATCAAGTGATTAAATTTCCAACCAAGCTGGGCGTGAGACAGATAAAGGGAGACCAGGCCGCGTCCAGGGCATGTTACGCGAACGGCCTAAAACATCAACCTAGCACCGCATAGAAATTACAGAAGGCTCCACCCAACACAGAGGTGGAGAAAACGCTGGACGAAATTACTATCCACCCAACCGACGACAGCAAAAAAGTACTTATCGGGTCAAGGCTGGACGACACCATCAAAGACAAGCTCATTCAATTCCTTAAAACCAAAAGCCATTGTTTCGCATGGAGCCACGAAGACATGACAGGCATCGACCCCAGCGTGATAACGCACCAACTCAACGTCGACCCAAAGTTCAAACCAATCAAACAAAAAAGACGGAAGTTTGGGCCCGAACGTAATAAAATAATAAACAAGGAAGTCGAGAAACTGCTCAGCATCGGCTCCGTGATGGAAGTACAATACCCGGATTGGCTAGCAAACGTTGTGGTCGTCCGCAAAAAGAATGGAAAGTGGAGGGTCTGCATAGATTTCATAGACCTAAACAAAGCGAACTGCTAAGTTTCATGGACGCCTTCAATGGGTACAATCTGATACTAATGCACCCCACAAACGCGGAAAAAATGGCATTCATAACCGACAGAGGTACTTACTGTTACAAAGTTATGCCTTTCGGCCTGAAGAACGCAGGTGCTACATATCAAAGGCTGGTAAACCGAATGTTCGCCAAGTTCATCGGCAAATCTATAGAGGTTTATATAGATGACATGCTAGTAAAATCACTAAAGGCAGAGCAACACCTGGACCACCTAGAACAAGCATTCCAAGTATTAGAGCGCTATAACATGAAGCTCAACCCTTCTAAATGCTCATTCGGGGTTGCGACCGGAAAATTCCTCGGCTACCTAGTCACAAAAAGGGAATTGAAGTAGACCCAGACCAGGTGCGAGCAATCAACAAACTCGGCCAACCGCAAGGAAAACGGGATATCCAGAAGCTAACAGGTCACTTAGCTGCCCTCAATAGATTCATTCCGGTATCGTCCGAAAGGTGTCGCCCTTTCTTCCGTTTGCTCAAGAAAAACACTCCCTTCGAATGGGACCAATCTTGCCAAAGAGCACTAGAGGCGATCAAATAGCAGTTAACCACAAACCTGGTGCTCTTGAAGGCCGAAGATGGAGAAGAATTGCTCTTGTACCTCTCAGTATCAGAGACAGTCGTCAGCGCCCTGCCCACCAGAGTAGAAGGCGCAAAACACACCCCAGTGTACTACGTCAGCAAAGGTCTATTATCGGCGGAAGAAAGGTGCGCCTCTACCGAAAAACTAGTTCTGGCACTCGTAATCGCAGCTAGAAAATTGTGGTCATACTTTCAATCACACCCCATAGTCGTGGTAACGGAACACCCCATTAGATCCATCCTACATAGACCAGAGCTATTGGGAAGAATGATTAAATGGGCGGTCGAACTCAGCGAGCACGACATTACCTTCCGTCACAGGTCGGTCATCAAAGCTCAAGCATTGGCAGATTTCATAGCCGACTTCACACCAGCTGCAACCAATGAGACCGAGCACATAGTGTCAACCAAAGCGCCACCAGCGTCAACATCGCAACCTTGGACCTTGTCAGTCGATGGGGCCTCCTGTCAGAAAGGTAGTGGTCTGGGTATCGTTCTGACAACACCTGAAGGTGATAAATTAGAAAGAGCGGTCAAATGCAAATGGATAACCACCAACAATGAAGCTCAGTACGAGGCACTAATACTCGGCCTACAATCGGCAATAATGCTGGGATCAAAAACATAGAGTATATTACTAATTAATTTTAAAAAAAAGATAAAATAAAAACTATGAAGCTCCGACCAAAGCAAATTCAACACCTCAATTCCTTAGCTAATTTAGGGGCCACAACCGAAGATGGGATCAATCGAAACATACCAATCACCATACTCCACCAATCAGTTCTACATAAAGCAGTCGCTCCAAGCCATGTAGCAGTAGTCGAAGAAGAAGATTGGAGAACACCAATCAGACGCTACATGCAGAATTACAAACTACCGGCAGACAATAAAGAAGCCCGAAAAATCAAGGCAAGAGCAGCCCGATACACCCTAGTCGGCTTACCAGGAGACCCTGATCGCATCTTATACAGGAGGTCATACGACTGGCCGTTGCTCGGATGCGTGGGCGGGAGCAAAATAGTTTCCTTGCTCAGAGAACCCCACTAGGGCAGCATGGGTGGGCACTACGGCCCACGATCACTAACACTGGCAGCCCATAGGGCTGGTTATTACTGGCCTACCATGAGAGCGGACGCTCGTGAATTCATCATGAAGTGTCCAGAATGCCAGAAGCACGCAAACGTAACGCATCTACCAGCCGAAGAGCTACACACATACATGCCAAGTTAACCATTTACTCGATGAGGGATGGACATAGTCAGAAAACTGTCGAAAACAACCAATGGTTATGAATACATAATAGTAGCAACCGATTACTTCACCAAGTGGGCTGAGGCAGTACCAGTATCTCATATACGAGACCGCGAAGTTATCGCCTTTGTATGACAGCATATCATCAGTAGATTCGGCATACCCAGAGAAATCATAATCGACAATGAAGCGCAGTTCAGCTCGAAGAAGGTAATTTCTATCAAAAGTGGAATATCAAGCTGCAGTACTCAACGCCCCGTTACCCACAGTCAAACGGCCAAGCCGAGTCCACTAACAAAACGTTAATAAACATGCTCAAGAAGAAAGTTGGAAGGGTCAAGACCGCATGGGACGAAAGGCTATTCGAAGTACTTTGGGCCTACCGGTGCACGCCAAAGAGGGCCACAGGCGATACCCCGTTCGTACTGGTGTATGGTACAGATGCGGTATTATCGACCGAAGTCCAGGTCAGCACAATGAGGTCTATAATTGACCATCAATGGAACGAAGAAGTCTTGACACTCGACACAGACACCATAGATGAAAGGAGAGAGGCTGCGATGATCCGCGTAGAATCATATCAGCAAAGCCTCTCGCGTTTGCATGCTAAAAAAGTCCGCGTTCAAAATTTAAAATCAGGTGACAAAATGTTGAGGAAAGTGTTCCAGAATACTCACATACGCGGCGACGACAAGTTAGCACCAAATTGCGAAGGCCTTTATACCATTGTAGCCTTCGGCAGAGGCGCATACTTGCTTTCCGACATTATGGGCAGGAGTATACCTAATCCCTGGAATGTGATTCATTTGAAACTCTTCAAACAATAAGGTAAACGATGATTAGTCCGTTATCGTAAACTTCAATTCGACCCATTCAGGCCAAAATGTTACTTGATTTTGCTCTACAATAAAACATATACCGACAGTATTTTCTTTTTATTAGAAAAGTCACTAACCAAACTTAAATTAGAAAAAAGAGAATAACTTTTCTTTTTTTTTTTCAAATAGTAATTGTAAAATTTATTATTCTTTTTTATTAAAATTCCTAATTTAATATAGTTTTTTTATTTGATATTGACTATGGTTACTTAATTTTTAATGTAAAACAGTATTTTTTAAAGGGATAATGTAATTGTGGGTACCTATAGTTGTGCAAAATTTTCAGTTAGATACTTGAACTTTACGAGGTTTCATATATGTACTCCAACTTGCAAATTAGGTTCTTATATAGCTACTCAAACTTTGCGAGGTTTCATATAGGTACTCCAACTTGAAAATTTGATCTTATATATGTACTCCAACTTTACGATATTTCATATAGGTACTACTCACAGATTGCACCACGTCAACAGAAGGATCTAAATGACATGTAATTTGCAAGTTGGAGTACCTATATGAAACCTCGCAGAGTTGAAGTACTTAACTGAAAATTTTGCACAACTATAAGTACCCACAATTACATTATTCCTTTTTTATATAGTATATATGTATGGGTATATATATATATATATATATATACATATATATATGGAATAAATATTAATAAAAGAAATAATGCACGTACAAATAATATCATTATGTAAATAGATATAATTGATATTTTAAGTAATATTTTACTTTAAAAAAATTAAAATATTCATAATTTATAGTTTCATGTTAAAAGTATAATGTAACTTTCATAAAAAAAACATTATTATTCTAATAATTGAATTAGAATTAATAATAAAAAAAAGCATCAAATTTAAAAACTAATATCTCCATTTTCGTATTAACATTGTTAGTAGAGACATGCTTAGAGATAATAATAATAATAATAATAATAATAATAATAATAATAATAATAATAATAATAATAATATATGCTCTTAAATTATATGTAGGAGTAGGAGTAGATCTAAATGATATTTTAAAATTGTAATTTAATATATAAAATACTAATTATATTCATTTTTAGTAATGTATAGATAAATTAGTAATGTATAGATAAATTATAATATATGAATAATTTCAATATTATCTATTTTTTTAATGGATATATAAATTTGATTTGTGAATTTTATTAAGTTTGATGAATATAAATATAATATATTTGGGTTAGAGGATACTTATATTAGAATTATTATATACATTTAAAAGTTTATATTAAACTTTTCTTCCTTATTTAAAATTTTAAGTAAAGTGCGGGAAATTCAGATTTGTATTAAATTTGGTAGGCTGTTGAAAGTAATTTAACTAAATTGAAGTTTTTTCCAATCCAAAACTATTGGAGTTAGGGGTGGGCAAAAAAACATGCAAACATCTAAACCGAACCGAACCAATCCAAACCGAATACTTTCAATTCGGTTCCTAACATATTTTTTTGGGTGTTCAAGGTAGGATGTTCGATTCGGTTTTGGGTCCAAGAAACCGAACCGAACAGAACAGCTAAACATGTTTTAAAAATATTTACATCTTTTAATATTACTTAAAATTCAAATACCCAAAAAAATCTACATATTTAGTTCGGTTTAGATTTTTATTTATTTAAATACTAATACTTGTTCTATATTTGAATCAATTTAATAAGGATATATTTTAATGAATATATATTTTTATATGTAGTTAAAATAAAGTCAACGAAATTCGAACACTCAAGAACCAAATCGAATCGAACATGTTTCAGGGTGTTCGGTTTGGTTCGGTTTGCCATAGGATATTTGGGTGTTCGAAAACACCCAGAACCGAATACCCAATTTACATATTTGTGTTCGGATCCACTTGAAACCGAACCGAACATGTAGTTGTCCACCCCTAATTGGAGTGAGTCATCATTCAATATGGTATTATTGGAATTTTCAAATAAAATATTAAAAAAAAGAAAAAAAGAAGAGAGTTTAAAAAAAAAAATAAAAAAAAATAAAAAAAAAAACCATGACTCTCTTTTATAGTAAGTAAAATAAATCTATCTACATATATTTATATACTTAAAATAAATTTTAAACAAAAATAATATAATCAAAATTTAATAATGACATAAGGGTCTTACAAGCCCCTAAACTTGGTTATATTTTTCAAGTCAGCTCTCCAACTTCACGAAGGGTCAATTTAAGCCTTTAATTTTTGAATTTTGTGTCAAATAAGCCCTTTTTGCTGATGTGGAGGGCTTAATTAACATTTTGAAGTTAATATTTTTTACTGGCAAAACAGCATCCACGTCAGCAAAAGAGCTTAATTGACCCATAATTTAGAAGTTGAGGAGGTAAATTGACCCTCTGTAAAGTTTGAGAGCTAACTTGAAAAATACAATTAAGTTCAGGGGCTCCTGAGACCCTTATGCCTTTAATAATTCTTAAAATAACTCTACATTTTAAAAAGTACCATCAAATATTTTTATTTAATCGTATATGTATCTAACCATTTCATATTTGAATTATTTCCAATAGAGTTTATTCATATTATTATAAATGAATAAATTTTGAATTGAATTACACTAAATTGGCTAGGTTGAAAATTGTTCATCCTACGTTAGGAATTTCTTAGTGCAAACCTATGTGAGTTTACTAAATCATCACTACATGTGAATTCATTATAATAATTAATTACTATTCATCCTTAATGTAATTAAAATATTAAAAATTTAATTATGAAATTTAAAAAATGTGAATAAAAATGATGTGACAATATGATGCAAAAATAGCAGATAAAAAAGATGAAATTAATTGACATATATACTAAACTAGTTAGTTGGCCCGCGCTTCACGCGAGATATTATTATTATTTTAGTTTATATATAACTATATTATATTTATTTTTATTCAAAAATTATAAATTATAAAATAAAATTTATACATATATCATACTTATTGTTAAGTAAAATATAAAAGAAGTACCATATGAGAAATTTAGATACTTATTAGATGTGATATGTATTTTTAATGGTTTAATACAATTATACTTTAACTTAATATATAAATTTATTTAATAAAAATAAAATATGAATTGGGAAAAAGATATGACAATTCTAATCAAATTTTTACTGAGGAAAAAAATATTTAATTTAACTTGATAATTTTTTTAAGGTAAATTATTTGATATTTCTCAAACTTCATTATTATTTTTCTTAACATCATTTCACTTTTCAACTTTGTCTCTATCATTAAATAATTTGAGATTAATCATATTAAACTTTTATATATATATATATATAAGGTATAAAGGGGATGAAAATAAAAAATATCGATCAAATAAAAATATAAAATTAATTATTAATTCACCCAATCATAATAATTTTTTTAATGATAATTTAGAATAAATTTTATTTTATTTTACTTTCAACTAAAATAGAAAGGAATTGTATTATTAGGTAATATAAATATATTTAATTAATTTATTAACCGATCATATAATTTACATTTTAAACAAAATAAAAAATTGAAAATTTTGGAATGATTAAATTAATTTATCGAGGACATTTCAATTCTTAACATTAAACCCAAATCACAATTTTTCACAATAATTTAATCATGTATATTTAATATTTGTAACACTAATAATATATATATGTATATTAAATATACCAAAATTCACAAATAAAATTGAATATTCAATTCATCAATAATAATATTTTAACGTGATAAATTGTTGAATGTGACTTTAAAACTTCCGACGCATATTTATTACTGACGTCTTTTTATTTACCATTTAAAGTCTTCATTGGAATCGTATATTGTTGTTTTAATTCATCATGTGTGATGTTTAATTTAGTATTAAATTTCACCTCATCATTCTATCCGTGAAAGATATAATAGCTAATTATTAATTATATAATTTACAGGATAGAAAAAAAATTAATTATATAATTTATGTGAATAGTGCTTTTACTCTATAATATTAAAAAATTTCAATTTAATATGATAGGGAATATACAGAATAAAAAATTAATAAATAGTAATAAATAAAATTGATGAAAATGGAAAGAAAGTGATACAAAATTTGAAAAGATTTCCGTTAATGTTTTGATTAATTGATATTTAAATAAAAGAATATTTTTAGTGGTTTGGTCCAACTCAATAATAGTTTGTTATGATTTGATTTAGTGTGTGTTTGGTAGATAGATTTTTAAGTAACGATTAGATTTTTCATTAGCGATTTGGCAATTTAATCGTTTGGAAGAAGTTTTTTTTATTAGCGATTAGATTTTTAATTAGCGATATCCAGAACACTACTTCAAGTAGCTTTCCACGAATCACTAATCAAAAAGCTCCCATTTTACCTTTATAAGTTTATGAGTATTACTAAACTGCCCTTAATAATATAAATAAAAAAAAACTTCTATTTGTACTAAATTAGTTAATTTTAATAATGTTTTTATTTATTAAATATGATTAAAAAAATTTAAATAACTTTTTTTAATTAATCTATATTTTATTTATTTTTAATTAGTTGATAACTAAAGGTTGGTTGGTTTTAAATTAAAAATCTTAAAAGAAAAAAATTATTTAAAAATGAATACTAACCCTAATAAATTATATTATAAGGTAAAAATAATATATTGTATTGTTTACGTAATTTTACATCTAACGGCTACTTCAACATCTAATTGTAATTACCAAACACTCATGCTAAATCGCTACTTCAACATCTAATTTAACAGCTAATAGTTAATCGCTACTTCAACAGCTAACTCAACATCTAATATTACATCTAGTGCCAAACAAACACTTAAATGTTTGTTTGTGAAAATGAATGAGTGGTATAATTTAATATCATTGTTTTAATTGTTCTTATATGTATCATATTCTTTATTTATTTTTAGAATATGAACTTTATGTGTAAATTCGATATTATTAATATCAAAATTATTTAATAAATATCAATAATTTTGAAAAAGAATTTTATTTTATAAATATTTTAAAAAAATTAACATTTATAAATTTGAACATTTTAAAATCAAATTACAAAGACAATCAATATTAGTGATTAAGAAACATTTAATATAGTAACAAATACTTTTTGTGGGTTGAAAAATATAGACAATCAAGAGTTATGTTTTTTTTTTTTTTTTTAGATTATTGGTTATGGATAAAATAAGTTTTTTTTTTATTTTATTTATTTAAAATTTTTTAAAAAAATATGCAATCATATATATATAGACATAGCATATATAATATTGCATATATAATATTGCATATATAATATTATATATATATATAGTATATGTAACATTTTCTATATTAGTTTGCATATTAAAAGATGATGAAATTACTATGAAATTTGAAATTGAAGACATTATTAAATTCATGTGGAAACAAATAATAATTACTTATTCGATTTTAAAATACTTATAACTTTTTTTTATATGTTTTACACAAATTAAAAAATGAATTGAATAAATTGATGTTAAAAAGGTATTACGAAATAAAACGGAGCGAGATAGATAGATAAAATATAATGTACATTAATAGGTGCAATTAGTTTACTATTTAATTATAACAATAATAATTTCAAAAAAAAATGAAAAGTTTCCAATTTAAAATGACTGATGAATGCATTGATACTATTGATTAAAACAAATACTATAATAACAATAAAAATAAATCTTTTTAAATATGTAATAAATTTTGAAAAATAAAATATTATACTTAAATAAAAAAAAAATTATAATTATCACATTAAGCGAATAATAATTAAAAAAATGAACCATTAACTACTTTTCTTTTCTCCATTAAAATTTATATCACCATTTTTTTCTATTTAAGTTATTATTATTATGTAAAACATCTGCACTAAAAAATAAACGATATAATGAAAATAAAATAAAATACAGTATATAAAAAACATTTAATGTATACATAAGTGGAAATCATTTGAAAAAAAGACTTTGGTATAAATAGCATTAAATAAGAACAATTATTATTAAATTAGAAAATAGAAAAATATCAAAGATTCTTCTATATTTGTTATTACTTTAATTGACAATAAAACTTAAATTTTCATTTACTTTGTGACATTCTTTCAATATTTCTTTGACATTTATAATAGGAAACAAAAAATAATAGAATTACATTTTCATTTACTATAAAATTACATTTTCATTTATTTTTTTCTTCTTCCAGACTTTCATATGCTTCCAATATTTTTTTGACATTAATCTGCATAAGGAAATAAAAAAGGAAAAAAATTAAAATTTAAAATTTTATTTGGAGTTAATTGAACTTTTAAACAACACAAATCTTTAAAAAATTTAAGAAATTTATTTTTAATTTCATGACTATGCGATCTGTTATTATCTAGATCTAAAAAAAAATACCTTACAAAATTATATTCAAACTTTAAAAATAATTATTTTTAAAATATATAACAAATGTTAAAAGAAAAAGTGAATCGAAACTCACCTATTTTTTTATTCATGGTAATCAACGTATTATGTGGTGATATATCTAATAAATTCACATATAAAACTATTAAAAAAAATACATTAGAACAACACAAATACACGATATAATAAAAATATGGTAAGAATAAAGAATTATAAATATAGAGCTAATAACAATAATCAATAAAACAAAAATATAAACATTTGTATAGAAGAATGAGAGAAGATTAATTACCAATTTTTGACATTCGATTGCATTGCATCTGGTTGCTTTTTTTTTGTTAAAAAATGAGATATATATACACATATTAGAGATGATATAATAAAGATGAGAGAGTGGAGATGTACATAAACACGAATTAAAAGGTAAAAAGACGTTATAAAATAGAAAAGTCACAAAGTTAATAAACATTTAATAGTTTCATTCATCTTTTAATATATTTTTATTTTATTTTTCTTGAATTTCAAGAGACGATCAATTCATTAAAAAAATTAATAATAACAAAACTTTATAAAAAAAATACGTGGCGTATTTTGATTTGCAAAATTAGGTCGGGTTTGAAAAATGGTGATTTTAAGTGTTTTTCAACCTAACGCTGAACTTTCAGCACTGCCACGTCATTTTCGTGGGGTCCGCTGAGAGTTCCGCTTTATATTTATATATAGATTTAAGTGAGTTACTATTTTATAGTATATTTTTAACATTGGGAAAAATTTTGATTGAGTTTTAGCCATTAACATTAACATTTGATTGAATTGATTTTTCTTTTTTTTAATATTAATTGAATGTGTTATTTAGATTGGATTACTAACCCATTTCAAATTTTCAAAACTGAGTATAGTTTAAAGTTGACATTTATGGGTGTTTTTTTCTTTTTTAAGGAAATAGGTGATTATATATACATATTCACAATTTATATTACCTTTTAAATTTAAAAGAGATATAAAAAATCAAATGGAAAAATTGGATTATTTTTTTAATTATCCAACTTTAAATCTTTTCATGTCATTTTAATAAATTTTTAGAAAGGGTTAATTCAAAAAACCCACCACAGGTTTGGGGTTTTCCTCAAAAAAACCACAGTAATTTTATTTTTTTTCTCATTTTACCACTGCAGATAAAAAATGTTAAAATTTTAAACAGGATTCTTTTTACTTTAATAGAGTTACAAAAGATGATTCTCATAGTGACTGTCTCTCGGTGATTGGTGGTTGGACAAAAGAGATTCGATCAAATTAAGAATTATCGAAAATTGATTTTTCTATTATTTCTTCTTCTTCCAACCACCAATTGCCTACAGACCACTACCACTAGATACATCTCTTGGAGCTGCACCAAAATCCAAACTTTATTATTATTATTATTATTATTATTATTATTTTTTAACATTTTTTGTTCTGACAATGATAAAATGAAAAAAAAAAATGAAACTGGTGTGATTTTTTAGGAAAACCTCAAACTTGCATTAGTTTCATGGGATTATCCCTTTTGTAAATGTATTATTGCCATTTATTTTAAATTCACACACATTTTAGTATTAATTATTATTATAAAAATCATTTTGAAATGAAATTTCAATTATAATACCACATACCAGTTATAATATGATCATAAATATTATAATCATATATCAGTTCATTTCTCCTTTCAAAATGAAAATTTATGATTATAAAGTTGATATTTAATATTGTTCTACACATATTAATATATTTTTTAAAAAAATGAAATTCATGTCATATATGTATGCGTATATCATGCAGAGATAAATACCATGTTTCCACAAAAGTTGATAAACGGGTCAATTTGACCCGGCCCTTTTATCCGTTGGCGGTTAAATAAGTGATCCGCAGACTATAATACTTTTTAAAAAATTTAAAATTAAAAATAATATACCTTATTTAATAAATTATTTTATTTACTGCTATTTAAATTGATTTTATCATTAAATTTAAGTTAAATAATTTAATATAATTATTTTGATGATTCATAATAAAATTAATATTTTAATATTTAATTTTTTAAATTGTGTAATTATTATATAAAAATTTATATAAAGATAATTTTTAATATTATATAGGTAATTATATAAAAATATAAATATTTTATAAATATATAAAGAATAATGGGTCAACTCGTAAAACCCTACGAATTAGGTTAAACGAACTTATTCCAAAATTTTAGTGGAATTAACCGAAATTACAAACGCATTCAACGAGTGAATCTATTACCACACTAATCCGTTTATTAACTCTCTTATAGTTAAAAAATTAAAATAAATATAAATGGGATATTTTCTTTAATAAATAATATATATTTATATATATATATATTAATTTATCGACTCAGCAAACAATTATTATAATAAATATAAATAATTTATAATAATTTTAAAAAAATAATAATTAAAATTCAATTTCACGCGTGGAAATCCTCTAAATGATATCTCCGATAAATGTTTTTAAACTCAATCAATCACATTTTTTTTATTACACAACTTTTGAAATCAACTGCATTTATTCCTCTCTTAATTTTCACCTTGAATATGGTCAAAAAGGTATATGTCAGTACTCAATTTATAGGTAAACATGGAAGTAAATGACATTAATGATGAAACCCAGACATTGTAAATTGATACTTGATATTAGATCAGGTCATAATGTGAAATTATTAACTATTAATAATGTTTTTTTTTTCAATTAATAAAATTAAAAAATACATACATACTGTATAACATTGCACCATTCAGACATCAATCTCAAAAGTCATAAGCAATAAATCACTTTTAATTAAATGAATATTTAATAATTAAAATAGATAATATTTAAGAAAGTCAGATAAAGAGAGTAATATAAAAGGTTAGTAATGCTATTTGAGTACATCATTTTTTATTAATTATGGTTTAGTTAATAAAATAAAAAATAAAGTAACCACAAATATAAACAATTTAATTTGTAAATATTTTCACTTATATCCATATAATCATTCTTTTTTAATTCAATCTGAAAATTAATATATATTAGATATAAGGGTTATTTTAAAAAAAAAAACCCTCATTTTTTTTCAAACATTTCATTTTGAGCCATTGATTTTGAAAAGTTTTATAAAATCACTCCTAAAATCAAAATCATGAATGATTTTGGTATTTTTGTGAAGAGTAATTTTGATGTTAGGGAATTTCCGAATCTCCAAATTAAAACATATAAAATTTCAAAAACCACTAATACAATACCAAAACCACTCACAAAAATACCAAAACCACTAGTTGTTTTGATTTTGAGGATGGTTTTGCAAAACTTTTCAAAACCAGAAATTTAAAATGAAACATTTAAAAAAAAAAGGATTTTTTTGGAAATAATCCATAGATGTAAATTTACTATAATTGTAATATATAAACAAATTATTTTTAAAATAATTTTATTTCTTTATTATTTTGAGATGATAAAATTTATAATGATTAAATAAAATATATTATTTTTAAAAATTATATACATATATATATTTACCATGTCGGCTTCCTCTAATCATATACGGTTAAATTTATTTATTTTTCCTAATTTTTAACTCACAGTTCACCTTAACGTGCCATAATATCATTCAAAGTTACCCCTTTGTTTTCATTAAAGTTTATAAAAAAAAAAAAAAAAAAACTAAAAATTATGCTTATGTAACTAGTTTTAGTCAATTAGTAGAGATTTTTAGTCATCATTCTTAATGAAAAATGTCCTCCCAAAAATTCCAGTGTAAAATGCTTTGGTTTGATGTCATTTTCTTATCATATATGACATAAAATATAAATTATAATATGTTTATACGATGTTTTTACTTTTGGTGATTTGAAATTTTGAATTAGTTAATAAATCTCCCAACTTTATTTTAAATTTATAAACTTTCAAATTTTGAATTAAAAAAAATTGACCAACTTACATCTCACTTCTAGTCTCATGGATACTTTATTGTGCTTTACCAATATTTTTAGTCCTTCTTGCATAGTATTAAGGCATTTAAAAAACTCATGAAAACATTAAAAAAAAAAAAAAACCTATGAAATTGTAAATATAGATTTGATGATTAATTCGGTTCATGATTTAAAATTTCAACTTTTTAAAAATTTATAAATTTAAAATAAAATTTTGATTCGATTATTATTTTAAATGTAAAGATTGAAAAATTCACTTTTTACAATATAATACTCTGCTTATTATTTTCTACTCTCAAATTAATTATTTATATTACCCTCTAAAGAAAAAGTTTACTATTCGAATTTTCTGTTTTGGTGTATAAGACCGTACCTTATAAACAAAATATTGCATATATATAATATGTGCAAATTAATAATATATATAAACAGTCAAATTTTCACTATACATTGTGTGCATCAAGTATTAATTGGACAGATATACAAATAACTAAGTGCTAAATGATTTTTTTTTAATTTTAAAAAATAATAACAAATTTTAAAGCTGAAAAAAAAGTCAGCAGTACACAAACATACAATCATATTCATGTTTGTAATAAGTTGGGTGTGCTAATCCTTTTCATTTCTATATATTACGTTCGTATTAATAGATTTTGAAAAAAAAAAATAATGGGATCAAGCCATCGTACATAAAGTATTTTCATGGTATATTTGTATAATTTGTCATTCCATTTAATATAAAGGTTAATTCTAAAAATCCACCGTAGATTTGGGGTTTTCTAAAAAAAAAAATAATAATAAAAAATTCATTAGTTTATTTTTTTATTTTTATTTTTTTTATTTTGTAAAAAAAAAACTTTAAAATTTTTAATAGAAATTTTTTTATTTTAGTAGAGTTCCAAGAGACAAGTCTAATAACAGTGGTCTCTTGACAATTGATGGTTGAACAAAATTAAGAATTGTCGAAAATTATTTTTTCTATCATTTATTCTTCGTCTAATCATGAATTGCACCACCATTGGACCTGTCTCTTAGAGCTCCACCAAAGTCCATAATTCATTTTTAAAAATTTTAACATTTTTCATACTGATGGTGGTAAAATGAAAAAATGGAAATTAATGTTTTTTTTTTTTTTAGAAAACTCTATACATGTGATTTTTTTTTTTTTTAGAAAACCCCAAATATATAGTGGTTTTTTGGAATGATTCCTAATATAAAATAATAAGGTGAGGGAAAAAAATTAGCGGAAGAAATGAACCTAGGTGTTTTCGATGGTAGAGAAATAAGCCTTCGTACTTTGTATTTTTCGCAGTATGGAATTATGAAAAAAAAATCATAATTGAATCGTACACGACACGTGGGGTTTAAAAGTAATTATTTGAAATATGAGCCGTTCAAAAATGATTTTTTTTTTATATAGTATGGGGACTTCGACCATGTGTGGGTCATGTATTTGTTTGTGTTAGCCGATACATCCTTTTTGGATTGGTTATGACTTCAACTATTTTTCAAACTCGCCAATTGGTTAACCACAGACATATTTTATATTTATAGTTAAAACAACAATAAATAAATAAACAAATAAATATAATATACACATTGCTCAAAAAAATTGTGTATGGCCCCTCCTAAAAATTTTGAACAGTGAATCCCACACTAAATATAATACGAAGATTACATGAAATTTACAATTTTATCACTTACAATTTAATATGTTCTATCACGTTATCTAGTAAAATTTATTCATATAATTTCTTTTCCTATTACTCATACCTTCATGATATTTGAAATTTTTATTTTTATTTTAAAGTATATTTCATTTTATTCAAGTTACCCACCCAGAAAAAAAAAAATCAGAAAAACTTTCCATAATACATACATTTTAAAAAATAAAAATTTTAAATTTTAAATTTAATTTAAAAATCATAAAATTGGATTTTTTTTTTAAATTTTTAAATTTTCCTAATACCAAATAGGGACGAAGTTGTTCTTGGGAAAGCTTTTCTCTCTCTATCACGGACTTCTCTTCACTTCAACATTTGATGAATAATAATTAGAAAAAAGAAGAAAAAAAAAAAACCTGTTTGGTATCCCAAATATTATCAAACGCAGCGTCCACCTGCCCAAAGCGTTCCAAACGAAGCGTATACTATTTTCCCTGTACTTTGAGTTTAACCTACACTGGAATTATCTTTGACCTTCACTATATTTTTTATTTTCCATCTCTGCACTTTCATCACTGCACTTCGGTCTCCATCTCGCCAAAGTGCCAGTAAGAGTTGAGTCGCTAGCCGATTCGTTGAAGAAGAGGAAGGGATTAGGTTACTGGCCGTTGACGGTTGTTGATCTTTGCTATGCCTTCGATTTTCTTGCTGTTGCTCAAGCGTACGATCTCAGATTCCTCATTAGTCTCTTTAGTTCTTAATTTCAGTTGTCAATTGGCCTTTCACTTTCACTTTTACTTTCAATTTTAATTTTGTTGTATTTTGTTTACATTCTCTCTTCGAATTCGATATTTTTCTTGAGCAGTCCTTTGTCTGTTTAACTTCTGCTTTGCATTTACTGAATGCGTTATATTAATGTGTAATCCTTAACGATGACTTGGCGTTCCTGAGATTATTTTCAAGTATAGAGTGCAGTTTTGCTTGTGTTTAGGGTTTAAAGGTGAAAAACAAGTTATGAACTGGTAATGATAATGATACTACCCTCCGTGGCCAATTGCTTGATAAGACTAATAATCGTATGTTTGCTTGTTGCTTGAGTGACCTATACCAGTCTTTGATTGCAGGTGCACAGACCTTTTTGGAGTTCTCTTCTTGATTTGGTTGCAGGTAGGGGAAATTGCTGTATTAGTTTGATTGTAAAATGGAAACTATAGAGATATCATCCTCAGACGAAGAGGAGGTTCAAGTGGCCGGAGATCATAGGGAGCAATCTGATAATTTCAGGACTCTTCCACATTGGGCAAATAAGCCTGTCTCAAATAAGAGGACATCAGGTTCTGTCGGTTTCCACTGCTTAAGATTCATCCCAAATTATTTTAAACATTTTGTCTTTAAATCTGTTTGTATTATACTATCATTATAGATAACATCGATATCAATTCATTTGCAGGTTATGGCGAGTCTTCTCAATCTTTCCATGGAGGCCTTTCGAATGTTAATGATCATTCACAAACAAAACGACAGATGCATTCCAGCTATGGTGGCATCAATGGAGAACCCAATCGATATTCTAGCCGAGCTGATGGTGGGTCATTTTTAGGGAATGGGAATGAAAACCGGAATCAGATTAGGACAGTTAACTCTCGAATTGCCAACGCTACTTCTTCAGAATATGAAAAAATTTCTTCTCAACAAGCTTTGAAGAGGACTCTTCCTGCTTCTCTTGAGCCATATGCATCAGGTACAAGGTCAAACAATAAAGTCGAGAATGGCAGCAGTGGTCAGGTTCGAAGCACTTATGGAAATTCTTATCCCTCGGCTGTGCCCAGTACAAGCAATGGCAGTGGTTACATGAAAGGTTATAGTGTGAAGGACAATGATGATGATGATATTGTGATGTATGAGAATAATAAGAATAGGGTTCTACCTCCTTCATTTGTGCCTGTCAAGCCTATTTCTTCATCAAAATTTGGTGCTCCAAGTGACTCAGCTTATCGAACTGGTGTTGCTGAAGAGAAGGCTGCTGACACGGATGAGAGGTTGGTTTATCAAGCAGCATTGCAGGTAGTGTTGAGATTCTATTTATTTTCCTGAGTTTAGTTATTATCTTTTTTGAGTTTAGTAATTATCTTTAGTGCATTATGAACATTATTTTCTTTCTTTACTTCTGTTTGTATATCTTTCACTGTCATTTTGGGAACTATTGACGAGAGTTACTGGTGATAGTATGGTAATGAAAACATTTGGGGTTCACAAATTCTTTTGCTTCCAAAGGGTGGCACCTAATCTGTTCCATTTATTTGGGTGTGGTTAGCAATTTTCCACTATTCAACAATTTTGATTTATTCTGGTGATGATTGTCTGCAAGGATTACCTCTTCAGGGTAGATAGGTCATATGTTTTTATCGTCTCCTGTTCCTTGTAAAAATATTACTGGTATTGGTGGAGCATCAAAAGGATTTATATTTTATTAGGCATAAAATCTCTATCTGTATTTTAGATGTAAGAACACAATCTTAAAATCAAATTTAGTTGTAGAAATGTCCATGCAAATTGATTAAAATCAAAGCCACCTTCATATATACATCCCATACATATGTGGTGTATTTTGGAAATCTTAGCAAAAGAGATGACCCATTACAGGAGTCAAGTTACTTCTGTTAGTTAATACAATCAAACTTTCTTTTTAATATATCTTGTTTTATCATTTGCTTCCCGGACATCCACTGACTTTTAGTAGCCTTCAAACTCTTATATGTTATATATTTTGAAAGTTTGAGAGTATGGTTTTGTTTCTAGTTTGAGAGGATGGTTTTGTTTCTAGTTTGAGAAACAAAGATAGTAGCTATGATCTCAACTTTGCATCAAGTTTGAGAAACAAAGATAGTAGCTATGATCTCAACTTTGCATCAAATTCAGGGTACAGCAGCTATATAATGCTATCTGTTATCAATCACTTCTTGTGTTCAATCACCTAAGTTATGTTACATATGAGTAGCTACTTTATATTTTCTTAACATTATGCTTCGTTATACTTACAGCTTAGTGGTTCACTCTTTTCTTTCTGCGAATTATCATACAACCAAACAGTGGAACAACTTTTTTCTTTTTTTGGTTGTTAACTATAAATTTATTTATGCTCATCTTCCATATATTCTTATCTCTTCTAAGTCTTTAGCAACTTAATATATAATATCATTTTTGAAATGCTTAAATGTTCATTTTACTTCTTCTTATTGGTTCTTTCCAGGATCTTAATCAACAAAAAGTTGAAGTTCATGTACCTGAGGGTCTTTTGACTGTAACTCTTCTAAGACATCAGGTTTAATCCTATCTTTTAAGTACTGAACAGTTTTATTTTCCATCTATATCTTTTAAGAGAACTTTTTTCGGTCTACAGAGGATTGCTTTGGCATGGATGCTTCAGAAGGAGACAAGAAGTTTACACTGTTTAGGTGGAATTCTAGCAGATGACCAGGTTATCCCAATTATGCTTACTGGGTTAATGATCTGTTGTCATAGTAAAATGATCTGAATTATATCAATCTAACTGCAACTAGACTCATCATGGTTTTTCTTGACAGGGACTTGGTAAAACTGTCTCTGTGATTGCCCTTGTACAAATGCGGATTTCTTCTCAACGCAAAATAAAAACAGATCATTTACGCAGTAAAAAACCTTTGGCATTGAATTTGGATGATGATGATGACAATGGCAGTGCTTATGCTGATCAAGCCAATCCAGTGGGAGAATCTAATGACGTAGAACCTAATCCAGTGGGGGAATCTATTGACGTAGAATCTGTTGCAGAAGTTAGTACATCTACACAATTTAGTCAGAGGAGGCCTGCTGCAGGTACATTGGTTGTGTGCCCAGCAAGTGTTCTCCGTCAATGGAACCAGGAACTGAATGATAAAGTTCATGAGGAGACTAAACTTAAGGTTCTATTATACCATGGAGGCAATAGGACCAAAGATCCTCTTAAACTTGCTAGATATGATGTAGTTCTCACAACTTATTCTATCGTAACTAATGAAGTTCCAAAACAACCTTTGGTCGATGATGATGAGGCTGATGAAAAAAATGGGGACATTCATGGATTATCTGAATCATTCTCAATTGCTAAGAAGAAGAAAAAGGTATCAAATGTCAGCAAGAGAGGAAAAAAGGGTAAAAGAGGAAATGGACGTTCTTGTATCGATTCTGGGTGTGGTGCACTTGCCAAAGTAGGTTGGTTTAGGGTGGTACTTGATGAAGCTCAAACTATAAAGAATCATAGGACTCAAGTAGCTAGAGCATGCTGTAGTCTTCGAGCCAAACATAGATGGTGCTTATCTGGCACACCTATACAAAATACAATTGATGATTTGTACAGCTACTTCAGGTTTCTGAAATATGACCCATATGCGGTGTATAAATCGTTTTACAACACGATTAAAATTCCAATTTCAAGAAATTCACTTCATGGATACAAGAAGCTTCAAGCTGTATTGAGAGCTATAATGTTGCGCCGCACAAAAGGTGATTTCTTTTGCTGTTTTTGAAATGTGCATGCATGTCAAAATTTATGAGCATATTACAGATACATGGTGTGCATTGATCATCGCTTATACGTGTTTGTTTATAGTCAAATAAAATTTTCAATGCCATGCATTGCTCTAGTGGACATAACATAGAGGGATTCATACTTTATTATACAACATTGAAATTCTATTTGTTGAATTTCTCTGCTGAAGTATTTGAGCCAAGGGAAAGGGCAAATCAACTTCATTTTAGTTGGTAAACAGTAATTAGAATTTTTAGAAACACATTTGTCAACAATGACAGCAGCAAAACTAGCTTTGGCTTTGAATAAATGGGGTTGGGTATTTGAAGCTGTTCTGTCCTGTAAATTTCCTCAAATCCTTACTCATTTAACACTCTAATTTGTGACAGTTCTCATTTAAGCTATAAATAGAGGTTAGCAATTGTTTTATTTTATTTTATTTTATTTTATTTTTTAAAGTAAATTATTATTATTATTATTATTGTTATTAATATTATTATTATTATTATTATTATTATTATCATTTAAACTTTTCTTACAATCATGTCATGTTCATGTGAGCTTTTGCGTGAAAACTAAATTTGTTATTAATGCTACATGTGAGAATAGATTTATTTATCTGTTTATCTCTTATTTACATGTGGTATTATAGGCTGTGTTCAGTTGGCTAGTAGTGATAAATAAACTATGTTTAAGGGATTAGTTAGTTCTAATTTATTTTAGAAAATAAGAGTTTGACGAAGTAGTATCTTCACTGAAACATTAGGAGTAGGGATTTTGCCCTAACCCGCGGACCCGACCTGCCTTAAGGTGCTCTGATCTGACCCGACCTGCCCCATATGTAAAATGGGTCAGATATAGGCCGCCTTACCCCGCCCCGCATGCAAGACAAGGCAACTCCAAATCTAGTTGGCGCCCTGCCTTGCCCCGCCCTGCCCCGTGCTCGCCTCGCAATATTAATTAGTTTTTTCAATTTTTGTTATTTAGATCATTTATTTTAATCTATAATTTCTTAAAATAATTTTAATTTACTATTGGTATTAGACATAGTATTAATATCTAAACAAATTTAATTTTTGTAGCATTTAAATAATATTAAAAATTAATTATTTCTATTAACGTTAATAGTATTTATGTAATTTTATTAAATAAAAAATTAGTTGAATATCAAATAATATAATAAATTAATAACTTTTATTAAATTATTTATTTCCAAACTCAAATATCATTGCAAATTTTAAAAACATAACTTTTGACTATGCAGGAAGTAATATAGAAATATAATTTAAGTACAATTTTTTGGTAAAATAAACAATGCAAGTCCCCGCACGGCAGGTCACGGGTCCAAATCTTCTGCCTCACACCACAAGGCAGGTCAGGCCAGTCTGCAGGCAGGTCAGATCCAAGATCTCAATAACCTGCCCCAGTGCCATCCCTAATTAGGAGTTATTAATGTAATTCTACTTTTGGAATAGCAGTCTAGGCTGAATAATGATAATGTGTGGCCCTATTTCTAAATGGTATCAGAGCTATAGTCCTGTCTTCTACATGACTTTGGAATCCTCATCCTTAGAAACCACCAGGACCAAACAATCTCTTCTACAATGGAGGAGCCTGTCACTTTCAGAACACTAGGTCTACCAAATCAATCTCTAAACTCAGCTAGGGAAATTGTATTCTGTGGTCCCAGCTCGCAAAGATGTTCATAAATGAAAAGAGCAAGGATTTGAAAACAGGCATGGCATAAAAGTCCGGAAATAAAGATGGGGGAGGAGTAAAGTACTTTCTAGGTATGGTAATTGGTCGAAACAGATGTGACATTGTTTCCCAAAATAAATACAGAAACTCGAAAGAGGCTGTTGTGGAACAAAATGCTCGGTTTACACAATAGTAGTTTCCGTAGATCAGCAGAAGTTTTGCTAGACTAGTTAGGAGATTGATTTGTTTGTCTCATTCTCGGCTGGACTTCAGTCACTAGTGTCCTGGGCCAATTCATGAACCATCCTATTGAGGCAAGTTGGTTAGCTAAATGATTCACAAACAAAATTATATTTTGATTGGACTGGGCAAGGTGTACCACAAGCTATTGCACAATCTGATGGGTG
This sequence comes from Cardiospermum halicacabum, assembly GCA_031304145.1. Lineage (NCBI taxonomy): Eukaryota > Viridiplantae > Streptophyta > Magnoliopsida > Sapindales > Sapindaceae > Cardiospermum > Cardiospermum halicacabum. The sequence goes on from CM062395.1 coordinate 14,333,474, forward strand.
ATTTGGTGAGTCGGAAAAGCAAGAAACAAGTTGTAGTGTCTCAGAGTAGTGCAAAATCCAAGTTAAAAGTGCTGTGGCTCCTGGATTTATTTGAGGGTCTGTGACTAAAAAGAATTTTGGAAGAGCTGAAGATGACTACAAAGAATGTAAGAAGAGCTGAATATGAATTTCTGTGGTGAGATTCAACTATTCTGCATCAACAAATCTGCCTGCTACATCACAAAATGTTCATCATGACCAAACCAAAAATGTAATCAACAGACATTTTATGAGGGAGAGAATACAAGATGGTTCAGTTCAGATTCTGACTTGGATCAAAAACACACACACATATATATTACCTTACCTCTTAATCTTGTGTTTTACTATCAAGGTATTTATGAGTTTGGTAGTCGTGATAAATAAGCTATGTTTTACGGATTAGTTAGATTCTATTTTGTCTAGAAATTAGAATTAGCATCAAACCCATGCATAGTGAGATATAAATGTACCTCTGCTTCCAGTGGAACTGTATAGTCAACAATGATAAAAAGTAGCCCTATTTCTTCTCTACATATAAAGTTTTACTTGGAAAAATTGTTAGTATGGGATCCATACTTGTAGTACCAGGTGCAATAGGGAAAAGCACCAATGATGTATTATAGTTTAAAAAGTTGTATTAAAGTTTAAAAAGTGAGTATTGATGTTCAAATTGTTTGCTGTTATGGGTAGACTACTTGTTTCCTTAAAATGCTTTTTTTGCATTAGATGTGGTCCCTTCTTCTCAACTTCTCTTAAAGCAATGACTTCTCATCTTTAGGCACTGATTTGTGGATTTGTGATGATGGTGTTTTCGAGTTACAATGGCTAAAGTTTTGATCAGCTTATCTATCTGCTAGTTATTCCATTCTGTTGGTATTATGTGTGTTGGGTTGGGTCAATTCTCCTTCTATTAGCTTGGATCTGCATGATAAAAAGTTAAATTTTCATGTTAGAATTGACAGTGATATATGAAAAGTACTTCTCATTAGAGAAAAATAATAATGATGGTGGTGATGAAAATAATGTTGTGATATCGGTGTGCTGCTATTGATTCCATGCTGATCTTAATTTCCTTATGTGGTCCAGAAACTTTGATTGATGGTGAGCCTATCATTAATTTGCCTCCAAAAACAGTGTGCATGTCAAAGGTAGACTTCTCAGTTGAAGAACGGGCATTCTATAAGCAAATAGAATCTGATTCATTTAAGAAATTCAAGGTATTTTTTTTTCTTTTTGTTATTATATGCTGCTTTCACTCTCAGACATTAATGTATTAGTCAGCTATGCATCTTGTGTTGTTGGTCATGCTGCTTTCACACTGTTGCAATTTGTAAGCTTTGATTAATAATGCGACTCCACATAGGCACAAAAAGCTTGCACCAACTTGGAATGATTGTTTTTCGTATTGAATATGCTAATATCTAATCAGATGAACATTTGTGTCTTGTAGGCATATGCGGATGCCGGGACAGTGAGTCAAAACTATGCGAATATTCTACTAATGCTTCTACGCCTTCGCCAAGCTTGTGATCACCCTCTTTTAGTTAAAGAATATAATTCTGATTGTGTTGGGAAATTTTCTATTGAAATGGCGAGGAACCTACCAAGGGAAATGCTATATAATCTGTTGAATCACCTAGAAACGTCCTCTGCTATCTGCTGTGTGTGCTCAGTGAGTTTTCGAAACTTGAAGCCTACTTCTCCTTATGTGTGATGCAATTATTCCTTTAACTATCCCAATTGTGATTGTTACTATATATTTTCTTCACTCATGAATGATAACATTTATTTAAAAGGTATTTTTGAGATTAACTAGTATGGACTCTATGGTATCCAAAGAGACTATGTAGCATCATGGAAACACATAAGAGAGGAACTTCGAATCACTTTAAGATCAGGTGATTGATATCATAGCCTTTCTAAAATTCTGAGGATGATGGCCAGATGTTCGTTAGATGCGATATTGAATCTGAGTTCCTTTTCAGGGCTGAACATGATACAGGATCGAGTATATAAAAGTACCAACCCACTAGGAGAGGGAAAATGGGATCTAGGAGTATGGTTAGATAGACATGGTATAGGATTCAATGAGGCCTTTTAAAGAACTGAACAGAGATGGAGAATTTATAGTTGATCTTAGATAGTCTGGAGCAAACTCTTTGACGACTGTATTACTGATAGTCTTAAAATTTTTTGTTTTGTATTTCAACTTATTCCTTTATATCACAAATATTTCCATTGTCTTGACCTAATTCTTACTCATGTCAGCTATGGCAGGATAATTGCTTCTCTGGTTTCTAATCTGTGGACTTCTGATTCATTTCCCATTTCCTCGTTAGTTCCTGTTTCTCTGTTATGCAAAAAATAAGAAATAGTAACAAAGTAATTTACCATGGTCATGAGGAAAGAGTATTACAGAAATCTTCTAATGACTAGTTTGCAATGGGATATATCAAAACCATACTGCACAAACTGTAATGACTTCATGTTGACAATTTGTTCTAATAATTTCAGTGCATAAGCCAGTTTAGCTGTCACCTTTTGTTGCTGTCCATCTGATAATTACGCTTTTAAATTTTTTGCTGGCTTCTTGTCAGTATCTGTTACTAATCGAAAAGCTTTCTAATATACTCAATGTTCATTGTCATAGGATCCACCTGACGACCCTGTTGTTACCATGTGTGGCCATGTTTTCTGCTATCAGTGTGTATCAGAATATATAACAGGAGATGACAATGACTGCCCAGCTAATAATTGTAAAGAACAACTTGGTGAAGATGTTGTCTTCTCGAAAATTACCCTGAGAAGTTGTATTTCTGATGATCTGGGTGGCAGTCCCACACATTCTCAGTTGCCTGATACATTAGCAGTTCTTCAGAATGATTTTGTGTCAGCAAAAATCAAAGCTGTTCTTGAGATTCTGCAATCTCAATGTGTACATAATAGTTCAATCTCTGAATCACAGGGTTTCACAGATGGCAATGTGATGTCTGAAGGTTTTGTTGCCAACAAGCACACAACAGTTCATTCGAATTCACCTACTGACGGCCCGATAAAAACAATTGTTTTCTCCCAGTGGACTAGGATGTTGGATTTGGTTGAGTTTTCGATGAATCAGCATGGTATACAATATAGGAGGCTTGATGGCACAATGTCTCTAGCATCAAGAGATAGAGCTGTGAAGGATTTTAATAATGATTCTCAGGTTTGACCTTTATTTGTTATTAAACATAGAAATTCAATAATGGTTACTTCTGATGTCATGCTTTGAAAATTATGCTGAAAAGTTGCGATCATTATAACATTTCTAATTGACATTTTTGTCATTGTTTGGATTAAAAATATATTGCAGATAACAGTGATGTTGATGTCATTGAAAGCGGGCAATTTGGGTTTGAATATGGTTGCTGCATGTCATGTTATCCTTTTGGATCTTTGGTGGAATCCAACTACAGAAGATCAAGCTGTTGATCGAGCACACAGAATAGGGCAGACTCGTCCCGTCACTGTGACTCGGATCACCATAAAAGACACAGTAGAAGACAAAATAATTAGACTGCAGGTATTGTTTCCTTATTACTGATTCATGTTATCCGTCACCACATTTCTTGAAGCTTTCAGGATCTAGAGATGTTAAGTACAGATGGTTATTTGAATTGAGGAAAAAATTAGAGTCCAATATAACTAATAAAGTTGGGGCAGATCTAATTGTTCAACTGCTGTAATTTGTTCTCTGTGTCAATTCACTTACTTTTGATGCATACTATATGTGCTCTCTTAATTAATTTGATTATTTCCCTTCCCACTGGATTGGCGTTTTTGTTGTCAAAGGTGAGTCTTCGGCTTTCAGAGATTTTGATTTAAAAGTTTTAGTATGAGAATATTCCCTAATTGTGCCTTCAAGGGTGATGTCCTTAATCTCTCTTATCCTCTCACTTTTGCTGTGTTCTTGAATTTTGGTAACAATTTCAAATTGTTAGCTTTAGGCTACCCAGTAGAATTTTCTGCATTTGCCTGTGCACCTTTCTTGATACTATCCTTTACAACTACATAATAAGTTAAAGGATTGACAGTAGTGAATGGATGAACTGTTTCTTGCTATATGTTGATATGACTGTTATATGCAGGAGGAGAAAAGAAAAATGGTCGCATCTGCGTTTGGGGAAGATCAAGGTGGTGGAGCAGCATCTCGTCTAACTGTGGAGGATCTTAAGTTTTTATTTATGGTCTAGAAGGAGCCGCTTATGAACTAACTATATTCTATCCGCATATATTTATTCTCGGATCTTAGTTTGTCTAGGAAGTTTCTGGTGCCGAAACAGGAATTTTGATCAGCTAAGGAGACACCTGGAGATAATGAATGGCTGCACTTGAATCTTCTGCGAATGATGTAGGTTTCACTGGGTTTTAGTATGTTGTTTTGGATGGTTAACTGTTTTATGTTTTTTGATATGCCAAAAGGCATTTTTTATCCTCATCAAGTGCAGCAACATCAAAGCAACCTGAAGGCCCTTGTAAATATTCTTACTATATCTCAATGTATATGGATAGATTACATTGCTAGATGACAACACTAGTTCGCGAAAAGTGCATGTGTTTAGCATTAAATTCTTGGACAACGAAAGTAGGTACTGTATTTATGTTTGTGATGTCCATGTTAAACAAGGTTCTGATGGCTTCCTTTTATTAGATTAGAATTCATGTATGGTTTGGACCTGGTTCCTGGTTTGTGCCTGTGCTGCTCCATGAATTATTTGATACTATCAGTTGAAGCAGAAGCAGAAAAGTAGTTGTCTCGCTATAAAAGTATCCATAAAGTGCACCTTTTGTTTGTGTATAAAGATGAAGACGGCTTGGGTGAACATTTTTTCACTTGAAACCCTAAAGTATAAGGAAAAGTAAGCAGCAACTGTATATCCTAAAATGCTTTTATGGTTGGTTCTTCTCTTCCCCACCAAACAACAATTGAACTTATGTGGGGCTCAACTCAAAAGCCTTTATAGAGAACTGAGCCCTCCATGGGTGGGTTTCAGATATAAGGGGCATTAGCAGTAGAAAGGCCACAAAAGCAATCATGTCTGTGTACATCTCTCTCTCAAATGAGGGGAAAATAAAAAGTGGAATATGCCTTTGTAAAAGTCATTGCTTCATTGCTCTCCAACTGATATCAGGCTATACCAAAGGCAGACAAAATTTTCACTAGTCACTGATGGCTTCACATGTCCACCCAACTTGGTGGCTCCCCTTTCTCTCATCATCACACTGTAACCCTTGTGAGAAAAATCAAAGATGTTAAAGTAATGGGAAATCGGATTTATTTCCATTGAATTATGTTGTCATACAAACACTCTTTCACTGTCTAGATCAAAAAAGGTCTTTATAGGATCCTTTGTTGTCACATAAAAGGTTGCTCTATTGCACAAGTAAACAGACCCTTTTGTGATACTTTTATCTTTCTACTGTTTTTGTTTTTGGATCCGCCATCCATTTTATATTTTCTACTTCCAATTTCTGTTTGCGAACTATTCGAGAATTTTCTATTTGCGAACTATTCGAGAATACCAATTTCTGTTTGCGAACTATTCGAGATCTAACTTTAACGGTAAATATCTTTAATTATATATAACTAAAAATTATAAAAATTTTATATTATAAGTGTTCATCGTAATATAAAATTTGACAGAGTAAAATTTGACGTTACACAAGCTTTATTACAAGTGTTCATCGTAAACGTACCAAGACCTTCACTAGAAAAAATAAAATAAAAAAAGCAACAACTTTGTTACATTGACTAGGAGAACAAAAACAATATTTATTGTGAATATTAATAGAAGGAATAAATATATAATAAACTACCTAACGTCATCATCATAGGTAAGTTTTAGAAATTATAGATGGATCCCACCCCTTTTTTTTAATTTAAAAAAAAAAAAAAACTATACAAAATAAAAAGGAAGAAAAAATAGATCCACCTATAATTTTTAAAACTTTTAAACACTTGACCTAGAGTCTACCAAAATGAAGTTGGTTTATGTTTATAGTATTCCCTTAGCAAACATTAGGCCCAAATCCCACAAACCCATTTGCTCCATCTAAAGAAATCTGAATTCCTTCTTGTTGAATGTTTCCAATTATAGAAAGTCCCGATGGTGATGGAGCAAATGCAAAGCAAAATGTTCCGGCATCGTCCACCGGAATCAGAAAATTATTCGCCGGAAGAGTCAAAATGGGTCCACCGGAAAAGTAAAACGACACCGTCGGAACTCTAACAGTGACGAAACCAAACAGATTGTAACACGTATCGAATATGGATACTCCGGAAGCCCGAGGCAGGTTGCCGGTTTGACCAATAAAAGCATCACGGAATGCTTCGTAAGCGGTGGTCGGCAGCCTAGTGACGGCGGTTCCGGTGTCCATGACAACACCTCCATAACCCGATTGAGTCAACCGAAACGTGTCTTCGGATATCGGAATCCGAACACCTCCAACACCAAGACCCGAGAGCCCGACATAGTAAAAACTCGGGGCACGTGGGTTACGTACAAGTGGGACCCACGCAGCACCTACCGGTAGCGCTTCACGTCCGAACACTAACGAACCTGACCCACTTCCACCTCCACGGCTAACTAAACAGTAACTAAACACACCACCAGTTTGACCGCCTAATTGACCCACGAATGACATGGATCCACCTCCAAGACCCAACAACCCGGCTGCCCCGACGAACATGCCTTGATTCGTATGCCCACACCCGATCGCTATGTTTTGAACCACCGTCGACCCGATCGTCAACGTCTCCATCGCCAATGTCCCTTTCGTGTACGACCCATCGCCGTACATGACCTCGTAACGGCATTTGCCGGCATGGCATCCGGCGTTGTCGAGGAGGGAACAGACTGCCGACGTGCAAGGAACTCCGGCGAATGAGTTGGAGGCAGCCGGGTCGAATACCGGGTCGGATTGTTTGTAGCATTGTGTGCAAGGTTGACATTGAACCCAAACGATGTCACTTCCGGAGTCAATGACCATGTATTGACTTCTGGGTGGACTCCCGACTCCTAATCTGACGAAATACTCTCCACTTCCTTGATCCATACCGGAAACGACTTCGGCTTGGAAGTCGGCTGTGTCGTAGACGGTGGAGGAGTGGGATAGGCGGCGGGTGAGAAAGGAGACTCTTTTGAGGTCTCTAGTGATTCGGGCGTGGAAACGGTGGCGAAGGGAAGGATGGGTGGTGAAGGTGTCTCGATGGAGGAGGTTGAGAGTCCATTTGTGGGTTTGGTTTTTGTTGTTGTGGCGGTGGTGGGTGGTTTGATTTATGTTTAAGAGCTGGAAATCGGGGTAGGAAACGGCGGATACGACTTGGAGGTAGAGAAGAACAACAAATGTGAGTGTAAGAGAAGTAGAAGACGCCATCACCATGGTGGTTTTTAATTTGGAGGTCGAGGTCGAGGTCGCTGGGTTTTTATTGGTGACGGGATTAAATTGAAAAATATAAAAAAGTTGTGGGGTACTTTTGTAATAATTGAGACCCTGCTTTCATATCACATTCATTTCATTTTGTTACTCGTGGTCGTGGAGTATGTTTTCATATTTATTTTGTTAGGAGCAGTAGAGTTGAATAATCACGAGTGATGGTAAAATGTGGAATAGCTTTCTTACAGCTTGCATGCAATTAAGCAAATAAAGGCACAGGAGAGGAGACAAGTTAAGAAGATGGTTAGATTAGTCCATTCACATTCACTCACATAGCTTCCCTTTTCTTTTTTAATAATTGTCGTTGAAAGAATTTCAACTTTCCAAGGTAGATGTCAAGACAGTCTGAACCAGTGTTTAACTTCAACTGACAATTAACATCAACAGCCGTCTATTCAACATTATGTTTTATACAAGTTAAACAGAATTGCAAGTATGAATTTTACACTTTGAACTTGTAAGTGTGTGACTTATGATGATTATGTTATGTTACGTATATGTCTGCATTTCCACCGCCAACGCCCATTACTCATTTATACGACACGTGTATAATACGTGGAACAATTTACAATTTTATTATTCTTCTCTTAACGTAATAGAATAATAAATTTTTTACTGGATTCCGTTCTTCTGAAACTATGGCATTGCTTTATTCATTTATTTATTTTATTATTATATAGATTAATTTACAATACCTTATAAGTACGAATATATTCGGCACGAATAAATATTTTTTATGGTCGTTGAATAGGATCTTTCTTATAGGAAGGTAATCACAATATGGTGGTGCTGGATCGTTGGGCTATTTATCTAAATTTCTGAACAAGTTTAAACTTTGATTAAAATATTGCAGATCAGTTGAAATAATATTCGAAAATAGTTGAAATTATGTTTCGGAATAATTGAGATTATGACCGGAAATATTTGAAATATTGATTATAACTACTTAAGTGATTGAAGTGTAGAATTGATGACTAAAAAATGAAAGAAAATTCTTGAAAAGTTGAAATAATGTCTAAAAATAGAGAAATTAATGATCTGAAAAATAAATTGAGAACTTGATCCGATTATGGATAATTGAATTATTCGGGAGATTATGGGGTAGTTGAATTATTTATTTGGAAGTTAAAATGTTATTCAGAAAGATATGAGTTGTTGAATTTGTTTACCCCAATTGCAGTGTAAAATTGAATTTATTGCCCTAGAAATTATATTAATTGCTGAAATGATTTATTGGATGTTGAAAATCAGTTTATCTAGATTAAATGAGAATTGAATTTCGGAATATTGTATAAGATTATCCAGATCATAATGAAATTGAAATTTATTTCTTATAGGAAGTTGTGGAATCAAATGTAAGGAAGTTGTGGAATCAAATGTTAGGAAACTGACTTGTAGCAAAGAAAATTCTATGTAAAAATTTTCAAACTTATATATGTCAATTTATTTTGATGACGTAGATGTTGATATTCAGAAAATGAAATTAATGTATTATATCTGTCTGGAAATTATGATGATAGGAGTTAATAAGCCTGAGATAAAAACCAGAACCGGCTAAATCGGCCCGGCCCAAACCGGTTGAAGCTCGTTTACACATTGAAATTGGTTCGGTCCAGACTTCTACAGCTGAAATTCGATATTATCGGTTCCGGTACAATTTTAGACCCTGAAAACCGACCCAAAACCGAGTACATAATATGTACTAATTAGTAACCATAGATCTGCCTGTCCCTTCTACAATCGTACTAACCCTAGATTTGTCTGTCCCTTCTACAATCGAACGCGACCTCAAATGTTTTTCTACCATCTTCGATCTTCTACAACACCCTTCTAAGCCTCAAACAGAATCTCCTCTGAATGTGCAGCGAGAAGAAGCAATAATAGATTTAGAAACTCTCATTGGATAATCTGAGGAGGCCACCTGTTAAAAAAAAAAATCCTTCTGAGCTTTAAAGAGCTTTTCATTCTCGGCTTTACTTTCGTAGATAACCTTTTATTCTGTCTCTTGTTGCTGCTGTGACTACTGTGTGGAGGTAAAAATGCTTTTCATTAATAATCATTGGTTGTGTTGATTCGAATTTCGTTGATAATAACTTTTGTAAACTACTTTTCATTCTTGTAGATTCGGGTTTTGTTGACCAAAATGGGAATCATGTTGTTGGGAAAGATGATAAGGCTAGTTGTTTGATTGATAATCACCTTCACCGATTGTTTGACGAAAATCCACCAGTAGGTCGATCAAGATCACATTCAACATCACTAACAAAGAAATCAATAGTATCAGGTGTGATTTTAGCATCAACTATACCAAATGAACTATAATAAATTACTGTCTTCTTCTGTTGATGATGATATTTTTTTGTTGTAAAAGTAACAGAACTCGACCATCTAAGTGTTATCAACCCCGATTCAATAAACTGACGACAAGGTCTGTGAATCTGAAGAAAGATTGATGAGTCTCGACATAAACATGATGTGATGATTGATGACCATCTAAAAATGTCTTTGCTCTAATATGCTTTTAGTTTGTTCCTCTATCACTATGAGTTAGATTTTTTCTTGATTTTGATTATGTGATTAGTTGTGCCACTTTATTGTGCATATGCATTCTACTTTGTTTAAATAGTTATGTTCTTCTTTCTTGATTTTATTTTCTTATCTGCTTATGAATCCCCTGTATTTAAGAATCTTTATGTTTGTCTTTCTCATTTAATTTCTTTGGAAGCTGCCTCTGACAAGTCCTGTTTTTTATTGTGGAGATTGATTTTTCTTTGCATCCTTTCCTTGGTATGATGATTTTTGTGGATTTCATGTTAATTTAGGAACTATGATTTTTGTATGGTATGACTGCACAGAATGTTAAGAGCTTGGTTAATTTAAATAATACTATCTTTTAAAGCATTAAATTAAAAGAGGATTATGCAAGCGATTGCAATATAATCTTATTTGTTTGGTCCAGGTGCTAGAATATACGTGTCTGAAGTGGAAGTAAGACTATAAGGACTCCTTAAACAACAAACTTGCCTTTTCTGGTACGATTTGAAATTGTATTTACCTTTTCAAATTTTTATACTATGAATTTATGTGTTTTGAAGATATTGAAGTACTCCATCATGTGGACCATCAATTTCTATGGACATGATAATTCTAACTACTTGAAGTAAGTACGTATTGGTTATTATATTTGTGTAGTTCTTACGATGATGATATATATACATTTAAAATTGATAAATTGTATTTTGGAAGTAAGGAAATGCTAGCATTAGAGATGGAGAACTCTTTCTATTTATTTTTTTGGACAATTATTTATTTTCTTTTCCTCTGTTAGTGTTTTAATAGGATGTTAATGGATATTTAATATATTACTATTAGTTTCTATTTGGTGGATGATGAGAAAATAAGCTAGAATAATATGGTGGATGTTTTGGATTTTGATTATTGTTTAAGTTGCTTGATTATATTTGATTATCTATTTGGATTTTTTATGTTGGTTTTAGGATATTAGATATTTGGAATTCAATTTACCATTTTTTTTTGTTTTGATAATTTTTTTTGAGTATTGTATAAATGTTTGAATAATGAGCTAAATTTTAATTCATTTTTTTAAAAAGAAGGCCAACAAGCCCAAACCGATAAAATTGGCCCTTCAAGAACCGGACCGGTCGGTTTCATCGATTAAAATATGTCGGACCGATTTTTATCATGAAATATCAGTTCAATCAGTCTCGAGTCGGTTTTACCCAGACTGAACCGAACCATGCCCACCCCTAAGAGTTAATGGAAATAGTTTTTGACTGAGTTTTGTCTATGTACATGTTATCCAAAAGTTCGAAATGTGAATGAAAATATTTTTGATATATGTGTTTTATTGTATGTAGAGGATATGAAAGTGTTTCTTATATATGTTTGGTGGATAATGCAACCACCCATTCTATCGTTGGAAATAAAAAAAATATTTCCTAAATATATCCTTATATATGACTCGAATAAATACGATTTCGAGTCTAGTTGATATTGTCACGTCCATAACTAGGGCTAAATGTATTTTATTATTTGACTGATTTTGTAAATATTTTTTAAATGGGTAAATTTTTAAATTAAATAAAATTTGGTGGGTTTATTTATAATTTTACACTAGTTAGGTGAGAATTAGGTTTCACACTCTAAATTCCAAAAGCCACCAGATACGCTGTTTCGTTGCCTCTCCGTGCTCTCTCTATCCTCTCAAATTCTACAAATCAAACCCTAGCCGACACTCAGGTTTCACCACCCCACTGTTTTCAATCTATTCTCAAGAGAGTTTTCTTAGACCTTTCTACTTGTCTTTCCTCACGTATGTCTTCTGATTGTAAGGTGAGTGTTGTGGTTTGTTCTCTATTTGAGTTAGGGTTTATCGAAGAGAGGTATTTCAAACTTATTATAGTTGTTTCTTGAGGTCTTTTTCTGACCACGGCTCTGAAACTCTAACTATTCAATTTCTGTACTCATTTGAGTCTGATTTTGATTTTGTTTTGTCCATTTGCTAGATGACGGAGTTGGTGACCGCCAGTCGGAGTAGTTTTGCTGTTGAATTAGCGTATTTTGTTAGGAATCATGTTTAAGCTCTCACTTATGTATGTTATTGTATGTTCTGTGCTGCATTTATTTTTTTGGAAAATTGTTTATTTTTTTTTCCTTTGTTGGTGTTTTAATAGGATGTTAATGGATATGTAATATATTGCTACTAGTTTTTATTTGGTGGATGATGAGAAATTAAGCTAGATTAATATGGTGGTTGTTTTGGATTTTGATTATTGTTTATGTTGCTTGGTTATCTTTGATTATCTATTTGGTTTTTTTTATGTTGATTTTAGGATATAAGATATTTGGAATTCAATTTATCATTTTTTTTTTATTTTGATAATTTTTTTGAGTATTGTATAAAATTTTGAATAATGAGCTAAATTTTAAGTCTTTTTTTTAAGCATTAATATGGACTTGACTTAAAAGTATACTGAAACTTGAATTTGAAATCTGTGATATGTTTGATGCTTCTGATTCTGCTAATCATCTTGCTATTAAATGGTTATTATGTGAACTGCTATGAAAATTTGTTGAATGCTGAAACTATAATCCGAAAGACAAAGCTCTGGTTTAAGTATGATAGCGATGAGACCGACATGTCGTACGGATAGATTTGTACATCGATACGTGAGAACATACAAGCCTTGAATGCCTTTTGGATGTGACGACATCAAGCCTTGTTGCCTTCTGGACTGAATGTGACAGCATAAACTGTCTGAGATTGTTGATCCAACTTTTAGAGCTTTACTCACCTTCTGGGGTCTCTGACCTATTTTCTAGAGCTATGCTCAACCTCTGTTTCTGTTTTTGATATGGTTATTAAACCAAGGATGGGCATAATAATTTGATATATGTACTCTGAAATCTGATGCATTCTGACATACCAATCTGCTGTATTCTGAATCTGGCATCATCTATTATACTCTGTAATCTGGCATGAATCATCTCTTATACTCTGTAATCTAAGGTAATATGGACTCAATATTTGCCTAGACTCTATGATCTAAAGCATTCTGGACTTAATGACCCGTTATTCTATAATCTGTTGTATTCTGAAGCTATTTTATTATGTTGTTTACTTTTGAGTTGAAATGCTTACTGGTATGGGGTTAATCTTTTATCTTTGACTAAGCTGTCCCTTCTCTAATTAGTTTTGAAGAAGATCTTAAATATTGAAGTTAAAATGGATTAGACTTAGAGTAATCAACCAATTATTGCTTAAGTAATAAATCAATTATCACCTAAGACCTTCGCCAATGTCAAGTCCCTTTTTGCGACACTGAAACTCACCCTTAGAGATTCATCAAGTTCATCGCTAAAGTTAAGTAGGTGTCAGCGACACCCTCCTAAATAGCTGAACCTTTGCCAAGTATCCATCGCCAAGTGCTAGGTGACACTCGAGACTTCAAACTTTCTTTGCAAAGTTTGTTTCATATGGTGTAGGCAATACCCTCCCTAGTAGTTGAGCTTCGCCAAGTTGTCTTGCCATTTATTAAGCGATACCTTCTCCAGTTGACAGGTATTGCCAATTGTTTTTCTAGAATGTAGGCGATACCTTCTCAGTTGACAATGTATCGCCAATCAGCATTGCCAATAACCTGGCAATGCCTTACAAACATATACCTATCGCCAAGCCCATCCCCAGTCTCACTTTTTAAAGTTGTTCATCTCGAAATTCCCTTTTCTGAATAATAGGCCCCTGGTTCAGACTTAAAATGAAAAGTTACAGCCATTTTAAGTTTTAGAGCCTTTTAAGGTTATTTATTAGGGTTATTTACTACTTCCTCTGTTTTTTTTAATTGCTACACTTTTATATGCACGGTTTTTTATACTTAACTTTAACAGTAAATATCTTTAATTATACATAATTAAAGATTATGAAAATTTTATATTTGAAATATAGACGTTAAGACGAACAAAATAAGATATCACTTGAATATATTTTCCTTATAGATAAGGAACAATATGTAAAACAAAATGATTGATGAATAATATTTGAACAGTAAGTGTAGCAATTAAAGAAAAATGGAGGAAGTATTATATAACCAATCTGTTTAACTCTAAGTCATGTTTGAGCTGTTGGACCTTATAATTGCTTTGTTACTTTCGTTTTAGAGCCTCTGGTATGATAGAGTAAGTTGCATATGTTGTGTACTCACGTTACTCAGTTAATTAAGACGCATTATGTGTGTGGATGTGAAACTACATGTTTTGGACCATCCATTTTCATCTTTTTTAGCAATTATATACTTTTTTTCCATTTATTTCCTTAACACAACTAGCTTCTTTATTGGTACCCCGAGAAATTTGTGTCCTTTTGTCAAATTGTCAAGGTAAGCTTTTATGGTTTGGTTCCCTTATTTTTGAGAATGGTTTACATTGTCCTTCTTACGATCATTCCCTTTACTTTTAGGGAGATTTTCTCTACCCTTCGAGCCCTGCCTACGGAGGACCCAAGGTGCGATGACCTACGATGACCGACTATCACATTACATATATATACATTTACAATTAACTTTTCATCTACTCGTATATTTTCATCGAATACATGCAAAATAAATCATTTACTTCAATTCATTAGGCATAATTCAAAACGCATTCCAATATTCTAAATTGGGTTTGTATCATAATCTGATACTAGACTAACTTGCATTGCAATTCATGTCTATCAATTAGCTTTACAAGTCTAAAAATTTCTAACAAATTGTTTAACAAATGTTAGAAGTTTATACTTATTAAAACAACATGCAAGTTTAAGGAAAACATTTATAAAATAAAGCATTGTGTGATCTTCAAAATAATCGTAATGATTTGGTCCAATCCTCGCTCAATAACCTGCTTGAAATCCATTTAAGAAATAAAAATATAGAAAGGAAAATGTTAGGCTATCATATATGCCTGATTAGCAATCTCACACGCAAAAAAACACAAGCAATATACTTTTTTTAATTAGGCCTTTATGTGAATGCACACACAAATGCATTCAAAGACATATACCATTCAATTAATCATTCATAAACAAGTAAGGATGGACAAAAAAACCGAAACCAAACCAAACCGACTTATTCGGTTCGATAATAAATTCGGTTTAGTTCGGTTTGATAATAGAAAACCGATTCTTTTTTTCAGTTCGGTTCGATTCAGGATTTTCAGTTCGGTTCGATTCAGGATTTTCGGTTCGGTTCGGTTCAGTTTTGATCCGAACCAAAAAAATTAGTTAAATTAATTTTATTTTTTTGGTTTTTTTCGGTTTTGGATCGAACCGAACTAAATCGATATTTTTTATTTTTTTAACCTCGATTTGGTTCGGTTCAGTTTTTCTAATTTAAAACCAACCGAACCAAACCGAACCATGCCCACCCCTATAAACAAGTGATTAAGCTTACAAGAACTCATCAATAGGGAGTTTTGTGAACAAATGAAATAGTTCAAAACTAAATTGCTAAAAGTCAAACTTGGTCAAACCTAATAGGACTTAATAATCTGAGTCACAAATGACTTGCTTGGCAACTTGCATGTCGCCAAGCATGTCGTCTGATTGTTAAAAGGACTTTTAAAAATATTGACAGCTCCTCTAGGCGACTTATAATTCATGTAAAGTCGTGAAGCTAATCATTTGGTTTTAAGGGTTTCAAAAAATTTGTTCCAAGTGACTAGTTGGGCGACTAGCTAGTCGTCTGAAACTTAATCTAGAAAAATCAATATTTTGTGATAGCTCCCAAGCTGATTGATTGGGCTATTTGTCTTGTTCTAAAATGCATTAAAACCACACCAAATTACCAGATAAAACATATACATTTCAAGTAGTATCATCACATAAAAATATTAAACAAATTTCACATCCATCAGCCTTCTCGTGAAGGCTCACGACACACACAAGTGGCATAGTTGACCAACCTGTTGTGACAGCATAGAATACTACTATAACCAAACAAGTTCAATTGTCATCAACATTTACCTATAAACCATTTAAGCATTATATGAGTCTAATATCCAAAACAAAGCAAGTAGGAAAAGTTAATTTAATCGCCCTTAATTCTAGTAAGGATAGTGAAAATGGACTTTAGGCTGAAGTTGAACTTCATAAGCTATGCTCACATTTTGGATCATTACACTTTAGTCCCAAAGGCAGTGGTATCATTATACCCTTGAGGAACCGTTGATCGATTCAATTGTTTTGATCACTTAGTCATGGTTACTCACACATGACATATGGTTGAGAATTCTCAAATTTTCCTATAGCATGCCACTATATTCTCTATCAAGTTATAACAAGAGCAATTTAACCTTTAATATGTCACACAACACAATCCATCAAACAATCATCCTTTATTTGTTACATATTACTTTTATAACATATTAGAACCACTTTAGGCATAATATCCAATCAGTGATCAACAACATCATCACATATGTTCCACAAAAAAACTATGCATAATTTATGCCAATCAACAGTTCATTTATCAGAAGCACGACTTGTAATCATTAAGTCATCATAATCAACAAGTAATCCATATATCAAGGACAATATTTCTAGTCCATACACTAATAATCTAATCTTTTATATTTTAACCAGTTATTACCATTTATGCACAATTTAGCCAATATCACAATCTATTCATAATTCTACTATATCGGACATGGTTTTAATCCATCTCCAATGAAATTAAGAAAAAAAAACACACAACATACAATCTTTAGAGCATAAAACGAGATTTGTCAACCTTTTCTTCAAAGACTAAGCTAGTATGCCTCCATTTGGTGCTTTCGGTCACTTATGTTGCCTAATGGTACTAATAACAACATAATTACACACTACTTATAGACCAAAATCAATATAGCTATATTTAAGGGTTTACTACAAAATATCAATTAGAGACCAAATGAGCCATTATCCAGCATATGAAAGCATAACTACATGTTCTAAGCTCTAAAATGCTCAATCCAAAATAATAATAATAGCCCAAAATCACCATTGGAGGGTTTGAAGATTCGTTACCAATCAATGGAATAAAGTGGAAAAACTTCAAGACTCAAGCAGAAGAAAAATGTAGAACTTAGAACTAGCTAGTTTAGGTGTTTTTTTTAGATATATGGTTTAGTGAGGGGGAATGTGACGGTACGAGTATTTTACGTAGAAAAATGTGTGGGGAATACAAAGATTTCTTGGTGTTAAGGAGTGGCAAGGTTTAGGGGTGTAGAAATATTTTGATGTGGGGTGTGATTAGAAATAGGCTTTTTCGGTGTTGGTGGGCTCTAATAGGTTCTTGGGTCCATTTGACCCATCATACCACTAGTTGGCCTATCCAATTTCCCTTCTTCCATTCCACTCACTCCTGATCTCAAAATAATCATTTGATTTAACAATGTTTTACCATGCTCGAAAAACTCATTTTTAACTGCAAACCACATTTTCCTTTGAAATCTCTCAAAAATACAATTTTACCCTTAAAATTACAAAATTCTATTTTAGAACCAATTTATGAAAATAAATTTGAGAGATATTTAATTAAATCATTTAAAACCTATGATTTTTTTAGTAATCTCTAATTACCACTTTTACCCTTAGGGTAAATTTTACATCATTCATACTTGAAATTTCAAAAACTCGGACTTTAACCAAATTTAGAATTAACAAAAAATTGATGAAAATTTTTAGGTCATAAAATCGGACATAACATCTTCCTCATGCATCATTTGCCCCTCATCTTTTTTCAACACATCTACAAAAGGTTAATTTTTTTTTCATCATTAAACTTATTTAAATTTGTTATTTATAATCAACTCATTGATAAATGATACAATGGTATATTTTAATCAGTAGCCAAGTATATCTATCTTAACGTTTTTGAAGTTTTGACAAAATTTGTAAGAGTTAAATACCTCCATTGGGTAACTAAATAGATGTTAGTCTCATCCACTTCATATTTCTTGCTTTATGAGAAGTGGTTAGCAAACTTGATAACTAATTTAACGAATGATTTGATGTTATTACAGGGAAAAGACAAATATCATCTTTGTATTGACCCAATTAGGCTTGAACTAAACTATTTTCATCTAACCACTTCATATGATTCTAGTGGTATGTTACATAAGTTCATCTAGTGCTTATATCTTACCACATGATCATTCAGGTGAAAATTGTCATCATATTGCTAATGTGGTATGGTGAATCTTTTAGACATTTCAATGTTTGTGATCCATGTGACAAACAGAAATTTAGAGCATCAAATGTTTGATTTTCAAAGGGAGGAATTTTTTTCTTTAAATTCCTCTTTTAGTATATTTCTTAACACTACGAGCTCCTTCTTGATGTGTTCACTTCAAAGGATACTATATCCCATTTCTTGCTCACCTTTGTGCAGATGATAAGATCAAGAGTTTTCCTTATATTTTAAGGAGGTTCCTCTCAGTGTCTATAGATTCATTGCTTCCATATTCTTTATCAAAATTTACATTTCACCCTCGGATGGGGAACCTTTTCTTTTAATAAAGTCTTAAATTTCTATTGTTAACAATAATCATCTAAGGCTTATATTGATTTGCTTTTTTAACTCCTCGTCGTTCTTTGCAGCTTGCCGATCTTTCTTCTTGTCATTCTTGTTTAGCTTTATAACCATAATCATCTATAGCACTTTTAAAATAGGCTAAAATTTGGTAATATTAACTATGGTAGTTAGCTGTATTAGTTCTCTATCTTTATGGATCAAAACAAGAGTAGATCTCTAAAAGGCCCCATGGTGGATGCCAAACTGTGGCACTCATAGAACTACGGTCAAAAAATCATATATTTCATTTAGAATCCCTTCTTAGAGGTGAGGTTCTAAAAGTGTTATTAGAGTAATGGATTGTATAGTCATTTTAGCAAGGTTCCATAAATGATCTATGAACGAATGTTCAAGTGAGCTAAGGGCTCTATTTGTACAGTTTATTCGAAGAAAATATCTCTTATTTAATTAATATTTTTTAATTACGATCATCTTATTTTGATTTATAGTTATTTTTCTATTCTAATATATTTAATTACTAAATTCTTAGATTTTATCATTATTAGAATTTAATGAGTCATGATTTTTTTTGGCAAAGTAACTATTCTGAACCTATTAGTTGGACTGATCATCTGGATTGGATTTTAATTTGACATTTGTGTTCTTTTTTACGATCATTATCCATATCTATCACTTAAGAAGAAATTGGGTTATATATGTATGAACTTTAATCACATGATATTAGGGGATCTTTATTCACCTAACCATTCATTATATATATATATATATAGATATATATATATATATTAAACTATAATAATTTTCATAAAAAAATAACTTAAATATTTTAATTTTGTTTTAAATTTATAAATTGGGGTAGTTTCACTTTTAGTCTTTTTAAAGTTTTAATTAAGTTAATGAGCCTCCAGAGTTTGAATTAAGTTTTTAAACCAAGCATACTTAAGATTTCACAAAATGAGCCTTTATGACTTTTTTCTCTCCTCATCACAGAAAATTAAAGGTTCGTCACAGAGGTTCTTCACACTGTGTGAAGGACTTATAATAATATGTGAAAGGATGTGAAGGCTCATTTTATGAAATCTAAAGTTTGTTTGGTTTAAAAACTTAACTCAAACTTTGAAGGCACATTAACTTAAATATATAGTTTGATTAGTTCTGTTTTAATATTTTTTCCTTATATAAATTTTATTAGTTAGATCGTTATATAAATTTTTATTTAGTTCTCCCATATAGTTGTTATTTTATCTCAGGTAACCCCCTCCATATTGACGTGACATATCTAGCATGATGTTATGGTGTGTAGTGTCATGTGGCCGTTCAAGTCACATGATGAAAGAACATGTCAGGCATAATGTTGACTCGAAGGGATTAATTGAGACAAAGTAACAACTATAAAGGTTAATTGAGATGGATATTTTTTTTATAGAGATTTATATGATAAAACTTTCCAAATATAATAATTTATATATTATTTAACGCAAAATAAAATATTCTGCATTTATTATTATTATTTTAAATTCAAACCACTCATTGGAATAAAGTAAATCAAATGCGAAAGAAAGAAAGAGAGAGGAGAACAAAAAGGGTTAAGACATTTTTCGAACTTAATATTGAATGAGCCCGGATATCTAAAATAAGTTACTTTAAAGTATTTATTTTTAAAAGTGATGTACATTTGAATCATTTAGATAAATTTTTGAATGAAGTTTGATTGAAAAAAACTAGAATGCGTTTTTTATGTCAATTTACATAAATATTCTTTAAGTAATATCTTCTCGACAATTATGTGCTTCCTTGATGACAAATATTAAAATGAGAATTAATTTTTTGGTTAAGTTATACATTTATAATGTGAATTTCAATAAAAAATAATAATAAATTCGATATCTTCGTTCTCCTTGAATATATGAATTTATTCTACATGAATGTAAATTTCAATAAAAATAATAAATTTTTTTATTGTAAATTTCAATGAACCACAATAAATGTTGTTATATTATATATGAAAGATGAATAACTGGGAAAGCATTTGTCAATAATTTTTTCATTAATGAAGAATGAAAGTTGGGGTCGAAAGACGATAACATACAATCCTAGACTTAACCATAAATGATGCGTACTAGAGATTAGTGGATGTTACTTTTAGGACTCCACAGACACTTTACGAGAAATCAAGGTTTCAGGGGCAATGTGGTCGCAAAGTTGAAACTTAAAGGAATTGACGGAAGGGTACCACCAGGACTGAAGCATGCGGCTTGATTTGACTGAACGTGAGGAAACTTACTAGATCCAGTCATAATATGAACTGACAGACTGAGATCTCTTTCTTGATTCTATGGATGGTAGTGCATGATCATTCTTAGTTGGTGGAGCGATTTGTCTAGTTAATTTTGTTAATGAACAAGGCCCCACCCTACTAACTAGCTAAGCAGAGGTATTACTCCGTAACTATACTTCTTAGAGGGACTATGACCGCTTAGGCAGATGAAGTATGAAGAAATAATAAGTCTGTCATGCCTTTGGATGTTGTGCGCAGCATGCGTGCTACATTGGTGTATTCAATGAGTTTATAGCTTTAGGAGATAAACAGTTTATAGCTTTAGGAGATAAACTTGGGTGATCTTTGAAATTTTATCATGATAAGATAAACCATTGCAATTATTGATCTTCAACGAAAATTCCTAATATGTACGAGCCATCAGCTTGCGATGGCTACGTCTATGCCCTTTGTACATATCGCTCGTAGGGATTGCAATTCAACCTGCAAACTCGTAAATCTGCGGATGCCCACCCGTAATGGGTGAGTGCGGATTTAGTTAAATAGTTTTACGGACGGGCATGGATTTAAAAATCAAATTCGCGGAGGGTTCGAGGGTGGGCGTGGATGTCAAGAATAATCTGTACCTGCACCCGCATACTCGCAAAAATAAAAATAAAAATAATAATAAGTCATTTATGCATATATAATCCATTATGTATTATATATTGCATATTTTATTAAATATATAATAAATTTAATATTTATTTTAAAAAAATTATATATTTATACTTAAGTATATTAAATATATGTTTTGTTGTTAAATATTTTGTAATTGATTTTTATGGGATTACTTGATTATGTTTATTTTGAATTTTAATAGGTTGTATTTTAGTAATGAATATTAGTTTGATTTTTTTAAGCATTTGAATGTGTTATATTTTTAGTTATGATTTATATTGATTTGAATATTGCGGGTTCGTGGATATTTTGTGGATGCACCTGAACTCGTGGATTAAAATTCGCACCCGCACTCGTGGATTTTGTAGGATGTGGATGAGGATTTGGATGCCCTTTTTTTTCGTGGATTGAGTGTGGATGTAGTCAAACCCGTATCACTCGCATTCATTGTCATCCCTAATCGCTTGTGACTTCTACTAATTGAATGGCTCTGGGAAATATTCAGATCGCAGTGACGCGGGCAGTTTGCTGTCTGCGACGTCATGAGAAATCTACTGAACCTTACTATTTAGAGGAATTAGAAGTCATAACAAGGTTTCTGTAGGTAAACTTGCCTAGCAATAAATATTTACATTAATAACAATTTATATATGAATTTAATAATATTTTGTATATGATAATATTATTAATATTGATATTTATTTTATTTAAGTTCATAATTATTAAAATATTAAAAATACAAACTATTAAATTATTAAATATTAAAAAATAATAAAAAATAATAAAAGAATATTAAAAATTGATAAAATAATCACTTAAATTAGTTTATAATTAAAAAAATACATAATAAAAATTTAATAAATTATAACTTATTTTTTAATTCCAAATTTAAATTGAGAACTATTAAATTTTATGTAAAAATAACAAACGCCACATATGGTAGACTTCCTCATCTTACTTCTTATGAAAACCTCACCCAGCACCGAAACCTTACCTCCCTAGCACCGCTGGACAAATGAGTCTTGTAATGCAACTAATCAAACTGTAATGATAATTTAAAGATGAATGTTATGTAGGTTTTTATTTTTTAAATTTTAAAATTTTAATATCAATCTATTTTTATATATGGGTGGTAATTCACATTTTTTAAAATAAATTAAATTACTAGTGTATTTTAAAATATTATTCAAGTGAAAAAAAATTAATCTTCAGAGTAATTTTAAAAATATCTTTAAAAGAAATTTATGCTATTTTTTAATAGAAGAAATATTTCTAAAAAGAGATAAAATTAATAACTCGAAACATTGTGAATCAAAATCCCATTACCCAATTTATTGAGCACACAATATCACATATAAATAAATTTGATACCTACCTATAGTGTAGAGTGGTCCATAACCAGCAGAACTGTTTGTTCACCCACTATATTTGTGTTAGTTGTCAATAAAGGCTTTCTTTTACATATGAACAATCATTTACTTACATTCTCAAATTTACTGGTGAGGGAGGCACATGTCCTTCTCAAATGTGGACAACCTTATTTATGACATTGTTGGTCAAGACAGCTTTGCTCAGACCTGGAAATGTTATCTTTGGGTCTCTACTTTTTCCATGTTGCCTTCTCATGATGGCACTGTTTCACTATATCTCTTTCTTTTCTTTCTTAATGAACATGGTTTCTTGTATTTTAAAAAACCTGGAGAATGTTCAATGTTATCTATGCTGATTCAAATCTATGACTAAGAAGAAACTAGGGTTTTGCTGCAGAAGAGGCTAATTAAAAAAAAAAGGTATAATTTAATAATTAATAAGCACCAATAACTTATAAACTAATTAAGAAAATTAAATATTCAAATATTCTCCTAATGATTAGTATACTAAACAAATTTGGAGATATTCATTCTGTTATGAGCAATTATATTGTTAAATAAATTCTGACAAATAATTTTTTACTTTACCTTTTGATCCTCAGAAATTATTTTGCCTTTTGATCACCAGAATTTAAAAGTACACAGCCATAAATCAGATTCTTATTTATAGTTTTGTGAGTTTCGAGTTCTACGGGACTAGTTGGTTATTATTACCGGTTCGTCAAGGGATTCTCTTTCATTGCAGGCCGATTGACCAAGCTGCTTCATAAGGGTGCCAAGTTTGATTGGACAATTTAATATCAGGAGAGGTTTGACATGTTGAAGAAGTTATTGAGGGAAGCACCAGTTTTGGTTTAACCGATTGAACCGTTGGATTATGTGGTGTATAGTGATGCGTCTCTACAAGGTTTGAGATGTGTTTTGATGCAGGAAGGAAAGGTGATTGCATATGCCTCGCGACAACTTAAGCCGCATGAGTGTAATTACCATACTCACGACCTTGAGTTAGCGGCTATAGTGTTTTCCTTGAAGATTTGGAGACACTATTTGTATGGGGCTAAATGTTATATGTACACGGATCATAAGAGTCTACAGTATCTGCCTACTCAGAAAGAGTTGAATTTGAGACAGCGACGATAGGTAGAATTTCTGAAAGACTATGATTTGGTGATTGATTATCATCCTGGTAAGACAAATGTGGTGGCCGATGCATTAAGTCAGAAGCCAATGCATTCTTTGGCAACAATGATGGCTAGATTGGAGATTGTTGATGATGTGATTGTAGCCGAGTTGGTTGTAAAACCTACTCTAATTCCACGCATTCAGGAGGCGCAATGGAAAGATGATAAAGTGAATGAATGGTTTCGTAAGATTGATGAAGGTAAAGCCAGAGATTTTGTCAGGAAATCGGATGGTGGATTGTATTATCGGGACAGAATTTATGTGTCGAGTGTGGATGGCGTTCATAATGAGGTCTTGAATGAAGCGTATACTCATATACTTGCTATGAATCTGGGTGCCTGAAAAATGTTCCAAGAATTGAAATTGATGTATTGGTGGCCAGGGATGAAGAAAAGCATAGTTGAGTATGCCGGTAAGTGTTTGATTTGTCAGTAGGTAAAGGCAGAACATCAGGTTTCGTTTGAGTTACTTCAGACTATTGTGATTCTGGAGTGGAAATGGGACAAGTTAATAATGGATTTTGTGGTCGGTTTTCCATTGACCAAGGAGAAGTTTGATGCTATTTGGGTAGTGGTTGATCATTTGACGAAGTCTGCCTATTTCATACCGATTCGGGTGGATTATTCATTGGAACGGTTAGCTGACTTGTACATCAAAGACATTGTAAGACTGCACAGGATTCCATCATCGATCATTTCTGATCGAGTAGATTCACGTCTCAATTTTGGAAGAAGTTTTAGGAAGCAATGGGGACGAAATTGAATTTCAGTACCACTTTCCATCCACAAATGGACGGGCAGTCTGAGAGGGTCATACAGGTTCTCGAAGACATGCTTCGCTGCCGTGTATTGGAATTTAAGGACTCTTGGTTGAAGTATCTGCCACTGGTAGAGTTTTCCTACAATAACAGCTATCGGAAGAGTATTAAAATGGCACCGTATGAGGCTCTATATGGGCAGAAATGTCGTACTCCATTGTGTTGGACTAAATTGAATAAGGCGAAGTTGATTGGTCCTGAATTGATTCATGAAGCTGAAGAACATGTACAGTTTATCCGGGAGAAACTCAAGGAGGCAACGGACCGACAAAAATCTTATGCCGACTTGAAATGGAAAGAGATCAAATTCGCCATAGGCGATAAAGTGTTTTTTAAGGTTTCTCCTTGGTAGAAGGTGTTACGTTTTGGGAAGAAAGGGAAATTGACGCCGCGTTTCATTGGTATGTATAAGATTCTAGAACATATTGGACTGATTGCTTATCGTTTAGTGTTGCCACCGAAAATAGAGAAGATTCAGAATGTCTTTCATCTCTCTATGCTACGAAGATATTGGTCGGATCCTTCACATGTGATTTCCTGTGAAGAAATTGAGGTTCGACTTGATTTGTCGTATGAAGAGGAATCTGTTCATATTTTGGATAGGGAAGTGAAGGTATTGCGAAGGAAGTCTGTACCCCTAGTTAAAGTACTATGGCGAAATCATGCAGTAGAAGAAGCGATATGGGAAACAGAGGAGGCAATGCGAAAGCAATACCCTTATCTTTTTGCTACAGGTTAAATTGTGAGGACGAAATTTCTTTAAGTGGGGTGGAGCTCTAACGTCCCAATTTCAGGGCTAAACGTTTTCTTAATTTTTCGAACTAAATTTGAATGTTGAGTTATTGAACTTCCTTTTAATCCTTGAAACGTTTTGATTATTGAAATGATATTTTTGAACATTGAACTACATTAGAAATGTTTATCAATGTTATATCTGGTTGTACGTCGGAACTATAGCGAAAATAAAGTTGAACGAAGGAAGAAAACGGAGGTACGCAACACTGAAGACATGGCGACAGCCCCTTGTCGCCAGTAAGCGATTCCTCACGTCAAACATTGATCACAACACTATAGGTGTTGGCGACAAGGGATTTATATCGCCAGCCTTGTCGCTAACAACCGATTCCAGGCATGCTGATTGGGCAAAGTACTGTAGGTGTTAGCAACAAGGGCTTTATGTTGCCAAACACCGAAATTGGGGGTTTTAAACCCAAATTGCCCGAGTTTCATTCATTCTTTCCAATTCTATTGAATTCTCTCATCGCTATGGTGTTTACGCTCTCGTTTCTTTCGCTATCGCTGCTTGGGTGCGTCTCCGGTAAGTATCCGATCAACCCTAATCTCCTTCCTTTGGTATTCAAGCATGATTGTTGATAGTATTAGAGGTGATTGATATTGGTTTAGGGTTGATTAGGTAGTGGATTAGTTAGGGTTTTGTTGGAAACCATAGGATTTGGGGAAAGTTGAATTGGATGATCGATTAATGGAATTGAATTGGATTTCGGTGTATTCGTGTTATTGTTATTGTTTATTGTTTTCCATTTTGTCATTTTCTTGCAAATAGTATAGGTTTTGCTTTTCGGGCGCCACGTGTTGGTTGTTTGTCTAAATCCAATGTTGTTCCTTATTGTTGTTAGGCGAAGCGGACAGTGCCAAGAATCGTATCGGCGATGTTTAGCTTAGTTATCATTGGAAGAAAGGTTAGCAACGTCGTCTTATACTCTATATAAGTTGTTGTGTGTTTTATGATTGTGCTTTAAATTGGTTAATAACAAAACCACACAAAGTGTAAATTGTTAAATTAGGCTAGTAAATTATAGGATGGATAACGATTGCTGCCAATGTTTGGTTTATTGCTGATATAGATATGCTAGTAAGTCTATTACATGTGAGACGTAGGCTTTGGTTAGTTAGAAGTAGAAATAATTGGATAAGGCACTAGTAAAGTACCTAACAGATATTGATTGAAAACCAATAGATTGATATAAATTGTAATGTGTAATGTTAAACCAAATTGTGTGTTTTGATCACCTAATTATTCAAGCAATGATTGCCCTAGTCGTGGTTGAAAGTAGTGATGGAATGACATGTCATTAGGGGTACCCGAGATATCTCAACCTATTAAATATAGGACTTCTGGTTTAGCTAACTACCATTGAAAATAGAGTGACAAATCTTATTGGGTGTGACGGCACCACCACCTGTAGGCCTATCATTATAGTGGTCATTGGACCTAATTGATGGAATCCTAAGGTAGTAGTCCATCCCAAGAGGAAATAAATGGCTCTACGGATTTTGGTTTTCAAACTCTATTGTGTGGCTTCGGCCTAATTGGTAGCTTTATCCTAATTAGCTCCGTTTCATTATCTATACTAGATTAGTGGCAGTCTAATTAAAAAGGAATCTTAACATGAATACTATTGTGTGGTGAATGTCTAGTAGATGGTTGAATGTTTTGGGGGGCTTTAAAATGAATTTAGAGAACCTAAACGAACACTTAATAAAGTCAAATATACATATTGAGCCTAATTGTAACTAGATGTGAAACTCTCATTACGGAACTTGTAAGTAACATCTAAATTGGGCGGGATTGTATGCTATTATAATTGGCTATTAGCTCTAGGCGCATTTGTGTGCTAAATCATTGATGATTGTTAAATAGATTCATGTGTATGTATTTTTCAGAGTGTGACTTGCTAACCAGATATCGATAGTCTGATGTTGTATTTTCTTCCAGTTTTCTTGTCTCTTCTATTTAAATATGAAACATGTGATCGAGCAGATTGAAGGTCCAGCATTACATATAAAGCATGTCGAGTCTTCATGAATTTTGGAACTTTATTTAGGACTGTCTTTTAATTGTTCGTTTTTAGCTATTTCAAAAGAATATGTACACTCTTAGAATCACTTTGGGCCCTATTGAAACCAAAACTAAGAACGAACGCTAAGTCACAAACGATCAAATATGAAAAGTAAAAACGATAGAACACCGATTTACCTAGGTTCACCCAATTATGGCTACTTCTTACTTGTCTAATGATTTTATTAATCGTCTCTCAAGTTACAACCAAATCACACCAAACACCTCACTCTTTTTCTTACAAGGTGGCTAGGAACCCTAACACCATACATAGTCACTAGAAAACCCTAGCAACTAAAACATGGACCTAAAAACACCCTTAGGCCCAAAAGCCCAAAATACATTAGTAACTAAAGAACATAGTACTAATAGAACTTAGAAGCTAACAATATGTATAATGTAGCTTCCTCCCGGAGCAATGCTCCAACCCCGCCAATTCACCGACGGACCGATTCCGAAGTATGAGACAATCCCAATATTCTCCCACTTGGCAAATACTTCGTGATGCCCATATCATCTCTACACCATTCAAACTTCGCTACACTAACAGCCTTAGTTAGCGAATCTGCACCATTTACTTCAGTGTCAACCTTTTCCAGAAGTATCACCTTCTCCTCCACTTTTTCTCTAATGAAATAATATTGGATGTCTATATGCTTTGTCCTTGAATGATATGTAGGATTCTTCGCTAAGTGAATAGCACTTTGACTGTCACACTTCAACTTTATAGTGTCTTGAATGAATCCAAGTTCACTGCATTATCTTTTGATCCATATTGCTTCTTTGCTTGCATCAGTCAACGCCATGTATTCTGCTTCAGTAGATGACAGAGCTACAACGCTCTGTTTCTTGCTCATCCAACTTATAGGACCACCAAACAATTTGAATACATAACCACTAGTAGATTTTCTACTATCAATATCTGCACCCCAATCAGCATCTACCGACCCTATCACCTCAAAATGTTCTCCACTTTCTTTACCTCCAAACTGTAAAGCAAAATCAGAAGTTCCAGAAAGGTACCGAGAACCCTTTTGACGGCTGTCCAATGCTCTTTACCAGGATTTGACATGTATCTGCATAATACTCCCACTGCTTGTGCAATATCAGGTATTGTGCAGACCATTGCATACATCAAGCTACCAACCGCACTGGCATAAGGAACTTGGGACATTTCTTCCTTTTCTTCTTCAGTTTTAGGACATTGATTAGCAGACAATTTAGTTCCTGTAGGAATAGGAGTTCCAATAGACTTGCAGTCACTCATGTTGAATTTATTCAACATCCCATCAATGTATTTCTTCTACCCCAACAATAGTTTCCTATTCCTCCGATCCCTCTGTATATGCATACCAAGGATAAAATTTGCTGCACCAAGATCCTTCATATCAAATTGTTGTGCTAACAACCCCTTCACAGACTTGATCATTTTCATATTGTTTCCAATAAGCAACATATCATCAACATACAAGGTTAAGATAACAAAATCATTACTTAACCTTTTGATATAAACATAATGATCAGCTTGACATCGTCTGAACCCAAGTTGTTGAGCATATGAATCAAACTTTTGATACCACATTCTTGGTGATTGCTTAAGCCCATACAAAGACTTCTTCAGCTTACATACCCAGTCTTCTTTCCCCTTGATAACAAAGCCATCCGGTTGCTTCATATAAATTTCCTCCTCCAAATCTCCATGAAGGAAAGCTGTTTTAACATCTAGTTGTTCAACTTCTAGATCATAAGCAGCTGCTGCAGACAAAACAATTCTGATGGATGTTAACTTTGCCACTGGAGAGAATATCTCATCATAATCAACCCCCTCTATTTGAGAGTACCCTTTAGCCACCAATCTTGCTTTGTACTTCTCTATTTTTCTTTCAGCATTCGTCTTTTTCTTAAACACCCACTTGCACCCAATAGCCTTCCGATCCTTGGGCAATTGAACAAGATCCCAAGTTTGGTTCTTACTAAGCGACTGCATCTCATCACTCATAGCAAGCTCCCACTTCTTCGAATCTTCCGAAGTTCTCGCCTCTTTCACTGTGCATGGTTCATCATTAGTAATAAGTAAAGCATGGTAAGCAGTAGGATTATACCTATCAGGAGGCATGCGAACTCGTGTGGATCTCCTCAATACAGGCTCTGCATCCTCTTCAACTTCCTCCTCAATATCATAATCATCATCAATTTCTTCATCTTGTAAATCAACATTTGTAGGCTCAACTGCTTCATCTCCCTCAAAATCCACATTAACTTGTGAATTTTCAGATTCTGGCTGTTTGTTCAAACCCACATCAATTTCTACATGATCAGATTCCTCAGAAATTTTATCTTCAACTTGTTCATGAGAAGTTTCTCTAAACACCACATCTCTGCTATAAATTACTTGTCTGGTCTTTGGATTCCATAATTTATACCCCTTGACTCCTTCCTTGTACCCAATAAACTTGCATTTCTCAGATTTGAAATCAAGTTTCTTTCTTTTCTCTTTCGGCACATGCATATATGCATCACAACCAAACACCCGCACATGAGACATATTAGGCTTCCTCCCATAAAGTACCTCAAATGGTGTTTGATCCTTCAATGAAGATGTAGGTGTTCGATTTTTCAGATAACATGCTGTTGCAACTGCTTCTGCCCAGAATTCAAGTCCTAAACCTGCCCAATTTCGCATACACCTCTCCTTTTCCATGAGTGTCTGATTTAACCTTTCTGCCACACCACTTTGTTGAGGTGTCATTCGAATTGTATTCTGTCTAGCAATGCCCTGCTCAGCACAAAACTAATCAACTGGAAAATACTCTTTGCCATTGTCAGTTTGAAGAATCTTTATCTTCCTATTGAATTGATTTTCAACTAGTGCCTTAAACTCCCGAAATTTGTCAAGAACATCAGACTTTCTTCTAATAAAATACACCCTAGCAAATCTGGAATAATCATCAACAAAAGACACATAGTACCTTGATTTTCCAAGAGATGCTTCTGGAGTTTCCCCAAACAAGTCGCTATGTATCAGATCTAATGCTCCAGTAGCTCTATTGGCAGCTGACTTAAACTTGACTCTATTCTGCTTTCCATACAAACAATGCTCACAGAAACCGAATCCCATAAGGCAATCTAGAACCTCTTCCACCATTTTCTTTGATGCAATAGTGGACAAATTCTTTTCGCTGATATGCCCTAATCGTTGATGCCATAACATAGTAGTACTATTTTCTGCATGTTCTTCAGATTTAGATACAAGCGAACTACATAACTGCTCTTTAATGGTACTTCCCAACAACTTGTATAAAGTGTCATATCTTTTACCGCGTGCTATCACCAATGATCCACGTGTCATCTTACAAGACTCCCTATCACAACTGAAATGAACTCCTCCATCAGTCATCGAGCTCACAGAAATCAAGTTTCTGCTTAAATCAGGAATATGCATAACTCCTGGAATTGTCTTTATGGTACCATCATGCATCTTGAGTTTCACCTTTCCACGACCAACAATCTTCGCTGATGTGTTGTTTCCCATCATGACACTACCTCTTTTAAATGTTTCATATTCACAAAACCAATCCTGATGAGATATCATATGATACGAAGCGCCTGTATCAATAAACCAGACATCATCATCTGTTTGAGCAACACAAGCCGCAACAATATACAAGTCTCCGGTAGCTTCATCATCCTTCCTTGAATCATTATCATTCATAGATTTATCACCCTTATTCTTGCACTCCTTCTTTAGATGCCCGAATTTATTACATTGCCAACACTTAATTTTTGATTTGTTAGAACTCTTAGATCTCTCTCTCGACTTTGATCGAGATCCAGACTTATTTGAGTTTCTATCATTACTTTGTCCTCGAGCAAACAGTGCCTCCTTTGATGAACTCTCCGTACTTTATCGTCGCATATCCTCTGACAATAAAGCTGAAACAACACCTTCAAATGACAACTCCATAGTACCCGTACAATAGCAATGATCAAGTTGTCCCATGAATCCGGTAGTGAACACAATAAAGTAATAGCTTTATCATCATCACTAAGTTCGCAGCTTATTGATGCTAATTGACTAACCAAAGTATTGAACTCATGTAAGTGAGCCGAGAACGAACCACCATCATCCATGCGGAGTTTATATAACTTTTTTCTGAGAAATAATTTGTTAACGAGTGACTTACTTTGATGTAGGGCTTCTAACTTTTGCCACAGAGCCTTTGCAGTTTTCTCTCCAAAAACATTTATCAAGACGTTATCCGCTAGACAGAGACAAATCAGACCGCATGCCTTCCGATCTAATTTCTCCCATTCAGCAACCTTCGAACTTCCATCACTCGAAGACGTCGAATCTTTCTAAACATCAGCTGATGGTTTCCGATCTTCGATTACCGATCATAGATCCCTATCCACAAGAAAATCTTCCATCTTCAATTTCCAAAGTTCAAAACTTTTTTCCATTAAAGTTATCGATCTCAATCCGTGACGACCCCGTGTTCGACATCCTAACTTTCAACTAACCCAGAGAATCAAGAACCTAGCTCTGATACCAAATGTAGAAACCAAAGCTAAGAACAAACGCTAAGTCACAAACGATCAAAGATGAAAAGCAAAAACGATAGAACACCGATTTACCCAGGTTCACCCAATTATGGCTACTTCCTACTTGTCTGATGATTTTATTGATCGTCTCTCAAGTTACAACCAAATCACACCAAACACCTCACTCTTTTTCTTACAAGGTGGCTAGGAACCCTAACACCTTACATAGTCACTAGAAAACCCTAGCAACTAAAATGGACCTAAAAACACCCTTAAGCCCAAAAGCCCAAAACACATTAGTAACTAAAGAACATAGTACTAATAGAACTTAGAAGCTAACAATATGTATAATGTAGCTTCCTCCCGGAGCAATGCTCCAACCCCGCCAATTCACCGACTGACCGATTCCGAAGTATGATACAATCCCAACAGGTCTTCATGTTTTGGACATATTATTTAGGAGATTTTAAACTGTTATTTGGATGATCGTTATGAATTGGGAACAATTTTATTTCAAGTAAACTATTTGGATTGATTTATTTTTCTTAGACGAGAGGTTTATAATGTTTATTTTGTAATGAACTTTTTGAAACATTAATGTTTATTTTCCGCACTTAATGTCAATGAATGAACGATTGTAATGTAGCGCTCCGACTTCCATTCACGGCTCCGCCGTGGCCGGGGGTTGGGCGTTACATTTTTAAATTTTTGTTGAGATAAGAATGAGCTGTCTTGATCCCGCTATTTTAAGAAGTGTAAGAGGCGCTCACATTGATATAGAAAAGAGAAGATGAAAAATCATCAAGCTTTTACATAGTTTTGAGTTTGATAGCAATTTTTCATTCAATATGGTATTAAGGCCATATTACCTCAGCTGAAATTCGATAGTGTTTTGACTATTTCATTTTCATTTTTTCAAAATTTTTTTTCTATCATTTCGTAGGTGAATCTTGTTGTGATGTCAACCTCACAATCTACTGGTGTTATTAATCCATCTTGTCCATACTAATTACATCACTCTGACAACCCAGGAATTAAACTGGTATCTCAAAAGTTGACCGGCGATAATTATGCCTCGTTGAGTTGATCGATGATGCTTGCTCTTTCAGTGAAAAATAAAATTGGGTTTATTGATGGGTCTCTACCCTAATCTTCCACTACAGATACATTAATATTGAGTGCATGAAATGGAGGTAATGATGTTGTTATTTATTGAATTTTGAACTGTATATTAAAAGATGTTGCTGCTAATGTTCTTTATGGTGAAACAACTCATGATATTTAGATAGACTTAAGAGATATGTTTCAAGTGAAAAATTCTCGAAGAATTTTTCAATTGAAATGAGAGTTGGTTAGTCTTAGTCAAGGAAGTGATTCAATGAGTGTATACTTTACTAAATTGAAAACTATTTGGGAATAGTTATCATCGTATAAACATGTTTGCACTTGTAAAAGAGGTAATTGCAGTTGTTTGAAAGAACTCAACGATTTCTATCATATGGAGTATGTTATGTATTTTTTGATGGGATTAAATAAAAGCTTTTCTCAAGTAAGGGGACATGTGCTGCTTATGGACCTTATTCCTACCATTAACCAAGCATTCTCACTTATTTTTTTCAAGAAGAGCAACAGAGAAAGCTAGGTGTCAAGACCAATCCTAAGAATACTTCTATGGCTTTTGCTGTTCGTAATAACGGAAAATTTGGTCTAGCATCAGGGCCAAGTCCCTATGGTAGTGGAAACAAATCAAAAATTTGGACTAATAACAATCAACAAGTTCCGAGCTGGAATGGGAACAATCAACAAGGTCGGAGCTAGAATGGGAACAATCAATCTTGGAATAGTGGATGTGGACAGAAGAATAGACCATTTTGTACTCATTGTAAGGTATATGGTCATGTTATGGAAAGATTCTATCAGTTGCAGAGTTACCCTCCAGGATATATTCTTAGATTTAAATCAAAGTAAAAAAAATGGGTGCACAAGTTAACCAAACATCACACAGTGTGACAGATACACAAAAACAGGGAGATAATAGGAATGCATTCATTCAGAACTTCAACCAAGTCAATATCAGCATCTTCAACAACTGATGAGCATGTTTTCAGATCACCTCAACTCTAGCTCAAAGCAAACTAATAAATCTCAAGCTAGTGTCATGGCTTTCATTATAGGTACATGTTTATCTGTCTTAAAACATCTGATTTTTCCTTCATTTGGGAATTGGATTTTGGACTAAGGATTTACGACACATATCTGTTCAGATGATAGTCTCTTTGCTACTATGAGACCTATATCAAATGCTTATGTTACTTTACCAAATAATACCCGAGTCATGGTGAAGAAAACGGGATCAATTAAGCTCAATAATAAATTAATTCTTGAAGATGTTGTATGTGCTAGAGTTCATATAAACTTAGTATCTATTGGTTATTTGATAAATGATGGTGAACTTATAGTTATTTTTCATGATAACTTAATATATAAGATGTCAAGTTGATGAAAACGATTGGTAGGGGTAGAAAGCTGTAGGATCTATGTGTTGGAGAATGAAGATAATAAGTTTAGCAATGGGAGAGAAGAATCTTAGTCTGATTTGATATAAAAAATCACCTATGTAAATAATGTTTCATACATCTATGACACAATAGATTAGGTCACTTATGAAGTTTTACGAATGAAAGAAAAATTACATTGTCATGATGATAGACATGATTGGGAGAATATTTGTCATGTTTGCCCAGTTGCAAAACAAAAAGATTGTATTTTATTTCACATCAGGATATGAGTAAGAATCCTTTTATTTTGATTCATTGCGATATTTGGGGACCATATCATATCGATTCATATAGAGGTCATAGATACTTCTTATCTCTTGTAGATGACTACACTAGATTTACATAAGTGTTTTTTGTGAAACATAAATTTGATGTTTAAGAAGTTATTCCTAGATTTGTGAATCTAGTGAAAATTGAGTTTGGTTTATGGATTAAAACATTCCAATCTGACAATGCTCCAGAGTTGAAGTTTGATGAATATTTTACATCTAAGGGAATTATACATCAGTTCTCTTGCCCTGAAATGCCACAACAAAATTCCAGGGCAGAGAGAAAGCACCAACACATTTTAAATGTGGCTAGAGCACTTTATTCTCAATCAGGAATACCAATCAAGTTTTGGACAGAGTGAATCTCATAACTATGTTCATCATTGACAGGATTCCTTCGAGAACTCTAGAATATCAAAGTCCTTATGAATTATTGTATTGGAAGCAACTAAACTATGAGGAGTTTAAGGTGTTTGGATGTCTGTTTTTTGCTTCAACTGTCAGATCGGGGAGAGATAAATTCAAACCAAGAGCTAGAAAATGTATTTTTTTTATATCCTCCAAGAGTGAAAGGTTACACGGTATATGATATAGATGATCGAGTAGTTTTTGTTTCTAGAGATGTTATTTTTCATGAAACAACATTTTTCTTATGGAATGATGGAGTTCAAAATGAAGATATTGATCCATTTCCTAATATGGCATTACTTAATGTGTCACATGATGATGAACACAATGATAATTGTAGCAATTTCAACAATAGAGAAGTTGTTGAAAATGATGATTCAAATGATCAAGATTATTCCAATGATCAAGAAGTGGAGATCGTTGATGGCATAAATGATAATGGGCAACAACTGAGAAGATCAACTAGAGTTTCTAGAGCTCCTTCATATTTGAGAGATTTTCATTTCAACCTCTTGTCATAGAAGATTGGGATAGACGAGAGAAGTGTTGCTTATCCAATCTCTGACACTTTGTCTTATGATACTTTGTCTAAATCATATAAAAGGTACATTATGCAAATATCAACTAAAGTTGAGCCACAAAACTTTGAATAAGCATCAAGATACTCAGAATAGAAGAAGGCCATGGATGAGGAACTAGATGCATTGGTCCAAAATAAAATATGGACTATTATGCTATTATTAGAAGGAAAACATTCAACTGGTTGCAAATGGGTATACAAAGTCAAATACAAGCTAGATGGGTCGGTTGAGGGACACAAAGCAAGATTTGTAGCGAAGGGCTACACTCAACAAGAAGGTTTGGATTATATAAAAACATTCTCCCTTGTAGCTAAACTAGTTACGGTCAAAGGGTTGATTGCAATGGCAGCTTCATAGAAATGGAATTTGAACCAATTGGATGTAAGCAATGCATTTCTTAATAGAGATTTAAATGAAGAAGTATATATGGACATTCCGATGTGCTACAAAGATGGTATGAAATCTGTAGGAAATAGGGAGAGCTTTGTATGCAAACTGCATAAGTCTCTATATGGTTTATAACAAGAATCAAGGCAATGGAATTCAAAGTTCACCACTGCCTTGATAGAGTTAGGGTTTCATCAATCAAAAGCAGATTATTTCCTATTTACAATAGGGAAGAATAACACATTTAATTTTTTTGTTAGTTTACATTGATGACATCATTATCACTAAACCAAATTCTTTGATGATTGATAAAATCAAATCAATTTTACATTATAGGTTTAAGATCAGAGATTTGGAAAAACTAAGATACTTCTTAGGATTGGAGGTGGATTATTCTGACAAGGGAATAATATTGAATCAGCGAAAGTATGTACTGCAGTTGATTGAAGATGCAGGTTTGCTTGGTTCTAAACCAATAAACCTATCCATGGATCCTAAACAATAACTCAAAGATGATTATGGACAACTTGTTGCAGATGTAACTCAATATTGAAGGCTTATAGGAAGGCTTTTATATTTAACAATTACAAGACCCAACATTATATTTGTTGTCATAAACTAAGTCAAGTAATATCTGCATTTGAAGGCAACAAAACAAGTACTCAGATATGTGAAGAATGAACTAGGCCAGGGGATGTTTTTTCCAAATTGTAGCAATTTTCAAATCAAAGCATTTTCCGACTCTGATTAGGCAAGATGTGTAGATACACAAAGTTCAGTAACATGATTTTGTGTCTACCTAAGGGAGTCAATGATCTCATGGAAATAAAAAAAAAAGATTATGATTTCACATTCATCAGCAGAAGTGGAATATCGTGCGCTTGCAAATACGGTTAGTGAACTCTTATGGATAAAACAATTGATTTTTCCACCTAGATGATGAGTATCTAGTAACTATATATTGCAACAATATGACTATCATACACATAGCAACCAATCTGATATTCCATGAAAGCAAAACATATCGAATTGGATTGCCATTTTGTAAGGGATCAAATTAATAGTGGAAGTATTAAACTTTTGCCCAGTAGAACAAATAATCAACTTGGTGATATCTTTATAAAGGTTTTGCCTTTGAATTTATTTTTTGAAATGAAGAGCAAGATATGTATAAAAAATATACATAACACATCTTGAGGGGGATTATTAGAAAGTTGTGCATAATTGAGTTGAGATATAATTGTCATTCTTCTACTTATTTGGGGGTATTATAGGTTTGTATATATATATATATTAATTTTGCTAAGACAAGAATGAGCTGTCTTGATCTGACTATTTTAAGAAGTGTAACAGGCGCTCACATTGTCTTGATCCCGCTATTTTAAGAAATGTAACATGCGCTCACATTGATATAGAAAAGAGAAGATGAAAATTCATCAATCTTTTATATATTTTTGAGTTTGATAGCATTTTTTCATTCAATAGAAGACCACCTGGTATACACACATTTTATATTTGAA
Source organism: Cardiospermum halicacabum (assembly GCA_031304145.1). NCBI lineage: Eukaryota > Viridiplantae > Streptophyta > Magnoliopsida > Sapindales > Sapindaceae > Cardiospermum > Cardiospermum halicacabum. The sequence goes on from CM062395.1 coordinate 14,371,475, forward strand.
ATCATATATGACACATTGATATTTCATTAGAAATCAAATTTAGACTTGAAAAAAGAGAGAGAGATTGCGACACAGAACAATCGCAGTTCTGACTCTTGATTTGTCTTCAACATATCAACCAAAATACTCTGCAATTATAGGATTTTGCTATTGCAGGAGATCGACTCTGTTGGTCGTCTAAGGTTATTTGCTTTGGTGTTTATTCTGAGTAAGAAGTTTATTTTAAATTCTAGGGTTTAGTGGATTTATTTAGATTTCACTTGAGGTGCTTGCTTCTTTACTTTGTTGTTGATGGTGCCAAATAGATTTTAGGGTTTATTTTACTTCGCCTGAGGTTGCTTGTCTTGCTATCGACAGTTAGAATAATGACTAACTTTGACACAATTTTTTATATTTCTTTACTTTTTCTCGTGCAGAATTGTCGAAAAATACAAAGTAAGGCACTTTCAGAATTAGTTTGTGTTCAAAAAGTCCTCTGAATCGGCTTCTTACCACACCCACACTAAGTCATATCCATCATTTCCTGTAACGACAAATCAATCATTGATCGATCAAACAAATTTTTGAAACCTTAAAATCGCTTTAGAAAATCTCAGAATGATTTCAACTCTTAAAATTCAAAAAATCTAACACATCACCTCTGACATAAATATAAAATAACTACCTATCGTATATCACGTATATCTTTAAAGTTGAAACTCACATTTATTTCAAATCAGATGAAAGGGTATGAATGATTAAAAATACAAATGAACTTTTTGAAACATAATTAAATATAAAATTATATAGAGATTAATGGAATATTTTATAAAATATAAAAAAAATAAAAATCAGATATAATTTATCCCATAAAAAATAGATTACTATATTTTATAAATAAATTATAATAAAAAATAACCCTAATAAAATAAATAAATAAATAAAATTCTCTTTTCATGACAGGAAAAGAAAATAGAAACAAATAATTAATTTCAAAAACATAAAATGAATATGTAATATTATAACTTTATCAAATGTTAAAACAAAATTTGAGTGGCCATAATTGTACTAACACGGGGTTTTAGGAGCCCATTTTCTTTTATATATAATCAAGATGTAGCTGAAGCTCCTCCTAACCCCATCCTATATTTGCTATCCCTCATCTCAGGTATTACTTTAAGTTAACTAACTTTGTGGTATTAAATTTAAATTAAAAATTAAATATATTTTTTAAAATCAAAATTTAAATTTCGTTATTAAAAATTCATAAATTAAAAAATTAAACTAAAAGTATTATATATATATATATATTAATTTTTAATATAAATATATTAATTTAATATATTTAAATGAATTTTATTTAAAATTTGAATTTTTAATTTTTAATTTATAAAATCAAAATAAAATAAATTTGAAAGTAAGGCGAGTGAAAACAAATGTGGAGTGAGTGGTACTCAATCAATTAATTAAGCATGTGTATGGAAATGGAATGCATGTGTCAAAGGTATGTTGAAGGAGAGAAAGGTTATGGATTAATTAAACACTTAATCGCTTAAAAAGAAGAAAGCACTTAAATAAATGACAAACTTTTAGGTGTAATAATTGTTCAATTATTGAAAGCGTGTGCTTTATCTTATCTTACGTATAAGAAACTCTGATTTTCTATGGATTGTCTAATAGTGACATTTCTCCACCAATAATTTTCTATTTTTCTTTTTTGTTCCTCTTGTCTTATTTATCTCCATTATCATTTTAATATATTTCAATTTTGTTTTTATGGATTTCTTTCTTCAATTTTAATATTTAAAATCAGACTCATATTCTACATCCATTTAAATATTTATTTTAATATAAATATATAGAAATTTTTTAATTATGATCAATTTAAATTTGTGATCCATCCTAACTTTGTATTTAAAAATATTTTTTTTAAAAAATTTAAAATTTATTAATTATCTAACGTTATATTTTTATTCCATTATAAATAAGTAAAAATATTATATACTTGCGAAGTTACATATTTATGATGAAGCTGATCACTTCGGATTATTTAGTAAAACTGAAATTTTTATTTTTATCAATATAAAGTTTACTTGAATATATTTGACACCCCTGGGCCCAGGAAAAATATTTCATGGCAATTCAATTTTAAATTTTACAAAAGTAAAATAAATAGATTTTAAATTGAAAAAAAATTCAAAATATAAATCAACCAAATTTAGTTTTATATACCAAATTTAGTTTTATATTTATAAGTTAAATAAATTTTGAGTTATTTTCATTTTTGTTATTTTATAACTTTTATTTACATCATATAGCCCAACTTAAAAAATTTTACAAAAATAATCTTTCAAATTTTCACTTTTCAAAAATGAACCAAATTGACCATTTTATCCTTATGTGAAGATCTTTTACACTGATCTGCGAAGGTTTGAAGGTGGTCTGTGAAGAGAACCTTCACATATGTGATGACTTATTTTTGAAAATCAAAGTTTGAGTGACTCAAAAATAGAAATAAACTTCTATTGGTTTAGTTTTAATTTTTAAACTTTATTTGGTTTATTTTATATAATTTTCCATAATATTTTAAAAATATATTTTTATAATTTCAGTTTTATAAGAAATTATTCATGATCCATGATCCATAACAAGAAAATTTTTTTTATAAAAATTTAATTTATAAAATTGAAAATTGAAAATATTTATTTTTAATATTAAAAATTATTTTACATTAATTTAATTCAAAATTTGAAAATAACTAAAATTAAAAATTTTCCACCTAAATTTATTATCTCGTCTAATAACATAAAAATAAAATATCTTATTCGCTGGTAACAACAAATTCATAAAATCCATTTATTTATTTTAAAAATTATGCATGTTTTCCGAACACTAAAAGAATGCTTTAAGTAAATAAAGTATAGAATCCTCATGGATTTTAGTGTTGGTTCTTTAATTAGTAAAAATGTATGTGTGTGCGTGACATTCAACAGAATGAGGTCAGCCGCCATTGCATGCGTTTTTAAAAATTGCGATTAGGAATTGCATGATATACACTTTTAAACTAATCTTCCACTTAATAATAATATGAATGAATAAAGAGCCATTAAAAGTTATCCTATTTAAAACATTGTATAAACAACAAAAGAGACCTAACTTTCCATCTATTCTTAATCATATATTAGTGAGAATAATGCCTAACTGAGTCACTTCATATTTAAATGGATTAAATTATTTTGTAAATAGTAGTTTGAATTTGAATTCATAGTGATTTTATTTTATAAATTTATAAATTCAATCATGATAATAAAATAATTATTGATTTTATAAATATAAATTAATATTTTAAAATTTTAAAAAAATTAGAATAAATATTATAATTATAAAGAATTTTTAACTAAAATGTATTCTCAATATATAGGATGTAAGAAATTTACACAGAAAATTAAGTAAAATTAAAAATTTCCAAAAAATTTTAAAATAACCATCTATAAATTTTACTATATTATATTTATCAACTAAAATTTATATACTTATAAACATAATATATTACTTAAACAATTTATTTTAACATATTTAAATAAGTAAAGTCCTTACATCTAACTTGAAGTGTTAACATTACTTTCTAATATTAATTTACAGTAAAAATTAAATATTTAAAGTATCATTTAGTGATTATGGTAATTGTAGTACTAACCTTTTAAATAAGAGTTAAATAAAAAAATTCAAAATAAATAAAATTATTTAATTTATATTTATTAATATTAAATATATTAAATATATAAAATTTAAAAATATTTGAAATAATATTTATTCATACTCTACTTAAAAAATTAGTACCTTTGCCCAATATGCTATTTAATCTCTGATTAATAATTTCATATTCATTTGAATTTTAAAAAGAAAATTAATAAATTATTTTATATGAAGAAACTAATTCTATACGGATTTTTTTTAGCAGAAGCATAATTATCTTCTCCTCAAACAATTAAAGTGGAGGCGGTGGAATACAGTGAAGGGAGAGGGACCATTTGCAATACAAGAAGACAACCACTCCCGATATTTGAAAACGAAATGGAAATTTGGAATGTTGTTGCGTGCATTGCATTGCATTCCATGATATAATATTAAATTAAAATAAGCATCTCTCTTTAATTCACTTTTATAGCAGTAGTACTACCACAAATTATTGCATGGATTCTTCACTTTTGCCACTCCCAACACTACTCTGTAATCCATTTAATGCTCCCGTTTCAGTGATTCTTTTCCTTCAATTTATATATATATATATATATATATATATTTCTGATAAAATTTTGATGATTAAAAATATTTACATATTTTACTAAAATATTTTAAAATTAAAATTTTTTATATAAATATAAAATAAAATAAATACAGATAATAAAATAATAATAAATTAGAGATATATTTTTTTTTAAAAAAAATCATATAAATAAAAGTTGAAAGGTCAATCCAAGAAATTTAGAATTTACTTATCAACCTCGGCCAAAATGATTACAAACATAAAATATTAACTCTCCCGTCAACAACTCTAAAAATTAATAATATATATATTTTTTAAATCTCATATATTGGATTCTCATTTTCCATGATCACCACATATATTACAGTTAAAAATCTATAATATATATATATATATAATCTAATAATATATTCAATAGTTTATGAATTAATACAAAATCAAAATTAAAAAAATAATAATAAATTGGACGGAACAAAAAATTTTGGTTATTTTTCCATATATAATTCCATTCAATTTTTAAAATAATATCAAAATATTTTTTATTTGGTTCGATTTAATATAATTTCAAATCCTAACTAACCCCTAATTTTGGAGCATGAACTCTATATATATCATTTTCATTTTGTTTTATCACCATCCATGATTATTTAATGTACTCTTTTAACAAAAATGCTTCAAAGTCATCCCAAATAACTATTAAATTTAAAATTTTTTAATTTAAAAATAAATAAATAAATAAATAATGTTTAATAATAAATTTTTAAGAAATACAAATTTTAATATTATATATATGCCAAAATAACTGCTTGGAAAATAATAATAATACACTTAAAAAAATGTATTTACAAGCCACGTATATTTCAACCATTTATAATAGATATTTTGGTTTAGTATTATTAATATTTACATTTATATTCACGTAGAATATAATATATTCAACATACTTCATATACAATTACCTAATTTTGTCTTATCTTTTTTTCTCTCACATATTTATATTATTAATTTTATCAATTAACTCCATGGATGGAAACATCCTCCAAAATTAAATATATTAATTAAAAATTTAAATGAATAATTAATTGAAAATTTTATTTCTCAATTATTATATTTTCTTTTAATTTGTACATTAAGATAAATTAAATGATCTAGTTTGTTCTTATTTAGTGATATACGTGAATTGTATAACACTTAGATAAATGAGTGATGTAGAAGAGACCGGATTTTAGTTTCGATGAGATCATACATTATTGCTTACCCAAATTAACACCAGAAACTCATACAAATACACAACGAACCAGCAAAACCACAAAGCAGAAACTGGAAACAACCAAGATAACGTGGTTCATCCAAAGACTACATCCAAGGAGATGGACTCAAACAAAGCCCAGTAATTCACTAAATGGAGATCAGTGTACACTCTAACAATCACAGAGATTACAACAAAGCTATCACCAAGATACCACAGAAGAATCACAAAGAAATAGCTCTCTAAGAATAAACCTTAGCAGAGCAACAGATAACAAAATCGACTAAAGAACCAACTAAGCTACAGTATCTGAAAAGATGCTTATATAGTTGGGTCAAAACATCAGCTGGGCCGAGTCAAAGAAGGGAGCATGGATCTTGGGCTGCATCAAACAGCAAGTGAGATAGGCCCGTAAGCCAAAAGGAATAAGAAGCCTACAACCAGAAGCCCACCTGCAGATAACATTACATCTGAAGTATATATATGAAAATACTGACATATTTCCCCTGTTTTCATATACACTCAGAGGAAACAAAAAAACATACAGACTCTCACTACAAACAACTCTTGGTGATTAATATACAAGAATAGAGTACAACAATCTTCATTTATCCATTTCATAGTGAACTGTCAGGGGCTCTAAAGTCCTCGTCCATCTCAGGTCCCAGCTGATTAGATACGGTTGATGTGGAGGAAACTTCTGCAAAACAGAAGCTTCCGAGCCACTACAACCTTAGTACCCATATCAGCTGGGTTCTTATCTGTTGGAATCTGCTCAACCTGCACTTCACCATTCAAGACATTTAAGTGAATAAAATGATATTTAACGCCTATATGCTTGGTTCTATCATCATAAATGAGATTCCTACTAATATTATATGCACCCTGAGAATCTGTATAGACTACTGGTATAGAGTCTAACAGATTTAACTCATGCAATAAACCTTTGATCCAAATAACTTCCTTTATATATTCTGTCAAGGATATATATTCTGATTCGGTAGTGGAAAGGGCTATGTCAAACTGTAACCTGGACTTCCAAGAAACACAGCAACCACACACAGTTATAATAAAAGATGAAATATAACGTCTAAATTCTGGATCTTTGGCGAAATCTGCATCTGAATAGCCAACAATGTTAACACAATAAATGAATTTACTGAATTCTAGGCCCACATCTATAGTACCTTTAATGTACCTCACCCCTTTTAAACATTTCTAGTGTTTCAAATTTGGTTTAATCATAAAGCGGCTAAGAACACAGATAGCATATACCAAGTCAGGTCTTGTACAGACCATAGCATACATTATGCTACCAATGGCCTCAGCATAAGGAACACTAGTAAGTATCTCTTCATCAGCATTAGCTTTACAATCCAGATTATGACCAGAATTTATTGGTAGTGAATTAGGCTTAGTGTCACTCATACAAAATGTTTCAAGGATCTTTACCAGATAAGTTCTTTGACTAACAGATAGCAAGTTCTTGTTTCTATCACTTATTATACACATTCCAAGTATCTTTAAAGCATTACCAAGAGCTTTCATGTCAAATTCTTTACTAAGATCAATTTTTACAGAATTCAGAATTTTAAAATCAGAGCACATAAGCAGGATATCTTCAACATATAATAACAGGAATATAGGAACAGAATCACAAGTTTTAAAATATAAACACGCATGAAACAAACTGCGCTTAAAACCAATACTTTACACAAAGTTGTGAAACCTCTCGTTCCACTGTCTAGGCGATTATTTCAGGCCATAAAGGGATTTCTTAAGAAGACAAACTTTACTAGAATCACCAGTAAAGCCTTCAGGCTGAGACATATAGATGTCTCTATCAAGATAACCATGAAGGAAAGCAGTTTTGACGTCCATTTGTTCTAACTCCCAATTAAACTAGGCAGTAAGGGCTAACATAATTCTAATAGTCCCATAACGAATGACAGGTGAGAAAATTTCAGAATAGTCAACCCCAGACTTTTGTGTGAAGCCTTTAGCTACTAGTCTAGCCTTATACCTATTTAAATCATCACTAAGTAGACTCTCTTTAATCCGGAAAACCCATTTACAAGCTATAAACTTTTTATTTTCAGGTTTAGGTACTAAAATCCAAGTTTGGTTTTTATCTAGAGATTTAATCTCATCATTCATATCATTTAACCATTTAGATGACTCAGGACAGGATGCTGCATCCTGGTAAGTTTCTGGAACAAAATTATCATTCACAGAAGCATTAAGAGCAAGAATAACAAGATTTGCATCTAAATACCTGTCAGGTTTCCTAATAACTCTCCTAGTTCTGTCTCTACTTAGGAGGTAATTATCAAGTTCAGACTCTTGGTATTCCTCTTCATCAAGATCACTGGGTTCAGAGGAGTCAGGCACATAAGTCTCATGTCTGGGAGAATCTATTTGATGATCATGAGAGGAAGAACTGTCATTATCAGTGGGAGGATCAGAGGAGGATCCTATGTTATTATTGTCTGTTGTAGGCCCTATGATATCAAATTCATCATTATTAATAGACATAGGTTTACTACCAGATTTTAAGCTACTGGAATCTAAGAAACCAGGAAGTTCAGACTCTCTAAAAATCACATTTTTACTAATAAGGAACTTAAACATGCTTCCATTCTTATAGGCTAACCTGAATCCTTTGGTACCATCAGGGTAACCCATAAAGAGAAAAGCTTGAGACCTAGGTTCAAGTTTCCCCTTACTTTGGTGTGCATAGGCTCAACAACCAAAAACTCTTAAATGTGACAGATTAGGAGGTTTTTCATTCCAAAGTTCATAAGGAGTTTTAAATTCCAGAACTGAGGATGGAGACCTGTTTTTCAAATATATAGCAGTATTAATAGCTTCCCCCCAAAACCTCTTAGGCAAACTAGCTTCATGTAACATGGATCTAACTTTATCTAGTAAAGTTCTATTAAGCCTCTCAGCTACACCATTTTGCTGAGATGTATACACTATAATTTTCTGTCTAGTAATACCATTCTTAGAGTAGTATTTATTAAATTGATCATTACGAAATTCCAAACCATTGTCAGTTCTCAAACTTTTAATTTTGAAATCTTGTTGGTTTTCAACCAGGTTTTTCCATATTTTAAAAGTTTCAAAAACTTCAGATTTCTTTTTCAATAGAAATAACCAACTATATCTTGAGAAATCATCAATAAAAGTCACAAAGTAGATTTTTTCACTAAAAGTTGGTGTTTGGACAAAGCCCCACAATCAGAATGGATCAGATTTAAAATGTGAGTTGATTTGTATTCTCAAGGATTAAAATGTTGCTTGGTTTGTTTACCCATAACACAGCTCTCACAGAATGGTATTTCCAGATCAGTATCAGATTCAATTAAGCATCTTTTCTTAAATTCCTTTAAGCCATTTAAACCCAAGTGACCTAATCTGCTATGCCAAAGTCTAGCTTTTTCATTATTAATGGCGATGCTAGAAAGGACTTCTATGTTTTCCCATCTAAGATGTTAAGGTTTCCAATCCTCCTCCCTTTCATAACAGTTCTCCCATCATGTCTGATTACATCAATAGAGTCATTTTTTGAAGAAACAGTGAAGCCCACATTCTCCCAAGGCACTCACAGATAATAAGTTTCTCCTAAGGTCTGGGACTAATCTCACATTATCCAAATTAGTGATAGTACCATCAAACTGTTGAAGTTTAATGGTTCCCAACCCCTTAATGACACACCTATGATTGCTACCCATTAAGACCAACCCTTCCTGATTCTCACACAGATTACTAAGCCAGGATTTATTAGTGGTTCTGTGATGGGTACAGCCTGAATCAATCACCCAGCAATCATATTCAATATTGGCAGCAAGCACAGAACCAGACAAATTCAAAACAGCAGTTAGGCCCTCACTGTTTTGAACATCAAGTTTAGCCATTGAACTTGATGCTTCTTGTTTATGTTTCCCATTAGCCTCATCTTTCTTCTTTTGAAAACAGTCTTTTATTAGATGGTTTGTCTTCTTGCAATAGTAACATTTTCTTTTAAAACCATTCTTATTCTTACCTTTCCCATTATTACTGTTATTTCTCTGATGGTTATTATTACTGTTGTTCCCATTATTATTCACTTTGTTCTTATTCCCTGTAGGATTATGCCTCTTATTTTACCCTTATTCTGATTATTGTTCTGAGAAGTGGAGGTCTTATTCAAGAATAGACCTTCACTCTCGTTCTTAGTAATCTCTTCCCCTACAGATCTAAATTTTAGGGCATCAACTATGAGCTTAGTGGTTAGAGACTCTTTGTTGAATGAAACAAATTCTTTTACAATAGAGTGGGTTTCAGGCAGAGAATGCAAGAGAATCATGGCCAGATACTCATCACTGAGCCTTTGATCCTCTGCAGTTCTGCTATTATGATCTTGAACGAGTCTTTTAAAAGTAGCAAGATTCTCATTAACAGATTTTTCAGTTCTAAACTTAAAGCCAAACAGTTTATGCAAGCTTAGCAATCTATTAGAGACATCTTTAACCAGATATAAGTTTTCAAGACCTTTCCATAAATCAAAGGCATTAGTGAATTCAGAAACAACAGTTAGTACATCATCACTTAGATGAAGTAATATAGTGTGGTAGGCTCTCTTTTTAATTTTTCCTTTTTCTAAAAATGTTATCACAGTAGGCCAGTCATCCTCAATAGCACCATCAAGACCATTATAAACCAAAACTGATAACATTTTCTTTTTCCATATTACAAAATCCTGTGATCCATCAAAAACCTCAATATTCATTACATTATGTGAAGTAGATTTAGATGCCATTTTGAAAATTTTAGTGTAACAAAAATTGTTCAGGTTATTAGAAAAACTAGTTTCAGGTTTAAGATTTTGTAAACTGAGACTGATAGTAAAACAGTTCAAGTTAAAGAAATCAGGGGTTTAAAATTAGTTCAAAAATAGATTTTCTAGTCTTGATACTCAGGATCTATTGACACTACAGAGTTTGTTATTAAGAATTATTTTGAAGGAACACTCAACCCCCTAAAACAATAGCAGGTTAATAACAAAACAGAACAAACAAGCAATACAACCAATCAATAAAGGAACAAGTATATGGAGATTATAACCAAAGAAGAATAACAGAAATTATCACACAGATGACAAACAAGAACCTAAATTAGGGACATTAACAAGATCTCAGATCTTGTACCCTTGGGCATTCATAAGAATTCAACTTGTACCCTTAGCAGCCAGTCAAACAAGCTGATTTGCAGATAAGCAAACTGTTTTAGGACATTAACAGGATACAAAGTCCCATACCCTACTCAGCTATACACAAACCCAAGAAACACAGTATAATAGTCGAACATAAAAAAACAACATATCTAAGTTAGGAAATTCATTACCCTTGTAGAACCCGCAAGTCTTCACGTTAAAACCCCTTTCGACTTTCGCCTTAGCTCCTTGCTTGCTCTTAGGTACCTGTAACTTTGAAAGACTGTTAATCAAACAAAGAAATATAAACCCTAGATCTAATATAGAGACCAAGACTCACAAAAAACAAGAATTCAATTTTAGGGTTTTGAAAACAGAGTTGGTTCCTTAGAAGTTTTCAAGATCGAAAACACAAATGTCAAAATTGATTTGAGAAAGCTGCTCTGATACCACATGATGAGATTCATACATCATTGCTTACCCAAATCAACACAAGAAACTCATACAAATACACAAAGAACCAGCAAAAACCATAAAGCAGAAACTGGAAACAACTAAGATAACGTGGTTCGTCAAAAGACTACATCTACGGAGATGGACTCAAACAAAGCCCAGTAATTCACTAAATGGAGATCAGTATACACTCTAACAATCACAGAGATTACAAAGCTATCACCAAGATACCACAGAAGAATCACAAAGAAATAGCTCTCTAAGAACAAACCCTAGCAAAGCAACAGATAACAAAATCGACTTAAGAACCAACTAAGCTATAGTATCTGAAAAGATGCTTATATAGTTGGGTCAAAACATCAGCTCGGCCGAGTCAAAGAAGGGAGCATGGATCTTGGGCTGCATCAAACAGCAAGTGAGATAGGCCCGTAAGCCAAAAGAAATAAGAAGCCTGCAACCAGAAGCCCACCTGCAGTTAATATTACATCTGAAGTATATATATGAAAATACTAACAAGTTTCCCAATTTGTTTTCTATTCTCCTAGTTAGTTTCTATGTTTATTTTTATTTATTTTTAAATTTTCTAAATTGTTAGAATTCTTAACTGGTTAGGGTTAGCTCAACCCTGAATAAAGAGTTAGATGTTCTCCATTGTTATTCATTTATTTCAATTTTTATTCAATTTATAAATAAAATTTAGGTTTCATACCTAGATATCTCTAGTTTATCCTACTTCATCATTTTGTCCTCTCCCAATTTCTTAATAGCAACAGCCAATTTTATTTTTAAAAGTTAATAAATGAGATAAAATAGGTATTTTTCAGACAATGATAGTTAAATAATGAATAATGAAAATGAGGGTTTTTTTATTGCATTTTTCCTAATATATTTTCAATAGGAACATTTTTGTCCTTTTATAAAATTTTAACTTTTTCTATCTAAAATTTAAAAGAGATATTTTAAAACATTTATTGTAAATGTGGAAAAAACAAATCTTAGGATTTCTTTAGTAGTTTCCCATTTAATAAATTTTGCAACTGATAATTCATAATATTAACAATATATAAAACACACAAAGAATAAGGGAAGAATGCTCTAACTTCTCTCTAGAGTAAGGATAGTCATTTGACCCATGAACCTTGTGGGCGCCCAACCCGCGAATCTGTAATGAATTGGTTTTCACGGGTCGGATTTGGGTGGAGAAATAGCACTCGTCATGGATGTAGATTCGGGTTTCAGTGCAAAAATATAATCCGGCCGAACCCACACCTAATAAAGACTAAGTATGTTAAATAATAAAGGCTAGATATGTTAAATAATTTTATTTCATAATTTATCTATTCTGTCTCTTATTTTATAATTTATCTATTTTGTCTCTACTAAATATGTTATTCAGTGAAAAAATATGACTTGAAGAGTTGAGAAATACATTTTTAAGTGAAGGTGTAAATGATGATTATTGATAATCATTTTAATTAATCTAGCTTTATTTCAATATTTGTTTTGAATTTAAACTATGGATTAGATACTAAACTAGAACTGTTTTTATTTCTTGTTTTGAATGTTTGGATTTTTTAAATTTCATATTTTAAATGCTTGGATTTTTAATTTATATTTAGAATTTTTTATTAGATTTTGTGGACTACGAATGAGATTTTTAATCTATAATATTATTTTTTTTTTTTGTATTTTAGATAGGTTAAAACCCGAACCCGTCAAATCCGTAATGGGTTTGGGTTGGATTTAGGTCTAAAAATTAAATGAATTTGGGTTTGGGTTCGGCTAAATCCACCCGAACCTGACCCATGACCATCCCTACTCTAGTGTGTATTAGTTTTCGATGGGATAGCCGAGGCGATGCTTCTACCTTTTGTTGTCTTATTATTATTATTATTATTATTATTATTATTATTATTATGTTTATCCTATTTTTCTTTCTTATGCTTAACTTTACCTATTATATATTTTTTAAAGTGAAAATTCTTTCATATGGGCCACGAAAAGATTAAAATACAATAATAGGCCTACTTTGAATTTTATACAAAACTAAACTTTATAAAAGTTTGTTTTCATTTCATAGGCTGAGTTTCCACTTCTACCCTTTCTTTTTAATTTTATTAACAAATATGTCATTTTGTATTTTAAAAAAGTGATAAAGAAATATAATGGAAAAGTGAAATTACCTTAATGCCATTATTTTAAAATAAACATTAGAATCTGTTCATCTCCAACAGCTCTATTCCCCCCAATCATAAACTAAAATCATTCGTACACTCACCATTTCAAAATAAAGATCACATTTACACTTACACTTTCTTCTTCAATGTTTAAAATTCAAAAGCAAAAGAAAACCCACATACTCACAACTCTGCTGCTCATCTTCTTCTTCACTATTCATCAACACTTCTTCTTCGTTGTTTGTCGATATTGCTGCTCGTGTCCAGAGTTTGGTCGCTACTTCGATTCCGTTGTCGTCGAATGTGAGTTTAGATTTTGCTCACCTTTTTCTCGCATTTGGTCATTGCTTATTCTTAACTTTTTGTTTTTTTTTTGTTTATAGATTGAAGACACATTCGGTTGAGGGTTGTCGAAGGTCTTATGGCGTCTCAAGTAAGTTCATTGTTATTTTTTTTTCTTCTGCTTGATGTGTGTTGGATTGATATTGCATGTCTTCTAGATGTTGTTGTACAATTTTGGCTTTGTTTATTTTGTAAATAGTCCTGGTTATGATTAAATTTTCATTTGGTTTGATATCTAAAGTCGTTAATATTGTCTATTTGTAGTTTTGTATATTGATGTTAAATGACATTTGAATTCGAAATTCACAGTCTATGAATACTATTAACAATTTTCATTTTGTTGTTAGCATAAGTGTTGGTAAGATGTAGGTTAAGCTTATGTTATAGAGTTGATAGAATGTAAACTTTGGATTGTGCTTTCTGTTGAATTGTGAACTGTGAACTATGAATTATTAATTGTGATCTGTTAATTGTGAATAGTAGAATATGAACTATGAATTGTGAACTGTGAATGTGTACTCTGATTTGTGTACTATAACATGCTTTGAATTTATAGAGTTTGCTTATAAAATATGAACTATGTGACTGTCATTTGTTGTGAATTGTGAAGTGTGATTTATTTTGAATTGTGAACTTTGATTGTTGTGAACTGGAAATTGTGACTTGGTGTGAAATGTGATTTTTGTGTTGTTTATCGTCAACACATGTTTGTGTAAATGATTTAAGTGTCTGTTGTGAACTATATTCATAGTCTATGAACTGTATAGATAAACTGTAGTCATTGAGAGTCCATGTTACAGCTATGTAGTCAGGTTCGCTGTAGAGTGATTTGAGTTCTTATTTTAGTTTTTGTAAAAAAAAAAATAATTTCAATTTAATTTGTATAAGTTTTATCTTCTACAGCAATTCTTAAGGTCCTTATGTGTACAAAATGATAGAGAAAACTTATCTAGGTTCCAATGCATGGTCCATTAGCAAAGACAAGAGTTGGTTAAGGATAATCTAGTAGTACGTTGCAAGCTCTGTGTTTAAGCATTCTAGGGTTGAATCTCCAAGATTTCAAGCGTTATTTTAGTGTTCGAACTTTATGCTTAATGGTTAACTTTAAGGAAATTACTAGTAATTATTAGCGTTACTTCTGGCTATGTGTGGATGACGATGATGTTTATTTATTTATTTTTTTACAATCTCAACATGCTTTTGGATTGACGGTTATGTAAAATGGACAGTAAAATTATTGTGATATTTATTCACAATTTGTGAATAGAGTAGAGCATTATTTTTACATTGAAATAAGTATTGACAGACTATGATCCTCATTCACAGATACTCCAAAACAGGTATCTATATGCCTTTCATGAGCCCATATCAGGCATATGAGGGTATTATGATCAAAGTTCACAGACTATGACCCATGCTCATAGTCTGTGAGCAACGATCACAGTTTTTCTAGCCAGGTGGGGAGTAGGACTAGGCAATATTACTCAACCCCAATAGCTTTTCTGTGATGAAAAGTTCAACTTTGATTGGAGTCGAGAATTAACCTCAGGCCTTAGTTTAGCAAACAATGAAGTAGATAAGTAAGAAGATTGACTGGCTTGCACAACACATCAAGACTTATCAAAATATTATGAAAAGATATCACATTATACAACCGCAATAGTCGAATGTGAAGTAAAATTTATCTTTCCTGCCTATTGAAAATTGACCTAATGACTTGGTAGCTCAAAACATGAGCAATTAGACAAGTAAGAGAATTAAGTGACTTCCATAAAATATCAAGTCTTATCAAACTATTATCAAATTATAATACTATCCATTTTATGTCATTTAAAGTTGCACAAGGTCCCAGAATGCCTTGAGTGAGCCCATATGAGGCCTATGAGCGCATTGTGAGTGCTCACAGACAATGATCCTCGCTCACAGTCTGTGATCAATGATCATAGTTGATCCAAAGAGGTGAGGAGTCAGTTAAGACACGATTATCCAACCCCCAATAGCCGTAATGTAAAGTAAAATTCACATTTCCTGTCTATCAAAAATTGACCTCATGACTTGGTAGCTCAAAACATGAGCAATTAGATAAGTAAGAGGATCAAGTGACTTCTACAAAATATCAAGTCTTGTTAAAATATTATCAAACGATATAATTGTCCATATTATGTCATATAAAGTCACATAAGGTCCCAAAATACCCTAATTGAACCCATATGAGGCCTATGGGCGCACTCTGATCAGTGCTCACAAACATTGACCCTCGTTCACAGTCTGTGACAAAAGATCATAGTTGCTCAAAAAGGTGGGGAGTCAGCCAATGCATGCTTATCTGACCCCAATAACCATAATGTGAAGTAAAATTCACCTTTTCTACTTATTGAAAATTGACCAAATAACTTGGTAGCTCAAAAAATGAGCAATTAAACAAGTAAGAGAATCAAGTGACTTCCACAAAATATCAAGTTTTATTAAAATATTATCAAACGATATCAGTGACCATATTACGTCATTTAAAGTCATGAGATCCCAGAATGCCTTTAGTGGGCCTATATAAGCCTATAAGCGTACTGTGATCAATGCTCATAGATAGTGACCCTCACTTACAGTCTATGATTAACGATCACAGTTGCTCCAAAGAGGTGGGGAGTCAGCCAAGGCACGATTATCCAACCCCAGTAGTTGTAATGTGTAGTAAAATTCACTTTTCATGCCTATCAAAAATTGACCTCATAACTTGGTAGCTCAAAATATGAGAAATTACACAAGTAAGAGGATCAAGCGGTTTGCACAACATATCAAGTTTTATCAAATCACTATGAAACGATTTCACAATCTATATTTTGTTATTTTAAGTCAAATAAGGCTCTTGATTGCCTTTAGTAGGCCCATATGAGTCATATGAGGGTATTGTGATAAGTGCTCACAAATTGTGATCCTCACTCACGGTCTTTAATCAACGATCATATTTGCTCCATGGAGGTGGGGAGTTGGCCTAGACACAATAACTCAGCCCAAATAACCATTTTTTTAATGAAAAATTCAACTTTGATTATTGTCAAAAATTCAACTTTTATCTTTGCTCACTGTGATTACAATTCACAAATGATATAATATATAATTAACCATAATTAACAAACAATGATATTACTCACAATTCATAGATGTTGTAATACATAATTAACCAAAGTTCATAGATGATATAATACATAATTAACCACAGTTCATTGACTGTATTTACATCCTTAATGTTCACAGATGATGTCACCCATCCTTATATTTCTACCATTCGCCACAAGAAATGCAAATGTAGATGATCCTTCTCTATTTGTATACCCTTCTTGGATAACTCTATAACCTAAACAATTTGAAACCAAACATCAAATGAATAACCATAGTAATAAACATTTCAATCAACATATAAAATAAGTAAAAATAAATTCAGCAGCAGCAACTCATCAATTTATACAATCAAAAGTCAATGTTTCAACATAACAGCAGCAGCCGATAATTCACATATTTTACTGCTACTACACACAAAAAATGTACAAATTGATTATTAAAAACTTAGGTTTAATATATGAACAGACTGTAAATTGACAGACAATATTATTGTTGGTAGTTTGTGCATTTTTTGTGTGTAGTAGCACTAAAAATATGTGAATTATGGGCTATAAATTGACATTATTTTCCATTCACAAACTATGAATAAAGATCACAAATATAAACTGTTAAGACTATCAACAACAATACATAGTCCGTTAGTTCACAGAGTTGTGCACAATATTCACTGTTTTTGGACTGATGGATTATGTACTATTTATGAGTGTTATCAATTCACAGGTTATGAATAACGATTAAATATTTGAACTATGTTAGTTCAAAGCTCTATGAACTGGTAACTCTATCACCTATGTAATTTGAAACCAATGTACACATGAATAACCATTGCAATAATCATTCTAATCAACATAAAGAATCACCCAAAATAAATATCGACACTAGCAGCTAGTCATTGTGCAAGAAATTTGAAACCAATCATCACATAGCTATTGTAATAATCATTCCAATCAACATATAGAATCACCCAAATCAAAATTTAGCAGTGGAAGCTCAACAATATATACAATGTGAAACTAATCAGCACATGAATAATTATTACAATATTCATTCCAATCAATATATATAGAATCACCCAAAACAATTCAGCAGCAATAGCTCATCAATGTATACAATCAAACATATCGAATCACCAATAACAAATTTCAGCAGCAACAACTCATCAACTCATCAAGACTAAATATTTCAACATAATAGCAGCTACATCCATCAATGGTGATTGATTACAAACCCAAAATGCATCAAATTGATTACAAAAAGCTTACCTTCTATATGACTACAACTCCAGCAACTCCACAACCTAGCGGCAGATGAGTCATGAACTAGCGGCAGTTTCCCACGGACCTGAGCAGTAGAAGTCGCAGGATTCTCCAAATCCCTCCGCACTAGTCGACGACTTCAGCAATAAAATGGAGATTGAAAACTTCAGCAGAAAATCTCTCCATACCAGTCACAATTGGAGAGGATTCGTGATACATAAACTGTCAACGGAATCAATGGCCGTTGACGAAGAGGGAGAATTTCGTTTCAAATGAGAAGAAGATGGAGGTTTATGTTGATACCAATGAAGAAAAATATGGAGGATTAAATTGATTAGGTTGATGTTGGAGAGAAGAATGACACTTCAGTTGAGAGAAGAAGAAGATCGATTTTCTTCTTATCGATCTGTTGCAACACCTAAAAACCGGTCCAAACTCGTTGAAGGGTATTTTTGGGATGTTTGATTTTATTTTAAGTAAATAAAAATATTTTTTATTTTTTTAATTGAAAAGGGTAGTATGGGAAGTTAGGCCTATAGGATGAAAACCAACTTTTATAATGTTTAAATTTGTATGATTTTTATAATGGGCTTATAATTATACTTTAAACTTTTTGTGGCCTATAAATTTGAAAGACCCCTTTTTTTTAATAATTTCCAAATTTCAATTGTGCTCTTTCATTCTTTTCAAAAATATTTATTCTTTTTCATATCTTTCCTTAAGTAGATGCTTGTGGCTTAAAATTGCTTTCTTCTTCACTAACCCTTTTAGAAAAGATTGGTCCCTTGTCATCTCATGCCATGTTCTCCACGTCTTCCACTTGCGGCCACATCTCCGGTTCTCAAAGCCTTGGGAATGATGGATGTTGTCATGGCCTACTGCACTCACCTACCTACCTATAACCCTATTAAATCCCTCAAAATCTCCATTGAATCCTTCCATGTTAAATTTTGTTGCTGCTAGTCGAGTTTTCTTTCACTGTATTTTTCAGCCGTTAGTGAACCACAATCTTATAATTCTCGATGGCAATTTTCTGTTCAAATGTAGCTCCTTGAAGTTGGATGACATAGATGGACCAATAACTGTATGCTTGAACTCCTCCATCACATTAGGTATAAGGGACATGGCACCCTGCATGGCCATCAAGGTGCACTCAGAGCTACAGATGCCATCTATTGCATGTAAGAACTGGTTAATGAAGTACTGGCGCCCCACCATGTTCTCCTTATCCATGATGCTGAGTTTAGCCTCTTCTTCACATATTTTCCCTCTCAAAATGATTTATATGTTGTGTGCAATAAGGCCCTTGAATTTTGGGTTTGACCCCACTTTTGATGGCTAAACTGGTATGGCTCTGATCTATTAATGATTTGGATTTCTCGAAAGTATCCTTTTCGGCCTGTGTATACTAGCTCTTTCTTAGGTACATGAATCTAGAAACTGCTATCACATGTTCAAATTTGCTTGGGACATTGATTGGAGTTGACACAAGTGCAAGGCACACTAATATTGTCAATAAGTAATTAATATCTATCCATAAAGATTATTTTATTTAGAAGTGAAAACTTAAACTATAGGTTCAGTTAAGTGAAGATCAAGAATAAATTTGAATGTGAATTAATAATATTAACTAAGAAAGAAGCGACTAGATGAAATCAATTGGAATTAGTGAGATCATTATTCCCCTCACTAATGCAACCTTGCTATCCTATTAATGTCAATAAGTATCATTTAGTTTTAAGGATAATTATTACTCTAATTTTCATTTAAAGTAGCCTAACCACCCTAATTGCTCACTTATGTCACTTAAGTGATATAGTGGATTCAATGAAGCTCCTCATCATCAACTCTCTAAATAACACAACCCTTTTCTAGTGTTAAGTTCACTAAATGAATTGAAATCCAGCATACCTTACTCTTTCAAGCTAGTTTACACCATTAAATCATGTAAATGTTGATCAAGCATACACAAGCATTAACAACCAATTCATATGAAATGGAATCCACATCATTCATTAATCATAAGAATAGCAATAGTCACTAAAGTTAGGGTTCAAAGAACCTCAAATGGTATTTAGCTACTCATGGTTCTATCAATACAAATGACAATTAAATGAGACATAAGAAAGATTATAACAACTATATTGGCTTGACAAAATGATATCCTTGCTGCCTAAAGTAGAAATTTCCTGAAAGTTGCTTGCTTTCTCCTTTGAAATGGCTTGATTAATGACGTTATTCTCTCTAAGAGCTCCCAAAATGCTTCAAGACCTTTGTAATTCCAAAATGAGTTATTCTTCTAATCAGAATCCCATTCAAAAGCCAACCACTTTTGTTTTTATACCCTTACACTTTTTCTTTCAAAAATGCCCTCTAAAATAGCTAAAATTACTAAAATTCGATGTCTAGGTGCCCTAATCGACGGTCTGGTAAAAGTTACCAGAGTGCCAGCCAAGACGCAGTGTCTCTTAAATATTGTAGGCATCTTAGTTACGACACCATTTCTAGCGGACTAGTCAGTGGCCTGGTCAGGAAAACCAAGGCGCAGACCGGGTTATGAAATGGCCTTCGATACTAGATATGGCTCCCTGGTCAGCAGCCTGGTTAGGATGACTAGGGCGCTGACCAAAACTGAGGGACTTTAGTGCCAATTTAGGTGCCCTGGTCAAGGATCTAACCGTATAGTCATATTGAACCACGACATGGACCATGGCGCATATGATGTTTCAGTACCAGTTTTGGCGTCTTGGTCGAGCAGTGCCCTAGTGATGTGAACTAGGGCATGGACCGTACGCATTGAGCAATTTGGTACCATTTTGGGTGCCCTATTCAGTTGCTAATAGCCTGATCATGATGACCAAGTTGGACACTAAGGCAGGAACAACCTTAGGGGACTTTTAAATTTCTCTTCACTTGTTACATGCTTGAATACATGATCCTATCGCTGGTTCTTCATTCTTTCCTTTTTGACCATGGATCCTGAAATAATTATTAAATGGATAATTTTTGCCCCTAATTCAAGCAAAAAAGGGGAAGAATTGAGCTTAAACACTCATGTGATCAATAGTCATTAAAATACCCCTGACTTGAATTCTTGATTGTCCTCGAGTAAGTTAAAGGAGAAAAAAAATGTAGAACTATGCTCATTCAATCCGAATACAAAAACTAAATAAGAAGACCACTTCTGTAGATTACACGGTAACATTTAGCGCATGCACAAGCCTTTGAACAACTAGGATTCTCTAATGGAGGATTTTTTTTCTCTTGAGGGCTTGCAAGAACAATTCCCACTAATGTTTCACAAAAATTTGAAATTAAAGAAATCATGCAGCACTAGAATTTCATTAACCCTAAAATAGTTAGAGTAATGATAGGATACATCAAGCTTTCAACCCACCACTCAAATCTTGCTTTATATTTTTAAGCTCAAATTCCTTTATAGTTCACCTAGAACCCTAGGAGAAGGATCAAGTTCACCTTAGGTTTTTCACCTCAATGGTTGTAGCCAAACAAGAGAGATGATATTTATATAACAAAGCAAAGGTACTACCACTAAACTTTAAACTAAAAAAGAAGCAATTGACCTTCTGAAATGAAAATGCATTGACACTGTATGACACTCTAGGATCTTAAGTTGTGAGTAAGATTATCGATCAATTCAACGATCAAAGTTTCTTTAAGGTATCCTTTACCTACCTATTCTCATTGTATAAATGTTATAGCTCCCTCCAAGAGCAATTCCACTACTACCAAGATGACATGGAACTCTCATTGGGAATGAATACCTCTTTCACTACTGATACTAATGTTTCATAGGATAAATACAAGGTCCCTACTCTAAAAAATGATGTGTATCATTGTTTTCCTATAGATGGAAACTTTAAAACATTACACTTGTGGTACATTCAAGTTGGTATTCACAACATCTACATCTATAGTCTCAAATATTATGAGTGCCCATCACTATCCATAGTAATTCTAGATGACCGATCAACAAAGATTTTAACTTACTCATCTACTGAGTGCATCAGTAAAAATATGCTTTAAGAGAGCTTAACATTCAAGTTCTTAAGATGATTTTATCCAAAGTCTCACCATATGTAGTAATTCTATTAGAAACTAAATCTACTGAGGATTCCATTTTGTCTATTCGCATGCAGGTTGGGCTCTCCAACTATCTAGTTATACCTAGTCGGGGACGCTATGAGGGAATCCAACTCTTATGGAGATGCAACATAAATCAAGAGATTATCTCTTATTTTCTTAGACATATTGACATACTGATAACGGAGGCTCGAAGAATCAAATGGTGGCTTATAGGTATCTACAATTCACTTAAAGTTAGGAATAAACAAAATGCTTGTACTCTGTTAAATAAGCTTAGCGAGGTTAATAACCTACCTTGGCTATGTTGTGGTGATTTTAACCAAGTCATGTCATTTGATGAGAAAATAGGAGGGTAACTAATGCTATGCAGCTATAGGTTACATATTAAAGGATTTAGACTACAGAGGAAAACAATGGACTTGGACCAAGAAATGTATTGGGCTAGAATGTGTGACCGAGAGAATTGATAGGTTTTAAATTGATAATAACTGGACAGACTACTTCTATAACGACAGAGTAACTCGTCTTGACATTTGCATGTTAGACCACAAGCCCATTTTATTGGCTCCTCAGAGGTAAAATGCTCAAGTCAACACTACTAGTACTGCTTTCAAGTTTAAACCCCACTAGCTACTTGCTCATGACTTTGGTAAGCTCTTCTCTAATATATGTTTAATGTGTCCTCAAATAACCTCGAACCATCATTCAATTTTGAGTCTTTATCAATTATTGTGTATCCTCAACATATCTGGAACTAGAAGCAATCTGAAATAGGTATCTTTCAGGTCTTTATTGAATACTTTAAAATTTTATTTTCATCTATTGAGGCAACTGGGAAAAATATACAAAAGTTTGTGGAGTGTGTCCCATATGCACTATCTCAAAATGATATTACTAACATGTCCAAACTTTTCACCCGATATGAAATCAAGAATGCAATATTTGAGATACGACCTTAGAAAGGGCCTGGACCCGATGACCTATATGCTTAAGTTTTCCAGTCTTAGTGGAACCCTATAGATCTAGAGCTAACCTAATGGTGTCTAGAGGTCTTGAATGATGGACGACCTTTAAGATCCCATAAAACACGGCCATTGTTCTCTTACCTTAGAAATCAGACACGACCATTGTTTTGCTACCTAAGAAATCAAACATGATCATCGTTCTGCTACCCAATAAATCAGACCCCCAGACCCCCAATGGACTTCAGAGCCATCAGCTTATGTAATATATCCTACAAAATTGTAGCAAAATGCATATCAAACAAAATTAAGGGTTTCTTACCCCAAATCATCTCTCCTGTTCAATTTGCTTCTGTTCTTGGGCGTCAGATTATGGATAATGTGATTATGCATTCAAGCTTATACACTCCATGAAAATATTTAAGATGCGGAATCGGTATATTAGCCTCAAGCTAGAACTCTCCAAAGCATATGATCAAATGGAATAAGGTTTTTTAGAAGCTATTCTGAGGATTAATCAGTTCCGTCCATTTCTCTCACAGGTTATCATGGAATGTGTACTGGCATATCGAATACAAGTATCCTCATAACGGTAAGCTCTCTGAACTTTTCAAACCAAACAAAAGACTAAAGCAAGGCTTCCCTCTCTCTCCCTTTTCTTCTTCATTTTCTGTATATATGCTTTATCTAGACATTTGTTGATTGCTCAAACTAATTCTGATCTTCTGGGGTTCAAGTGTGCACACACAGCTCCTCGAATTGGTCATCTTTTATTTGTAGATGAGTTGGTTCTAATATTCAGGGAAAATACAGAAGCTTGCAATGTTATCAATGGGATATTCACAAAATTTGCGAAAATGTATGGCCAGCAGATTAAGTTGTCCAAGTCACAACCTATATTCTCACCAAGAGTACCTAAGAACAAAAGAATGTATCAGCAGAATGTTGTGTCTGATAGAACCTTATGAGTCCTATCTTGGCTATCTAGTAACTTGCAACAGAAGAAATATGAGAGTTTTTACTCCAATACTAGACAGACTGGCATCTAAAGTTACTTCCTGGAACTATCTTAGATTCTCAGCAGTAGGGAGAAGAAATGTTGTTCAAATCAATTCTCTAGACAATCCCAACTTACATTATATATCTTTCCAAGCTCACCAAGTCTATTATTATATGGCAAAAAAAAATAATCTCAAGATTTTTGAGGAGATCCACAGGAGTACACAGACATCTCCATTGTGCATTATGGAAGAATCTATGTCAACCAAAAAACTTGGGACATATAGGCATCAGGGATTGGACTAGTTTTAACCTTGTGTTTCTTGCAAAGAAAGTTTGGAGAATGTTTTCAAATCCCAACAACATATCATCTAAAATAATGCAAGAAAAATATAAATATACAGGATTAATTTTGGAAGCTAAACAAAAGAAAAACTAGTCTCATATCATATCCGGATTATTGTGGGGAGAAGAGATTCTCCAAAAACGAGTATGTTAAAATCAAAGTTAAGATAGAACTCTAAGTCAAAAATTATCAAAAATGAAAAGTGAAAACAAATAAGAACACCGATTTATCTAGGTTCATCCAATTGAGCCTACTTCCTGCTTTTTTCTTTTATGATTTTATTGATTTTCTCTCAAATTAGTACCAAATCACACCAAAATCCTTTCACTCACTCATACAAGATTGCTAGAAACTCTAACACCATGCATAGTTACTAGAAACCCTAGCAATTAAAACATGGATCTAAAAACACTCTTAAGCCTAAAAGCTCATAACTCATTAGTAACTAAAGAACATAACATTACTAATAAAATTTAGAAGCTAACAACATATATAATGTAACTTCCTCTTGGAACAAAGCTCTGACCCCCGTCAATTCACCGACGAGTGATATTCCGAAGTCGGACCGACTCCGAAGCATGAGAAAATCCCAATACTCTCCCACTTGGTGAATACTTCGTGAAGCCCATATCATCTCTACCCCATTTGAACTTCGCTACACTAAGTGTCTTAGTTAGCAAATCTCCATTATTTACTTCAGTGTTAACCTTTTCTCTAATGAAATGATATTGGATATCTATGTGCTTTGTTCTTGAATAAGATGTAGGATTATTTGTTAAGTGAATAACACTTTGACTGTCACACTTCAAATTTATATTATCTTGAATGAATTTAAGTTCACTGCATAATATTTTGATCCATATTGCTTCTTTGCTTTCATCAGCCAATGCCATGTATTCTACTTCAATATAGCTACACCACTTTGTTTTTTGCTCATCCAACTTATAAGGTCACCAAACAATTTGAATACATAGCCAATAGTAGATTTACTACTATCAATATCTCCACCTCAATCAGCATCTACCGACCCGATCACCTCAAAATGTTCTCCACTTTTCTTTACTTCCGAACTGTAAAGGAAAATCAAAAGTTCAAAAAAGATACATAAGAACCCTTTTGACAGTTGTCCAATGTTTTTTACCAGGATTTGAAATGTATCTGCATAATACTCTCATTGCTTATGCATTATAGATCTTATCCAGACCATTGGATACATCAAACTAGCAACTGCACTGACATAAGGAACTTGAAACAATTCTTCCTTTTAGTCTTCAATTTCACGACATTGATCAACATATAATTTAGTTCCAATAGGTATAGAAGTTCTAATAAACTTCTAGTCACTCATGTTGAACTTATTCGACATCCCATCAATGTATTTCTTCTGCCCCAACAATAGCTTTATATTCTTCTGATCCCTGTGTATATGCATACTAAGGATAAAATTCGTTGCACCCAATTCCTTCATATCAAACCTTGTGCTAACAACCCCTTCACAGACTTAATCATTTTCATATTATTTCCAAATAAGTAACATATCATCAACATATAAGGTTAAGATAACAAAATCATTACTTATCATTTTGATACAAATACAATGATTGGTTTGACATAGTCTAAACCCGAGTTATTAAGCATATGAATCAAATTTTGATACCACATCCTTGATGATTGCTTAAGCCCATATAAATATTTCTTCATCTTATATACTCAGTCTTCTTTTCCCTTGATAACAAAGTCATTCAGTTACTTTATATCAATTTCCTCCTCCAAATCTGCATGAAGGAAAGCTGTTTTAACATATAGTTTTTCAACCTCTAGATCATAAGCAGTAGCCGCAGTTAGAAAGTTTCTGATGGATGTCAACTTTGTTACTGGAGAGAATATCTCTTCATAATCAACTCTCTCTATTTGAGAGTACCCTTTTTACTAGCAATCTTACTTTTGTACTTCTCTATTTTTCCATCAACATTTGTCTTTTTCTCAAACATCCATTTGCACCTAATAGTCTTTTGATCCTTACGGAATTGAACAAAATACCAAGTTTGGTTCTTACTAAGCGACTCTCATCACTCATAGCAAGCTCTCACTTCTTCGAATATTCTGAAGGTCTCATTTCTTTCACTGTGCATGGTTCTTTATTAGTGATAAGCAAAGCATGGTAAACACTAGGATTATACCTATTAAGAGCCATGTGAACTCGCGTGGATCTCTTCAAAATAGGCTCTACATCC
This sequence comes from Cardiospermum halicacabum, assembly GCA_031304145.1. Lineage (NCBI taxonomy): Eukaryota > Viridiplantae > Streptophyta > Magnoliopsida > Sapindales > Sapindaceae > Cardiospermum > Cardiospermum halicacabum. Next base: position 14,398,160 of record CM062395.1, read on the forward strand.
TCTCCAGCTTCTTCCTCAATATCAGAATCATCAACAATTTCCACATCTTGCAAATCAACATGTATAGGCTCAACTGGTTCATCTCCCTAAAAGCCACATTAACTTGTGAATTTTAAGATTCTAACTATTAGTTCAAACCCACATCAATTTTCACATAATCAAATTCTTCAAAAAATTTATCTTACACTTGTTCTTATGAAGTTTCTCTAGACACCACATCTCTGTTGTATATTACATGCCTGATCTTTGGATTCCATAATTTATACCCTTTGACTCATTCCTTGTACCCAATACACTTGTACTTCTCAGACTTGAAATCAAGTTTATTTCTTTTCTCTTTCACTACATACATATATGCATCACAACCAAACACCCGCAGATGAGACATATTAGGCTTCCTCCCATAAAGTACCTCAAATGGTATTTGATCCTTTAATGAAGATACAATTTTTGATTTTTCAGATAACACGTTGCAACTGCTTCTGCTAGGAATTCAAGTCATAAACCTGCCCAACTTCATATACAACTCTCTTTTTCCATGAGTATATGATTTAACCATTCAACTACACCATTTTCTGACGGTGTCATTCAAATTATATTATGTCTAGCAATGCCTTACTCAGCACAAAATTGATCAATTGGAAAATACTCTATCAGTTTGAAGAACCTTTATCTTCCTTTTGAATTGATTTTCAACTAGTGCTTTAAACTCTCAAAAATTTTCAAGAGCATAAGACTTTCTTCCGATAAAACACCCAAGAAAATTTCGAATAATTAACAAAAAAACATATAGTATCTTGATTTTCTAGAGATGCTTCAGGATTTTCCCCAAACAAGCGGTATGTATCATATCTTATGCTCCAATAACTCTAGTAATAGTATACTTGACTTGACTCTGCTCTATTTTCATACAAATAATGCTCACAGAACCAGAATCTCATAAGGCAATTGGAACCCCCTCTACCATTTTCTTTGATGCAATAGTGGAAAAAAAATTTTGCTGATAGGCCCTAATTGTTGATGCCATAATATAGATGTACTATTTTCTGGATGCTCTCAGATTCAGATACAAGCAAACTACCCAACTGCTCCTTAATGGTATTTCCCAACAACTTGTATAAAGTACCATATCTTTTACCGTCTGCATCACTAATGATCCACGTGTCATCTTACAAGACTCCTTATCACAACTAAAATGAACTCCTCCATCAGTCATCGAACCCGAAATTAAGTTTCTACTTAAATCAGGAATATGCATAACTTTTGGAAGTGTCTTTATGGTACTATCAAGCATCTTGGGTTTCACCTTTTAAAGAACAACAATCTTTGCCGATGTGTTATTTTACATCATAGCACTACCTCAATTAAATGTTTTATATTGAGAAAACCAATCCGGATGAGATTCCATATGATACGAAACTCCTGTATCAATAAACCAAACATCATCATCTATTTGAGCGACATAAGCGGCAATAATGTACAAGTATCTGGTAGTTTTATCATCCTTCTATGAGTCATTATTATTCATAAACTTGCCACCCTTGTTCTTGCAACTCCTTATTTAGATTCCTAAATTCATTACACTTCCAACTTGATTTTTTATTTGTTTGAACTCATAGATCTCCCTCTCGACTTTGATCAAGGCCCAAACTTCTTTGAGTTTCTATCATTACTTCGTCCTCAAGCAAAAAGTGCCTCTTTTATTGAACTCACCATACTTTATCGTCACGTATCTTCTATCAATAAAGCTGAAACAACACCTTCAAATGAAAACTACATAGTACCTATACCAATATCAATGATCAAGTTGTCCTATGAATCTGGCAATGAAAACAACAAAGTAAGTTTTATCATCATTATTAAGTTCGCAGCTTATAATGCTAACTTACTAACCAAAGTATTAAACTCATGTAAGTGAGCCGAGAATCAACTACTATCATCCATACAAAGTTTATATAAATTTTTCCTCAGAAATAGTTTGTTAATGAGTGACTTACTTTGGTATAGGGTTTTTAACTTCTACCACAGATTCTTTGTAGTTTTCTCTTCAGAAACATTTATCAGGATGTTATCCCTTCCAATCTAATTTTCCTATTCATTAACTTTCGAACTTCCATCACTCGGAGATGTCGAATCTTTCTGAACATCAATTGACGATTTTGGATATTCGATTACTGACCACAGATCTCTATCCACAAGTAAATCTTCCATCTTCAGTTTTCAAAGTTCAAAATTTTTTTCATTGAACTTATTAATCTAAATCCGTGACGACCCCGTGTTCGACATCTTAACTTCTATCTAACCCATAAAACCAAGAACCGAGCTTTAATAGCAAATGTTAAAACCAATGCTAAAATAAAACACAAACTCATAAATTATCAAAGATGAAAAACAGAAAACAATAAGATCACCTATTTATCCAGGTTCACTCAATTTTGGCTACCTTCTGCTTGTCTGGTGATTTTATTAATTATTTCTCAAATTATAACCAAATCACACTAAACTCCTTTTCCCTCATTCATATAAGGTTGTTAGAAACCCTAACAGCTTACATAGTTACTACAAACCCTAGCAACTAAAAATGGACCTAAATAACACCCTTAAGCCCAAAACCCTGAAATCCATTAGTAACTTAAGAACATTACATTACTAATGAAACTTAGAAGCTAACAACATATATCATGTAGCTTCCTCTTAGAGTAATGTTGCAACCTCGCCAATTCAGCGATAAGCGATATTATCAAGTTGCACCGACTCCGAAGTGAGATGATAAGTCTCTGACTTATATGAATTTTCCCTGTTAATTCTTAAGCTTTTGTGATAAATCCAGAGTATTATCTGGTTATTTGATGAATTTGTTAAGATGTTTCAGGTGATTGAGTTGAACAGGTAAAAGAGCGATAATCAAGATTATATGGTCGGAAAGCCGAAGTTCTAAGAAATAAGATCAATCAAAGACAGAAGTAAAAGAGCACTACACTGAAGTGTCTGGCGACATGGCCTTTATGCCGCCAGACATGTCGCCAACAAACGATTCAACGACCTGAGGAATTCAACATTATAGCTGCTGGCGACAAGGACCTTATGTTTCTAGCCTTGTCGCCAGCGAACGTATTCAGCAACTCCAAAGGGTAAGGTGCGGTGTTGTTTGGCGACAAGAGCCTTATGTCGCCAAAGACTGATTAGGGCGAATTCCACCTGCTGTTTAAGGGCGTTTTGGTCATTTCTCAGAGAATACTATAAATATGAAGTTTTGAGATGTTGAAAGGAGTTTTGGCTGGATTCAGAATAAGAGACTACTGCGAGAAGCAAAACGGAAGTTCAAGATCAATATCCGGAAGGCTAGATCAAGAGCGGAAAATCGGTGAACTCTTTCTCACTTTTTAGGAATGATTATGTTAGGAAGAGTAAACATGATTGCAATATGTAACTAAACTCCCCGTCTAGGGCTACGAAGTAGCCGAACCATGTAACCCTAATTTTATTATCACTTTTATGAATGAGACAGCTTTTATTCTTTCTCTTGCTTGTGCTTAATGCTTGCTTTGCTTGATCACCAATTGCATGATTTAGTGATTTGATGAATGCTTGGAAGAGATTTATTGAATTAAATTAGGGCAAGAGAATGTGTTTGTTTATGTTGCTAGGAATATAACATAGAATTCATATATTCGATGATAGGTGTTTCTTAATGCGTCTATCTAGACTATTCACATAGGAATATGGAATTAGGATAGGTAGATAGTTTCATGCGTGTTTCGAAGAAATCATGGGAATAGTACAACCTTGAGAATAAGAATAAAAGCTTGTTGACATATTGGGCATGATGGGTTACTGGTGAGGTGAATTCGTAGACCTAGAACTTAAGCTCTATATTGAATCCTTACCTTAAGAAATTAGTTTTGTTTGATTTTTCATAATATTCACTCTCATAAATTTTACGCTTAGAAATAGGGAATTTTATAGAGTTCATATTAGATTAGCTTTAGTCCCTGTGGGTTCGACAACCTGAATTTAATTCACTTTACTACTTGATCACATGCACTTGCGTGTAGAAAATCTTGGTAATTGCATCACTTTATATTATTAGGATTTTTGACATCAAGTTTTTGGCGCCGTTGCCGGGGACTACGGCTATTTTCTTAGTATTAATTCTTTAAATCTCTATACTTTAGGCTTTTAAATTATTTTATTTTTTTGTATTTGCAGAGTTGTCGTTATGCGTAGAACTCAGAGCTCAAACGTTGACCTCATCGATCCTTTTCCGGAACCAGAGAGAATTCTACGTGATAGACTGCGACAACAGCGAATTGCGGAACAATGAAGAGAAGAAGCTCAGCAGCGCCTCACCTTGAGGGAATTTATAGCACTATCTTTGAATGGCATTCATCAGAGTATTATTCCTCCACTAGTGGAAGCGGCTTCCTTTGAAATCAAGACTTCCACAATCAGCCTGCTCTAGCATTCCTGTCAATTCCATGGGCTCTCGAATGAAGACCCCAATCAACATCTGAAGAAGTTTCTTGCAATCTGTGGAACCTTCAAGACAAAGAGAGTTTCAGAAGAAGCTGTACTTTTGATACTGTTCCCATTCACTTTGCAAGACAAGGCATGGAGTTGGCTGGAATCGCTCTCAAACGGGTCAATTACCACTTGGGACCAGTTAGTGCAACAGTTTTTGGCCAAATACTTTCCACCAACCAAAACTGCATGCCTCAGACATGAGATCACTACTTTCCGTTAGGGAGATGGAGAAACAGTTTATGAGGCTTGGGAGCGTATAAAGGAGTTGGTAAGAAAATGTCCACACCATGGTTTAGCTGACGAAATTATTATGCAAATTTTCTATTCAGGTTTGCATATCACTACTCGTTCGGTGTTGCATGCGGCTGCCAGTGGATCACTCGCCAATATGACATATGAAGATGCATACCAGAGAATTGAAGATATGGCAATGAGTGTCCGGTGGGAATCAGAACGCAAACCACAAAAGAGAGCAGCCGGAGTCCATGAAGTGAGTCATTATGACAAATAAGCTGCTCAGCTGGAGGCATTGACTAAGAAAGTGGATTCGCTAAGCGTCTCAGATGTCAATGCAGTCGAAGAATAAAATGTGGAGAATTGCAGGTGCAAACAAGAAATTGAGGGCTCTGCGGAAGAGGTAAATTTTGTCTCTAATAAATCTTCTTTCAATAACCCCTATTCGCAGGCTTATAACCTAGGTTGGAAGAGTCACCCAAATTTTGGGTGGAAGCAAGATTCTAACAAAGTCCATCAGCCAATAGGAAAAGCACCTCAAGACACTTTTGCAAAGCAGCACACACCTTTAGTTTTGCATCTCAAGCTCTTTCAGAGAAGAAGACTACCACAGATGACCTGCTTGCTCAACTAGTCAAGTCACAACAACAGCTGATGCAAACTCAGACTCAATTCATGCAAGCTCAATAAGTGGAGAATAACAATACTAATGCCTCCATCAGGAATTCGGAGGTTCAGGTGGGTCAATTGGCTCAAGCAATGCAAGATCGTCAAGCTGGGGTTTTACCCAGTAATACCCAAAATAATCCCAAGGATCAAAAATAGTCTGTGAAAGCGGTCACCTTGAGAAATGGAAGAGTTCTGAATGAAATAGAGCCAAAAGAAAAACCCACAGAAAAGAGAGGGGATACACCCCCTAGTGAAAAAAAGGAGGGGAGCAATGAGGAGATTGATCTAGGGGTTACTATAGAGACTCAAGATCCAACAGTCAAGGCTCCCCACAAGGGTAAATTGGCCGACATAGTACCACCACCTTCATTCCCCAATCAGCTGAAGAAAAAGAAGTTGGATCAGTAATTCAAGAGATTTTGGGATGTCTTCAAGAAATTGGAGATAAATATTCCTTTTGCTGAAGCCTTAGAGCAGATGCTCAGCTATGTGAAATTCATGAAGTACATTCTATCCAAGAAAAGGAAGCTGGGTGATTATGAGACTGTGGCCCTCAGAAGGGAGTGTAGTACCATACTACAGAGGAACCTCCCCCAGAAATTAAAAGATCCTGGGTGTTTTGTCATACCATGCACCATTGGATATCAATTTTCAGGAAAAGCTCTCTGCGATTTAGGGGCCAGCATTAATTTGATGCCTTTTTCAGTCTTCCAAAAATTGGGTCTAGGGAATTGCAAGCCTAAATCGGTGACGTTGCAATTAGCAGATAGATCTCTGAAGAAGCCCAAGGGTGTCATAGAAGATATTTTTGTTAAGGTGGAAAAATTTATTTATCCCGCATATTTTATTGTTCTAGACATGGAGGCTGATTTAGAAGTACCACTTATCCTGGGACGGCCATTTTTGGCCACCGGTAGAGCTGTCATAGATGTTCAGAAAGGTGAGCTGGTGATAAGGATGGAAAATGAGGAGATAAAATTTAATGTTTTCAAGACCCTCAAGTACCCCACAGAAGACCCAGAATGTATGAGGATTTCTACGGTCCAGGAATATCCACAGGAACTGACTATAGAAGATTGCTTGTTTATGGATGCTGATGGGATGTAAACTCGACTGATATTAGATTTCACAGTAATCAATCAGAATTCCTATCAATGTCTAATGTAGTATTTTAGATATCGTCTCCACAAGGATTGTAAGCTAAGAAGCATGATTGAGACTAAGATTTAAACTGAATTGCTAAAAGAATCCTATATACAAATTGAATCATAAGAATCATAGAATTGATGTGAAGTAAAAGATACTAGTGCCATTCATTCAATTAAAACTCAAGTCAGCAGTCTATTCTGCAATTAATCTTAACAATGAATAAGTTGATTTGCTAAATCTGATATCAATTAACTTCTCATGCAAGTTTCACCTTAAATCACAGATTTACCTTCTAGATCATCATCAGTGACCTGTTAAAAGATCTCTCAATTCAATTTAATAGATCTCAATTATATAGTTGCATATATCTCTATACTACAATCTATACAACTGATAAGCACAATCTGTAGAAAAATAGATCTATAGTCTATCTCTAGCACTACGATCCTCTGTTCTTAGATTTGAAACCTAATCGCCATCTCTGGTCTAAATCAAATCTCAGATTAACAATATTACGTAACTCTCGTTCTTGTAATTCAATCAGCTCATAAAAATCAAGTAGATCTGGCTATAATTGAACAAGAAACATTGCAGTTTAAGTGATAATCAACATCAAAACTCAACAAGTCAACAGAGCTCTTAAGCGAACATGTATAGTTCAGCATAAGCAATTACAGTACAAATTCTTCATCAACATGTGTAAGATCTGAATATTACCGAGGAAGATTGAAGCTAAACTCTGTCACAGTTGTTGCTTCACAATCTTCAAGCTAATATCTATGATCAACAGAAACAGAGTACAAAACTTCTTCAAGAAACTTCTCTGAAGATGTTGAATATAGCGTATAGAAGAATCTAGAATTTCTCTTAAAGTATAACAGAATGTTAAAAGTGAAATCAATCCTTAGTCTACAACCGTCTAAAAACTCCCCTTTTACTCTCTTCATCTGAGCTCCTATTTATAGAGTTTAGCTTAGTGGCAATTTTGAAATAAAATCAACAAAGAAACACAAATTGGCGAAGTAACATTTTTCTTCATTTTATGTCGCCAGTTCCTTCGCTTGAACCAAACAACTTCTTCAGATCTCGCTTGTCCTGTTCGCCAAGCTGACAATCTCCTTAGGCAAAATGTTCTCTATATTGCCATAGTCTGTCGCCTGATGCTTAGGCGAGTTGATCTTTTTCGCCAAAATACTTTTCCAATTAAAAACATTCTAGGCGATGTCCCATCAAATGTCGCCTGTTATCATCCTTTGACCTGGCGACATATCTCTTTTATTGCCTCAAGAACCGCCTTACGGTAGTCGAGGTCCAAACTTCATCGCCTAAGTTCTACTAAGATGGCGACTTATGAAGGTAAAAAGTTCCTGATTCGCCTTGCGTGCTTTAACCTTCAAGGCGAGATCTTCTTTATATCGCTTGCTTCATCGCCTTCTTCTCCAAATTGTGGCGATGTCTTCAGGCGAATTCGTTTCTCAGCAAAATCTTTTCGCCAGTTTGCTGACTTTGGATGAAATTCTGATTTGGTCATTTTTTCTTCTGATTTTGCATGTTTTAGCTCATTTTCCACAACTTTTCATCCAAGTCCCTGTCTCAACAATAATAGTCTAAAATTAATAAAAATGTATTCAATATTTCATCATTTAAGCTAAATTTTATTATATTTAAACTCATAAAGTATGCTAAAACATAGGTAAATTCTAGACTTATCAATTACCCCCTACTTAGCCTTTGCTTGTCCTCAAGCAAACTGACTAAAAATCTACTGAGACAGCAATCAGTGCAAACTTATATCATAATTCAAAGCAACTTATCATGTATATTTTGAAAATTTCCAAACAGTGACCAGCTCTTCTTTCAAAATTTCAAATCAACTAACTCAAGACTGGTCATTTTCTTCATGTTGCAAAGTATCTGAGAAGATCCAAGTATTAGAGTTTTGAAACTACTTCCTCACTGTAGTCTCTCATAAGTGTTTGATCTTTCAGAATCCTAAAGGTTACTCACTCAATACATTAGTCACTTTAAGAATCAGAGTTACGTACCAAGGCAAATGTGATTCTAGTGTTTCACAAGCACGTATGAAGAAAATTTAAGAACCTCACGAACATTGAACTTCACTCATACACTGTACAGCACTTAGAGGTTCCTAAGTTCAGTACTGCCTTTTTGTCTGCCTTAGAATCTCCGATTTGTATATATAGGGAAAATGGGGTCAAGTTAGCTTGTGAAAGAAATGAATTTCTTCAAGGAAAGTTTGGACATACCACTAAATTCCTCTCAATCCCTCAATTCTTCACTCTTTAGTGTTTCCCCACTCAATGATGCTTTATTCGCATACTACTTTATTTATGAACACTGTCCATTTTCACTTATTTGTGTTTCTTCTTCTCATTCATCTATCTTTTTTTTTTGTATTTTTCTTTTCCTTTCTTTTTTTTCAAGTAATATATCTGCTTTTAGCAGCTTCAGAAACACTCTTTAAAATAATCCTCACTTCCCATCTTTTCAATCCCAAATTTAATGGTAAGTCCAAAGGGTAGGATTGAGATTACATCTCTTATCTTTATGGTTTGGACTGGATTAGGGACCAAAGAAAAGGTTTTAATGAGAATGGAAACAAAATGGTTTACCTCACAAGATATCAAGGTCTGGTTATATCAAGCAGGCAAAAGTTATTTAGTAGTTTCACTCACTCTCTCAAATCAGATCATTTTCCTTGGTAGATTAAAGACAGAACTTTATCCGACCAATGCTCTGTACATTTAAGGAATGTATGAGAAATTCAAAGCGAACATATGAAGGTCCTGATTCTACTAGAAGAAAAACTGATCAGATAACTGTGTTTAATAAGGAAGAGAATAAAAATAACCCCTCTCATGAAGAAAAAGACACAAAATAAAGCTCAAAACCTCACATACCACCCAAGGTTTTCTCCACTCTTTCCTTATCAAAACTCATCAACTTATTCAAAATTCAAATCTAACCAGAATCTTCATCAGTGTTCAAAGAAATTTGTCAAAAATTGCTCATCATAGCTGCTTGTTTTGAACACTTAACTTTTTGTTTGAAATCTCATTTTATGAAAAACTAAATCACTTTGAATTATGAGCAATGTAAGCTCAATCATGCACTCAGACCTATAACATCCTAAAAAAACTCAAACAAAATCTCCAAATAAAGCTATAAAATCAATCTAAACCAAAAATAGAACTATAAAACTAAACAAATTACTAGCAACGTGATTGCTACCACCCCCAACTTAAAAGAAAGCAGTGTCCTCAATGCTTAGGAGAACATAAAAGAATATAAGGAGAAAAAGGGGATTTAGAAAAAAAATGAACCAGAGAGTTAAGCAAAATAATTGGATGTTGCCATTATCAGATGATAAGTCGCCCCAATTAAAGTCAAGAAAAAAAACAGTTAGGCAAAATAAGAATAGGCGAGAAAGAACATGTTCGCCAACCTTAGGCGAAATACCCAGGCGAAATATAAAAGTTGTCATATGAGAGTTACATTGATTTAATATGTCATGGCAAAATACAGATTCTACAGGCAAAATATTAGGCAAAATGGACAGGTCGTCATAAAGAATATCAAGAAGTAGGCGAAATAAAATATGTATCGCTCCAATCATTCGCATGCACCATATTAAAGAACTTACCAACCAGGCGAGAAATAACGATCTCGCCTTAGTCAAGGCGAAAATGCTGGCGATTTGGGTCCTACCTCCCCAACTTAATGTATCATCAAAACCCTTGCAGAATAACCTATAAACTTTAAAATCCAAGGTGATAAATGAGTACAAACTTAATGATTCATCCTGTAGACACAACTCACATTTTTAAGGAAACACAACCCCCAACTTAAAACCTGAAAACTCTCTGTATCAATTAAAACCAACAATCACATTACTCTTTAACAGACAAAACAAAAGGTACAACTGCATTCACATTACTCTTGTATCCAAAATGAAAAAGAATTAAAAATAAAAGACTCAAGTAATCACATTACTCTTTCATTGACAAAGAAAACAGTCATAATATATTAAGTTTTGACAATTACAAAATAAGAAAATTCAAGTAGACAAAATAACTAAAAATCTTCCAGAGAAGGATCTGGATTCTGAGATTGCTGAGGAGGTTTAGTGTTCAATCTCCTTCTCTTTGGCTTTGGGCTGGAAGGTGCTGGTGGACAGAGATTCAATTCCTTTGCCACCATTCTTCTGATCTCCATATCTGCCTAGAATGTCAAAAAAGAATCTGAACTGTGAGGCTTTTTCTGGGCTCTTACCTTATCATGCTTTCTTTTTTCTCATTAGCCCTTAATTCGTCAGCCTCATCTTCACTGAGAGGAGCAATAGTGAGAGCCTTATTGGGTGGATAACGTGTTGGGTTAGCCATTTGCCTAAAAACACTGCTGTATCTTCTAATCTGTTAGAAAATTTTGGAATAGTAACCATCAGGAACATCCAAAGCAGCACTGGGCTCCCATGGCTAGGCATCTTGTTGTGATCCAAAATGAGCATCTCTTCCAAATTCGCTGAAGTAACTGTAGGACCACTAGGCACTTTCTTGCTGGCTTTGATTTGTTCTTCCACTGGTTTAGCTTGCTCACCCTTAGGACTAGCTTTTTCTTCGTTTAAACTGCCTTTTTCTCTCCTTGGGCTGTCCATTTCATCTTTAGAAGAGCTTGTAGAAGAGAATTTCATTCCACTGATGAATTCATATGATGGCATCCTATTGAAAGTACTGAAAAACTCTCCTAACATAGCAGCTAGTTCTTCTTCATTAAGAGTTCTAACTTCTTCTTCAACCAAAGGCACTTGACTAATGGTTCAGGTTGAAGAAAATGTACTATTGCCAGATTCTGAGAAGAATTATCAATACCTATAGGAATAGGATCCTCAGATGAAAACATTCTCATCCTTGCTTGATTAATTAGTCTCTAAATGTCTGGATGAACAATGTTGAGCCTTGGGATGAATTCTTCTGTAGTAGGAGGTTAAGGATGAGCAGTACACTTGACAGGTCCAAAATGTGGAGGAACCTGACAAGTGTATATGAGAGGCTCTTGGATATAAATTTCTGGAACTGAAAATTTATCCTCACTTTCCTCTGGTTGAGCTGATCCTGAACCTTCCCCTCTCTCTTGAATAAATGGAGGTTGTCCAGCTGCCTCAGCAAAAGATGCCAACAAAAGGCCTTACTTTTCAAGGTCAGCTATATCAATCACCTCACAGTCTGAGGAATCAGAATCATAGACCCTTTCTAGTTCAGGCTCTACAGACTTTTCCTTTCCTTTTTTCATTATCCTCTCATCTTCCTCCATAACTTCATTAGTAGCTCTTTCAGTAGCTAGATCAAATTGATCACCTAAATTTCTCTAGAGATGATCTTCTTCAAAAATGGAAACATCCACAACATCAGTCAACTCAGGCTAGCTGTTCATGAGCTCTTCTTGCTCAAAATGAGGGGCTTGATACTCTTCCTCATTCCTCTCTTTACCTGTGGGTTCTTGTATACTGATCACTTTCACAAACTTAGCAAATCCGACTTGAGAGGCATTCAGCCTTGTCTTCTGTAATTCCCACATTCTTATGAACTCTTGAGGGTCTGAAATGCTGTTGAAGAACTCAGCAATACGTTCTTCAACTTTCTTATTAACTATCTCACTGACCATATCTTCAATTTGCTCTTTGGAAATGGGCTCAGCTACTCTCTCATTTTTTTTCCTGGTAGCTTGAGTAAAAGCTGGAGGGGTCTCCTGTACTGATCTTGTAACTGGAGCTGTTGAAGAGAACATGTTCTTTTTAGTACTTGACTTCTTAGCCTCCCTTAAAGCCTTTAGTTCTATGACTTTTTCCACAGCTTCAGTGCAGGTTGTCTCCTTTCCCCCTCTGCTCTCCCAAATTCGAAGCTCCAATTCTCCAGTGTGTGACTTTGAGTCAGACAGCCACACATCCTTCTTTTTGCTCTGAACTCCATATCTCTCCAACAAACCAGTTATGAGAGATGGGAAATATAAAGTCATTTGCCTGGACTTTTCCTTCCTCAGACTACAGACCCTCTTCTAGAGCTCTGAAAATATCAACTGGCCCAAATGGATAAACTTGTTTTGGTTGAAATCCCTAAAAAACTTCTTCTCTCTATAGTGAATCGACTGCCTTTGTTTCTAGGCATCACATTATCCCTCAGCCATGTTAAGCATATGGCTGTGTGAATGTCTAATTCACTAGCCAAGACATCCTCTTCAGAACCTTGAGTTGGATGCTGAAACCTTCTAAGACTCCTCAAGCTTCCACCGTTAATTCAGCTGCATCCATTCCTCTATCACCTTGATGATCAGCTTTCATTAAACCGTAATAACTACAAATGGTTTCTGCTGATATATCCACTTGGTGGCCTCTAATGCTAAAGGGATTATCCAACTCCTCAGGGGGCCTCATTGTAAAACTCCTCTACTAAGGTGGCATTAACTTTCTTAGGCTGCTCCACCATTTTCTTCATGAACCAGCCCCACGAATAATTTCCAAACCTCTTATCCTCCAACTCATCCAACAAAATCCCCTTTTCCTGCCAAAACTGCAGGTTTTCCTTCTGTAGTGGGCTCTTGACTTGGGATTTATCCTTGATAACCTTAGGTGAAACTGCTTTCACCTTTTTTTCTTTGGTGATGGCTCCACAGATAGCTGCTGCTTTCTTCTTGGCCACAACTGATTTATCAGCAGAAGCACCCCCCCTTTTCAGCATTTAGTGTAAGAGGGGTTTTTGATGTATTTTCAACACTCTTCTTCGATGATCCAATTTGTACTCCTTTCAGCTTAGAACCCTTAGCTGATCCTGACCCAACAAACTTCTCAGTCTTCTTCCTCTTATCAGCAGTTGAAGTAGAGGGGGTCTTAGGAGTCTTCGCTTTAGATTTTTGCGCCGAGGGAAGAATTACCCTAACCTGGTAATTCTTTTCATCATAGATCTTCGACCTGGCCGAAGTCTTAGCCTTCTTGCCTTTCTTAGATGGGCTAGGAGTACTATCACTCTTTCTATTGGCCATTTATCTGCAATTTGAACTAACATGTCAAAAATTATACCCAAATATCCAAATGAGAGAACTAGAAATCATTAAAACAGTAGCATTATCAATATTGAACAACTGACAGTCTACTGCAACATGGTTTCAGCAATTATCGAACACAATCAATTTTATTCGCAAAACACCCAGCTAAAATCATACATGTTTATAGTGAAACCCACAGAGATTCGACCATTATTACCTTTAAAGAATGCTCTATTAATACCCTTACAATCTCGATTAACATATCAACACAAATAAACAAAAGATAACTAATAGCTTGCAATAAATTGAGAGAAAGAAAAGAAACATACCTTGTTTGGTTACTGTGATGAAAGTAGATTGAAATGCAGAAGCAAACTGAGAGATTTGCAATTTAGGGTTTTCGAAAAATTGAAAATTCAGAGAGCGAGTGAATAGTAACGGTAAAATCGAATTGGGTTTATAAAGACATCAGGAATAGCGCAATGATGAGAGTGTAGGCAGAAGGCGTAGAGATCGAATCTCGCCTTGTGTTACAACGGTAAAATTTTTTAGCGCCTACGTGTCGCCTAAATATATCACCACATCAAAAGATACAAGCGATGTAAGTAGGCGATATGTTTATGTCGCCAACAGTTTAAGCGATTCAGAATTAAGCGAGAAAAAGAAACTCACCTCTATTTTTACCAAATGGCGACATAAGGTGGCGAGATATAGATAGGTCGCCTAAATTAAAGATGCGACAATGGCGACTGAATAACCAACCTCGCCTTAACAAATATTTGTGGCGAATTACTGAGACGAAATGAATTCATCTCGCCATAATTATTTAAAACTAGGCGATGTTCAAGGTGACAACTATATACTTTGCCTAATTCAGATTGTCTCTAGGCGAAATAATTTGACGAAATAAAAGCATAACGCCAGAGAATATACCTGTTTGGCGAGATAACCAGGCGTTATTGAGAAAGTTTGCCTCGCCTTTCTAGATAACAGGCGATATCCAGAAACGATATCCCACAAACTTCGCCTTCTTCAGAGTGTAAAGGCGAAGTGTTTTGGCGTGAGTACCCAATTTCGCCTTTACCCAAGCAAAATATGATGGCGATATTATGGATGTCGCCATCAATAAAACAATCTCAAGGCGAAATGGAATTCTTCTTCGTTATCTGAAAAAAATGCTCTGGCGAGATATTGGCAATGAAGATGACATCTCGCCTCGTTCTTCAAACTTCAAGTTCATCTGAAAAATAATAATTCCCTTGCAAAACATGAACTTGGTTAATCAAAAACTTACATAATATTAAACAATTATAGCAATGATCCTATCAAAATCAAATTGTGTAAGGAGTATGCTTTGTTTAAGGTCATTAACATCGACCATGGCAAGCTTGTCATTGATTTTCCATCATGTCTACAAGATCTGAAATATAAAGAATATCTCTCATCCTGTAGATGTCCCCCCCTAAATAGTGTTTGAGTCTTTGTCCATTCACAACAAAGGAATCAGTAGACTTGTTATCAAACAATTCAACAGCTCCAAATGGGGAAACACTTTTAACTCTAAATGGTCTAGACCATCTAGACTTCGGTTTTCCTGGAAATATGCTCAATTTGGTATTGTAAAGCAGTACATATTGTCCAGGTGTGAACTCTCGCTTGACAATCTTTTTGTCATGGTAATTCTTCATCTTCTATTTATATATTGCATGATTCTCATAAGCTTCAAGGCGCCATTCATCCATCTCATCTAGTTGTAGAAGTCTCTGCTTTCCTACTTTTTCATAATCCATATTTAGAAGTTTAACAGCCAAGTATGACTTATGCTCTAACTCCACTGGTAAATGGCATCCCTTACCATATACCATTCTAAATGGTGACATTCCAATGGGAGTTTTAAAAGCTGTTTTGTAAGCCCATAGAGCATCATCTAGCTTGAAACTCCAGTCTTTTCTGGACTCATTTACGGTCTTTTGTAGGATTCTTTTTAATTCTCTATTTGAAACTTCCACTTGCCCATTTGCTTGTGGATGATAAGCTATTGTAACTTTATGGACTACTCTATACTTTTTGAGCACCTTTTCTAGCAACTTGTTACAGAAGTGAGACCCTCCATCACTAATTAGTACCCTGGGTATGCCAAATCTAGTGAAGATATTCTTCTGAAGAAATTTCTCCACTACCTTTCCATCATTTGTAACACAAGCAACAGCCTCTACCCACTTGGATACGTAATCAACTGCTTCAAGTATATACTCATACTTGTTTGATGGAGCAAATGGTCCCATGAAGTCTATAACAACTCAACCTCTAGGATATAATTCTGAGCCATTTCTTGCCTCTTAGAAATATTACCCATTCTTTGGCATCTATCGCAGCTGGCTACAAAAGCATGTGCATCCTTAAATATAGATGGCCAATAGATACCACATTCTTGAATTCTGGCTGCTGTTCTAGTACCAGCAAAATGACCAGCATATTCTGATGAATGACAGTGCTTGAAAATGTCCAATGTTTCCTCATATGGAATGCAACGTCTTAACACTTGATCAGCACATCTCCTAAATAGGTAGGGTTCATCCCATATGTACCTCTTAACCTCATGAAGGAACCTTTTCTTCTGATGACTAATTAAATCTTCAGGTAACACTTTACATGACAAATAGGTTGCATAGTTAGCATACCAGGGATAAAATGTTACCTCACAAAGGAAAAGTTGCTCATCTGGAAATTGTTCATTGATGTCAACTTGAGCCTCCATATCCTAAATGTGCAGTCTTGAGAGGTGGTCAGCTACTACATTCTCAGTGCCCTTTTTGTCTTTGACTTCAATATCGAACTCCTGCAACAAGAGTATCCATCTTATCAATCTAGGCTTAGACTCTTTCTTAGCAAATAAGTATCTCAATGCTGCATGATCAGTATGAATGATAATCCTAGACCCTAATATGTACGATCTAAACTTATCCAATGCAAAGACTATTGCTAGTAGTTCTTTTTCAATGGTGGTGTAATTTCTCTGAGCCTCCACCAACATTTTACTAGCATAATAAATGACCCTGAATAGCCTCTCCTTTCTCTGTCCCAGCACTACACCTACAGCATAGTCAGATGCATCACACATGATTTCAAATTCAGAATTCCAATCCGGTGGAATTATGACTGGTGCTGAAACTAGCTTGTCTTTCAAATGCACAAAAGCTTTCAAACAATCATCAGTAAAATCAAATTTCTTTTCTTTTTCTAGTAGAAAACACAAGGGTCTAGCTATTTTTTAAAAATCCTTTATAAAATGCCTATAGAACCCAGCATGTCCTAAGAAACTTCTAATACCTTTTACATTGGCACGAGGAGGTAAATTAGAAATAACATCTATTTTAGCCCTGTCTACTTCCAATCCTCTAGCAGACACCTTATGGCCTAACACTATACCTTCTCTCACCATAAAATGGCATTTTTCCCAATTGAGGACTAAGTTAGTCTCCTCACATCTTGCAAGCACTTTTTCAAGATTGTTAAAGCAATCGTCAAAACTGTCTCCAAAAATGGAAAAATCATCCATAAAGACCTCTAAAAACTTGTCTATGAAATCAGTAAAAATAGCTAACATACACCTCTGAAATGTTCCTGGTGCATTACACAGTCCAAATGGCATCCTATTATAAGCAAAGGTTCCAAAGGGACAGGTAAAAGTTGTTTTGTGTTGGTCACCAGGTGCTATGGGAATTTTGTTATATCCAGAATAACCATCTAAAAAGCAAAAGTATGGGTGTCCTGCTAGTCTATCTAACATTTCTTCTATGAAGGGAAGGGGAAAGTGGTCCTTCCTAGTGGCATCATTTAAAGCTCTATAGTCTATACACATTCGCCACCCTGTGACAGTTCTAGTAGGGATCAATTCATTCTTTTCATTCTTAATCACAGTAATCCCTCCCTTCTTTGGCACACATTGCACTAGACTAACCCATTCACTATCTGAAATTGGAAAGATAATACCTGCATTAAGGAGTTTCAGTACTTCCTTTTTCACAACCTCCTTCATATTTGGATTTAATCTTCTCTGAGGTTGTATCTTAGGTGTATGTTTGTCCTGCAAGATGATCTTGTGTGTACAGAAAGTGGGGTTTATTCCTTTGATATCTACTATTGTCCATGCAATGGCTTTCTCGTGTTTCCTCACCACTTGGAGCAGACTTTCTTCTTGTTCATCTGTTAAATCATTTGAAACCACAATAGGTAACCTAGAGTCCTTAGGGTTAAGGAATGCATACCTAAGATGACTTAGAAAAGCCTTCAGTTCCAACTGTGGTGGTTTTTCAGTTGAGGGAAACAATGGCTCAGCTGATGGTTGAATATTACTAACGTTGAGGACAAAATGAGAAGTCATGCATTCCAGCTCTCCACTATAAG
This sequence comes from Cardiospermum halicacabum, assembly GCA_031304145.1. NCBI lineage: Eukaryota > Viridiplantae > Streptophyta > Magnoliopsida > Sapindales > Sapindaceae > Cardiospermum > Cardiospermum halicacabum. Next base: position 14,416,199 of record CM062395.1, read on the forward strand.
CACTCTCTTCAGAAACATCCATATCCACTTCATTGACTAACACATTGTTCAGTGGATCAGAACTCCTTAGAGTGAGAATTTTGTCCATCAGCTCCTCATCAGCTGCCAGTTGCACACTTTTGACTTCATTAAAATTGTATGGGAATTTCAATGACTCCAAAAGACTAAATTTTGTTTCCTCTCCATTAACTCTGAGTGTGAGTTCACCATTTGCCACGTCTATCATTGCTCGCCCAGTTCTCAGGAATGGTCGCCCAAGTAATAAAGGTACATCTTCATCTACCTCCATATCAAGCACTACAAAGTCTATAGTAAACATGAATTTATTTACTGTGACTATCACATCTTCAACCACCCCTTTTGCATGAGTGAAAGATCTGTCAGCAAGCTGTAATAAGACATTGTCAGGTCTGAAATGCCTTATTCCCAACTTTTCATATATAGCTAGAGGCATTAAATTTATACTGGCTCCCAAATCACAGAGAGCTCTTCCTTTGAATCTGTCGCCAATGGTCAAAGGTATGGTGAACTTGCCAGGATCCTTCTCTTTCCTGGGAATCTGATACTTGATAATCTGGCTCACACTCTCATTCACACTAATGCATCCCACATCAGCTAAATTCCTTCTATTTAACAACAGCTCCTTCATGAATTTAGCATAGACAGGCATCTATTTCAATGCTTCAATGAATGGGATGTTGACATGGATTTGCTTCATCATGTCTAAAAACTTCTCAAGCTACTTATCTTGCTTCTTTGTATTCTCTCTTTGAGGAAAAGGTAAGGCAATCTTCACAGCCTCCTGTTCTTTTGCAACAGATTTGGTGATTTCTTCATTTTCCTTATTCTGTACAGGAGGTTCATAACTTTTCTTTTCCTTAGAGTTCTCATGTTGTTTCCCACTTCTCAGTGTAATAGCAAGCACTTGTGCTTCCTCCTTGGATTTATCTTTAACCCTTGGGTTGGGCACAGTGTCACTTGGAAGTGCTCCTTGGGGTCTTTGATTCACAACTTGCATAAGTTGCCCCATCTGAGTTTCCAAATTTTTTATTGAAGTGGTATGGTTGGTAAGAACAGCATCGGTCTTCTCCATGTATTTAATCAGAAGGTCCTTCATACTAGGTTTCTTCTGTCCTATCGGCTGATACTGAGTCTGTCCTTGTTGTTGGTAACTAGGTTAAGGATTTCTTTGGTAATAACCCTAATTTTGATAGGGTTGGTTCCTCTGTTGATAGTATGGCCTCTGCTGGTTCCCATAATTATTATTCACATAATTTACTTGTTCTGACTCCTCTGGCTCATCTTCATCATCAGCAAATGCTGCTTCCTGAGCATAATTTGCCAAAGTAGTCTTCTGTTTTTCAACAGAATTAACTGATGTCTTCTTTGGATGGCCCTTATTGACTGCCATATTATCCATCTTTTTATTCAACAATGCTATCTGAGCAGATAATGCATTGAAAGACTCCAACTCATAAACTCTAGACTGCTTCTTGTTTGCAGCCTTTTCCCTTTCATTCCATCCGAAATCATTGTTTGCTAGCAATTTGATGAAGTCATAAGCGTCATCTGGCTCCTTATCCATTATTGATCCTCCAGGTGAGGAATCAATATGCATCTTGATCTGAGGAGGCATGGCACTATAAAATGTCATCAAAATGCTCCAAGATGTTATGCCATGGTGAGGACATCTTCTGATCAGCTCCTAAAACCTTTCCCAGCTTTCATATAATGACTCCCCATCCACATACTGAAAAGAAGAGATCATATTTCTCAGTTTCACCATCTTCATGGGAGGAAAGTAGCGGGCTAAAAACTTCCTAACTAGATCTTCCCAGCTATTGATACATCCTGGTGGCAATGAGTATAACCAGAAGTGAGCTTTATTACTCAGTGAAAAGGGAATTAAACGAAGTTTAACTGCATCCTCTAAGACTCCATTGTGTCAAAATATACTGCATAGATGCAGAAAGGTGTTCAGACGCTAATTAGGATCCTCAGTAGCTCCTCCTCCGAATTTATTTTGTTGTACCATCGGGATGAGTCCAGATCTCAACTTAAAATTTTCAGTTGTTATTGCTGGTAAGTTGATGGCCTGTGGCATGCCATCAACTGGTGGGATGGAATATTGACGAAGAGTCATCCTCTCAGGATCTCTCCATACATTATTGTCATTATTTCTGTTGTAGCATTCTCCAGACATTATTACTCTTGACTCAATTCTCGCTGCTAATCTTATTCGTGATCTAGATTGTCTAACAATTCTTTCTTGTTCAGGATCAAACTGCGAGTCTTGAGTACCTTTAAATCTTGTCTGCATACACTACACACTTGAACAAACAAATTTAAAACTGAAAAAGAATTTAATAAATCAAGTTAGCGCAATTCAAAATAAATCTTAATCTTCAAAGAACAATCCCCGGCAACGGCGCCAAAAAACTGATGGGATGTAAACTCGACTGATATTAGATTTCACAGTAATCAATCAGAATTTCTATCAATGTCTAATGTAGTATTTTAGATATCGTCTCCACAGGGATTGTAAGCTAAGAAGCATGATTGAGACTAAGATTTAAACTGAATTGCTAAAAGAATCCTATATACAAATTGAATCGTAAGAATCATAAAATTGATGTGAAGTAAAAGATACTAGTGGCATTCATTCAATTAAAACTCAAGTCAGCACTCTATTCTGCAATTGATCTTAACAATGAATAAGTTGATTTGCTAATTTTGATATCAACTAACGTCTCATGCAAGTTTCACCTTAAATCACAGATTTACCTTCTAGATCATCATCAGTGACCTGTTAAAAGATCTCTCAATTCAATTTAACAGATCTCAATTATATAGTTGCATATATCTCTATACTACAATCTATACAACTGATAAGCACAATCTGTAGAAAAACATATCTATAGTCTATCTCTAGCACTACGATCCTCTGTTCTTAGATCTGAAACCTAATCGCCATCTTTGGTCTAAATCAAATCTCAGATTAACAATATTATGTAACTCTTGTTCTTATAATTCAATCAGCTCATAAAAATCAAGTAGATCTGGCTATAATTGAACAAGAAAAATTGAAGTTAAAGTGATAATCAACATCAAAACTCAACAAGTCAACAGAGCTCTTAAGCTAACATGTATAGTTCAGCATAAGCAATTACAGTACAAATTCTTCATCAACATGTGTAAGATCTGAATCTTACCGGGGAAGACTGAAGCTAGACTCTGTCACAGTTGTTGCTTCATAATCTTCAAGCTAATCTCTATGATCAACAGAAACAGAGTACAAAACTTTTTCAAGAAACTTCTCTGAAGATGTTGAATATAGCGTATAGAAGAATCTAGAATTTCTCTCAAAGTAAAACAGAATGTCAAAAGTGAAATCAATCCTTAGTCTACAACTGTCTAAAAACTCCCCTTTTACTCTCTTCATCTGAGCTCCTATTTATAGAGTTTAGCTTAGTGGCAATTTTGAAATAAAATCAACAAAGAAACACAAATTGGCGAAGTAACATTTTTCTTCTTTTTATGTCGCCAGTTCCTTCGCTTGAACCAAACAACTTCTTCAGATCTCGCTTGTCCTGATCGCCAAGCTGACAATCTCCTTAGGCAAAATCTTCTCTATATTGCCATAGTCTGTCGCCTGATGCTTAGGCGAGTTGATCTTTTTTGCCAAAATACTTTTCCAATTAAAAATATTCTAGGCGATGTCCCATCAAATGTCCCCTGTTATCATCCTTCGACTTGGCGACATATCTCTTTTATTGTCTCAAGAACCGCCTTACGGTAGTCGAGGTCCAAACTTCATCGCCTAAGTTCTGCTAAGATGGCGACTTATAAAGGTAAAAAGTTCCTGATTCGCCTTGCGTGCTTTAACCTTCAAGGCGAGATCTTCTTTATATCGCCTGCTTCTCCAAATTGTGGCGATGTCTTCAGGCGAATTCGTTTCTCGGCAAAATCATTTCGCCAGTTTGCTGAATTTGGATGAAATTCTGATTTGGTCATTCTTTCTTCTGATTTTGCATGTTTTAGCTCATTTTCCACAACTTTTCATCCAAGTCCCTGTCTCAACAATAATAGTCTAGAATTAATAAAAACGTATTCAATATTTCATCATTTAAGCTCAATTTCATTATATTTAAACTCATAAAGTATGCTAAAACATAGGTAAATTCTAGACTTATCAGATGCATTGGAAGCTGCTTTAACTAATATGATAGAAGAAAGAGAGGAAGCAGCTGCAGTAGCTTTGGAGTTAGACCAAAGTCCCTACCAAGAGACAATGCAATGTGAGGTGGCTTTAACCTCAAATCAACCCAAGCCATCCATAGAAGAATCACTAGTTTTGAAGTTGAAACAACTCCCAGAGCATTTAAGGTACGCAATTTTGGGTGATTCTTTCACTTTACCTGTTATTATATCTGTCAAACTAACCCATGAGCAGGAAGAAAAATTGCTTGAGGTTCTTAAGCAATACAAGAAAGCAATAGGTTGAAAAATTGCAGATATTAGGGGGATTAGCCCCTCTCTGTGTTTGCACAAGATTCTAATGGAGGGGGACCACAAACCCTCAATTGAAGCACAGAGGAGATTAAATCCCAACATGCAAGAGGTGGTGAAAAAGGAGGTTCTCAAGCTACTGGATGCAGGTATTATCTATCCTATTTCTGATTCGGCATGGGTTAGTCCTGTCCAATGTGTGCCTAAAAAGGGTGGTATGACAATAGTAGCCAATGAGAAAAATGAGTTGATTCCTCAGAGAGTAGTTACTGGGTGGCGTGTCTTTATAGATTATAGGAAGCTCAATAAAGCCATTAGGAAAGATCACTTCCCGTTACCTTTTATTGATCAGATGTTGGATAGGTTGGGGGGTCATTCCTTTTATTGCTTTCTAGATGGGTATTCAGGATATAATCAGTTAGCCATAGCTCTAGAAGATCAGGAAAAGACAACTTTCACTTGCCCTTATGGCACATCTGCTTATAGGAAAATGTCTTTTGGTTTATGTAATGCCCCTACCACTTTTCAGAGATGTAGGATGGCCATTTTTTTTGACATGTTTGAAAAATACATGGAAATATTTATGGATGATTTTTCAGTCTTTGGGACATCTTTTAATCATTGTCTAGAAAATTTAGGTTTTGTGCTAAAGCGATGTGAGGAGACTAATTTAGTCTTAAACTGGGAAAAGTGTCAATTTATGGTCACAGAGGGGATAGTGTTAGGGCATAAGGTGTCTTCCAAAGGTCTAGAAGTGGATAGAGCAAAAATTAAGGTAATTGAAAAAATTCCTCCCCATCTTCTATTAAGACTGTTAGGAGTTTCTTGGGTCACGCAGGATTTTATAGGCGCTTTATTCGTGATTTTTCCAAGATTTCTAAAACTTTGAGTATGTTATTAGAGAAAGAAAACTCTTTTCAGTTTGATGATGATTGTTTGCAAGCTTTCAATACTTTGAAAAATAAATTGGTCTCTGCTCCAGTGATTATTTCACCCAACTGGGACCTTCCTTTTGAACTAATGGGCGATGCAACTGATTTTGCAGTTGGAGCTGTTTTAGGTCAAAAATGCGATCGTGTATTCCACACCATCTACTATGTCAGTCGTACATTGAATGATGCTCAGTGCAACTACACCACTACTGAGAAAGAATTATTAGCTGTGGTCTTTGCAGTTGATAAATTTAGATCTTATCTGATAGGGTCTAAAGTTATTATTTTTACTAACCATGCAGCTATCAGGTATTTAGTGGAAAAGAAAGATAGTAAGCCTAGACTAATTCGTTGGGTTTTACTGCTGTAGGAGTTTGATTTGGAAATTAAAGATCGGAAAGGAACTGAAAATCAAGTTGCAGATCATTTGTCTAGGTTGGAATACCTTCCTCTAGAGACTACTGTGGACATCAATGAGAGCTTCCCAGATGAACGACTGTACGCCCTACAGGCACCACAGACTCCATGGTATGCGGATTATGTCAACTATATAGCTTCGAAGGTGGTTCCAGATGACCTCTCTCCACATCAGAGGAAGAAATTCTTTCATGAATCCTTAAGGTATGTGTGGGATGAACCTTTTCTTTTCCGTAGGTTTGCTGACAATATTTTTTGCGTAGATGTGTTCTTGGTGAAGAAATTGAGCAGGTTATACAACACTGTCATTCGTCGGAATATGAATGACACTTTTCTACAGATAGGACAGCCGCAAAAATCCTTCAATCGGGTTTCTATTGGCCTACCATGTTCAAGGACACGCGTGCATTCATTGAAAGATGTGATCGTTGTCAACGCACGGGTAATATTTCCAATAAGTGGGAAATGCCTCAGAAAGGTATTCTTGAGGTGGAATTATTTGATGTTTGGGGCATTGACTTCATGGGACTCTTTCCCCCATCTAACAAAAATGAATACATTTTGGTCGCTGTTGATTATGTCTCCAAGTGGGTTAAAGCCATTGCAACCCCAACAAACGATGGGAAGGTGGTACAAAAGTTTCTCAAAATTTATATTTTTGTGCGATTTGGGACTCCAAGAGCAATAATTAGTGATGTGGGCACACATTTTTGCAACCATCTCATTGATCGGTTATTGGCACAATATGGGGTGAAACATAAGATCACCACTCCCTATCATCCCCAAGCTAGTGGGAAAGTGGAGATTTCCAATCAAGAGCTTAAGAGTATTCTTGAGAAGACGGTGAGTCGTGCACGAAAAGATTGGAGTTCAAAATTAGATGATGCTCTTTGGACGTATCGCACAGCATTCAAGACACCAATTGGGATGTCTCCATTCCGATTAGTCTATGGAAAGAATTGTCATCTACCTGTGGAATTGGAACATAAAGCCTTCTGGGCAATCCAATACCTGAATTTTGACCTCAAGCCAGCTGGAGAGAAAAGGCTCTCGGAACTAGAAGAGCTGGATGCATACAGACTTAAAGCCTACGAGAACTCTCGGCTATATAAAGAAAGAACAAATAAGTGGCACAATCGGCACATTATGCATCGTGAATTTACTCCAGGTTAGCAAGTTCTACTTTATAACTCTCGTTTGAAATTGTTTCCAGGTAAACTCAAGTCTCGGTGGTCTAGACCTTTTCGGATTCATCATGTACATGAAAATGGTGGCATAGAAGTGGAAGATGAGAATGATAGCCCAAATTCACGGTCAATGGTCAGAGGCTGAAATTTTATTACGGAGGTGCTAGGGATGCTCCAGTTGCTACCGTATAGTACTTGGATGAGAAATAGAGAACGGCATGGTCGAGCCCACAACGTTAAACAAGGCGCTAGTTGGGAGGCAACCCAATATTTTCGTTCTTCGCATTTGGTTTGAGTTTCTTTTATTTTTACTTATGTTTATAGTTGTATTTTTATTTTTAATTTTCAATTATTTTTTTTTGTTGGGTGTGTAAAAAAAATTGTGTAGGGTGTGCAGGTTTGAACGCTGCTGGCGACAAGCCTTCATGTCGCCATGCTTGTCGCCAGCACACGACTCATATGGCTCAAAAGGACAAGCTTCGGTTCAGTCTGGTGACATAGCCTTTATGTCTCCAGCTATGTCGCCAACGATGGACAGCAGGCTCGCACACATCTCAGCGTTGGCGACAAGCCTTCATGTCGCCAGCCATGTCGCCAGAGCTCGACAATTCACGCGCACATTCATCAGTGTTGGCGACATAAACGCCTCGTCGCCAGCCTTATCTCTAGAGAGCGACAACAAGCGTATATAAGAATGGGCATCAACTGGGCGCGCATAGGTAAGTTTATTTCTTTTCTTCTTTCTCGCCAAAATATACACATAACACACACTCATCTCCACTACACACCTACACACTAAAACAAACCACAACACACTGCCAACAGCAAACACACACTGTCGATTCTCCCTTATCCACTGCCACTTCCGACCACCAGCTTCCTCCTCCTTCCTCCATCCTCTTCTCTTTCCTCTCTTCAAGTATGAGGTATGTATCTCTTCTTTTTTTCTCTCAAGTTTTCACAATTAGGTGTTTAGGGTTTATAGAATTGGTAATGGTGAATAATTGATTGGTTGTAGAGACTTCAATTTCGCACTATAGGATGTTAGGGCTGCCATTCTATGACTGTTGGGTGCATTCATCATGCCAATTTTGTGCTTACTTTCCATTTTGCATCACGCTCATAACATGTTCGGTGAAATGTCTCAATGAGATTCACGGGTCCTTTCATGTTGGTTTGCTATAGGTATGCACTAGAAAACACTTAGAATCAATTGGTGGGTTCCATTTTGATGTAAATTGCTCTATTTTAAGGGTGCCCACCACGTGTTCGATTAAATGCACCAATGAAGAATGAATGTGTTTTGATTTTAATTTAAGTCTAGGATGATTGTTGGGGCTTATTTGTGCAATGCAGGGCAGTTGAGTGAGTTGTTTTGACAATTCTTCCTATTGGTTTGATATGTTGATTTCACATGGGATAATTGATTTATTTTTGTAGTGATTATTGGAGCTTGTTTCTTGCAACTTTTGCTTATCATCATGAACTCCCATTTTCACTTCGCATTTGTCTTTCCATTGATTGTGAATTTTTGTAGGCATCTCTTTAGGCACTTTCCATTCAATGACTTGCTTTTGTTCTTTTGCAGCCACCGAAACTCTAAATTCTTTTGCCGCACTGCTGCGGACAAAGAACGTGCTGATCAAAATAGAAGGGATGAAGAAGCAAGGATAGAGGAGCAACATCGGAAATGGATTGAAGATAAGAGGAGAGCTGTTGAGAACTCCCAAATTGTTGAAGAAAAGGGCATTGATAAGGACCTCCTGCAGCAATTGGGATGGAGAGATGTTCTTGCTTAGAGGGGTTGGTTACAGTTGGCTGCTGCACGACCACCATCCAACCTTGCCGTAGTAAAGGAGTTTTACATCAATACTGATGGTTTGAGCATTAGGAGGAATTGTTGGGCTAGAGTCCGAGGGACAACGGCTGCTTTCACTGAAAAGGAAATCAATGAATATTATGGAATTCCTCGGACTGATTGTCTCAACTACACATTTGGGTGGTCGGATGCAATTCAAAGAATGCCCGAGAGGATGCTTCTACAGGACCTCTGTGGTCCAGACCACACGGCTGATGCCCGCCATACTGGGACAGAGGATTTATGCTATGAAGCTCAAGTCTGGAACATCTTCTGCTGCTATTCCATCACTACAGTGGGTAGACGTGGTGTGACTCTTGATAGGGTCCGAGTGCTTTATTGTTTGAAGAATGGGCATGCTATCAACTTAGGGCATCTTATCTCACTTCAGCTTTCTCAACAGCTTGATAGTACGCTCGGTCACCAATCTATTATTTTTCCTTCCCTTATCACTGGTTTCTATAGGGAGTCAAGATTAGATGTTGATGGTGTCGGCGATCACATGATCACTCATTCAGTGATCTCCTTCAAGACTGTCAACTATGTTCGTGGAAAGAGAGCCATGCCTCCTCTTCTGAATGCGAGAGAGCGAGCTCGTCAAGAAAATAGATCTCGCGGGCCTGGTTCTTCCTCTGCATCCTCCAGCCAGCCAGGTTTTACCACTTCTCCTCACACTTCTGCTCCTACACCTTTAGAGACTCTGCTTCAGCAGACTGTAGCTACTCAGCAGGAGTTGGTTTGCTCTCAAGCTGCGATGATGGAAACTATCGCAAAGAACTATGAGGAAGACAAGGAAGAAATTGCTCAGTTCAAGGCGAGACAGACAGCCTTGGAAGCTAAGATTGAGGAGTTGCAGGCACAGATCAATGCTCGATTTGCAGATTGAGCTCAGTTGACTATCTCTTTTATATATGCTTTTTATCTTGTGTTGTTGTCATGTTTTTCAGACTATGTAGGTTACTTATGGTTGGCTGGCACTAGTTATTTTGGATGTTGAATGTTATTTGCTCACAGATTTGGTATTTTATCTATATCTATCTCATTCTATGTATTTTGTGGTACATCAGGGACAATGTACAGTTTCAGTAGGGGGTGAGATATTATGTTATATAGAGCATTATATTTAGCATTATGTATTACTTGATTCAGGTACTTGAGCAGTTTGGATATTTAATTATTTTTCAGGTTTTATATTGAGTCTGTTGAGCTGAACAATAGACAGTTATTTAGAATAGCTTCTTTCTTTATTCGTCTGAAACCAATAATGCACCAGTTTTAGAAATTCTAATGATCTGTTTGAGTAAGCAATTGGGAATATGTAGTGGAGATATCCTAGTGAGATTTTGGACCTTAATACGTTTATTTTTTAGAGAATTCATTTTATTCTTCACTTCACATACACTCTTCTCCTAATTTTTGTGCATTAGAATCCCTCGATAGGGTTGTTGGTCTTGGCAAGTGTTCCTCAAGTGCATAGGGCATTGATTAGGTAAGCTGGGCAGCAAGGCAAAATGTGTGGAATGACGTGGGCATCGTGATAAAGAGCGAGCCACAAAATAGTCCTGACCTAAAGCATATCCTAAAATCATATCTGAGTGAAATCCTGAGCCAAGTTGAAGCCAAACACTCTAAAGCTATTTTGTGGTCCTTATCCAGTCCAAGCCAAAAATTCGAGGTCGAAATTCGGAGAAATTCGAAGCCGAAACTCGAGTTCTAAATACTTACTTACCTGTGAACTCGTGAAAGGGACTCAAGAAAATAAGTTGGGGGTACAAGAAAAGATGATGTGAAACTGAAATTTCTAGAAGGTTAAGAAATTATTGAAGATTTATGCACTTTCTGTTATTCTTTGTATTCAAAAAAAATAAAATAAATAAAATAAAATAATCAGAAGTGCATAGTATGTTTGCTGCTCAGAGAAAAGTGATGGAAAATTTTGAACGTGGAAGCCATTGTGATCAGAAGATGAAAGAGTTAAAGTTGGGGTGAAGCCATTCACGAGTTCAATTTTGTCTACCTCCAATAATCCATTCTTTTTCAGAGCCGAGCCTAACCTCGTAGAACCTTGAAAGACCCACTGACTCACATGGAGTCAAGCTAGTCCAGCACCTTGAGATCTCTAAGTGCTATGCAGCATCTTGCCAATTCTATTGGTCACGAGGGTAAAGTTCACTATTCTTTGTCTCCTTATACTAAATTTGAATCTAAGTAGTTCACGGTATTATGTCAACATTCATACTACTTAGTATTGCTGAGAGTCCCTAAGATCAGAGAGAAAATATTTGAGTGAAATCTGAGAAGAGTAGATCAAAGCAAACTAGATTCCTAGGCTTGCTCGAATAGGGAGTTAGTCTTTCCGAAAAGCTGGTTAAAAAAATATCATAGTAGGGTGAATAAGGCTTGAAGCTGATGCTGATTGTGTTCTATTGTTCTTTTCATACAGAAATTATAAACCTGATGATTTGGTTATGCTCTGGTTCTGAATTATTGTAATGCAATATGTTTGTGGGTGTCGTACTAGGTAAACCCTCAGGAGACTAGAACTCCTCCTCTAGGGCCACTTAGAGGTTTAAAGACTTGTGGCATATGCTAAATGCCATCGTATGTCCTACGAAAGTGGCTAGGTTATTTTAGGTTTAATACTGGGATGTTTTTCCGTCTGTTTAAAGATTGTTCTGTCTTAATTAAGTTCGGCTTGTACTTTATTGCATGCTCGAGGACGAGCAAAGGTTTAAATTGGGGGTTGTGATAAGTCTCTGACTTATATGAATTTTTCCTGTTAATTCTTAAGCTTTTGTGATGAATCCAGAGTATTATCTGGTTATTTGATGAATTTGTTAAGATGTTTAAGGTGATTGAGTTGAACAGGTAAAAGAGCGATAATCAAGATTATATGGTCGGAAAGTCGAAGTTCTGAGAAATAAGGTCAATCGAAGACAGAAGAAAAAGAGCACTACATTGAAGTGTCTGGCGACATGGCCTTTATGTCGCCAGACTTGTCGCCAACAAACGATTCAACGACCGGAGGAATTCAACATTGTAGCTGCTAGCGACTAGGACCTTATGTCGCCAGCCTTGTCGCCAACGAACGTATTCAGCAACTCCAAAGGGCAAGGTGCAGTGCTGTTTGACGACAAGAGCCCTATGTCGCCAGACTTGTCGCCAGAGACCGATTAGGGCGAATTCCACCTGCTGTTTAAGGGCGTTTTGGTCATTTCTCAGAGAAGTCTATAAGTATGAAGTTTTGAGATGTTGAAAGGACTTTTGGCTAGATTCAGAACAAGAGACTACTGTGAGAAGCAACACGGAAGTTCAAGATCAACATCTGGAAGGCGAGATCAAGAGCAGAAAATCGGTGAACTCTTTCTCACTTTTTAGGAATGATTATGTTAGGAAGAGTAAACATGATATCTATGTGTAACTAAACTCCCAGTCTAGGGCTACGAAGTAGTCGAACCATGTAACCCTAATTTTATTATTACTTTTATGATGAGACAGTTTTTATTCTTTCTTTTGCTTGTGCTTAATGCTTGCTTTGCTTGATCACCAATTGCATGATTTAGTGATTTGATGAATGCTTGGAAGAGATTTATTGAATTAGATTAGGGCAAGAGAATGTGTTTATTTATGTTGCTAGGAATAGATCATAGAATTCATATATTCGATGATAGGTGTTTCTTAATGTGTCTATCTAGACTATTTACATAGGAATATGGAATTAGGATATGTAGAAAGTCTCATGTGTGTTTGGAAGAAACCTTGGGAGTAGTGAAACCTTGAGAATAAGAATAAAAGCTTGTTGATATATTGGGCATGATGGGTTACTGGTGAGGTGAATTCGTAGACCTAGAACTTAAGCTCTATATTGAATCGTTACCTTAAGAAATTAGTTTTGTTTGATTTTTTATAATATTCACTCTCATAAATTTTACGCTTAGATATAGGAAATTTTATAGAGTTGATATTAGATTAGCTTTAGTCCCTGTGGGTTCGACAACCTGAATTTAATTCACTTTACTACTTGATCACGTACACTTACGTGTAGAAAATCTTGGTAATTGCATCACTTTATATTATTAGGATTTTTGACATCATGAGACAATCCCAAAAGTAGCATGGATAGTAGGAGATGGAAGGAAGATACCGGCAAAGACAGACAAATGGAGTCTCAAATTCCATTAATAAATGTGGAGAAAAGGTTTCAGAATACATAATCTCTGGGAATTCCTACTCTATTTTGAATGAAAATAATATCATAAATTTATTTGCATGGATACAATCTATTTGAATTCTTTCAATCCCCCTTCTATTCCCTTCTGTTGATGATGAGTGAATCTGGATGCTCACAAATTTAAGTGAATACACGATCAAAATTGGATACTAGTTGAACCAACTCACACTCAAGTCTCATACAATTATTTCGACATCTAAGAATAGCAACTGATGGACTCAAACATGGAAAATTAACATTTCTCCCAAGCAGAAAGTTTCTCTAGATGGATTTGCATAACTTCATTCTAACAACCGACAAGATCTTCAAGAGGCATACTAGTGTAAATAGGTTTTGTTTCAGATATGACCTTCACTTTAAGAACCTTTGTCATGTGTTATTTTGATGTTCCAAAATTAAACGAGAATGGAAAGAGTCCATATTCTAGACATTACTCAAACCTATGAATAATAAATTGAGGAATAATTATTTTCCCAATATCATAACTATTGTTGTCTTGGCCCTTCTTCAACTACACTTGACTATTTTTAGTGTTTCCTTAACTCATTAATTTGTTCTTAAATACTTACAGACGAACAAAGCTACTTCTCTAAAAATCAAGCACTTGTTGTCCAACCTGCAACACTCACTTTCAGTAGTGGCGCTCCTCACACAATTGATGCTTCTCTGAATCTAGGAAGTCCAAGCCGTGGGCTCAACATTTCAATCAGATAACAAGTAGGAAACCTCATTTATGGGAAATCCAAATTTCTTCTCCATATTCAAAATGTACTTGTTGCATAAACTCTCACATTCTAAGAAGATGTCTATGCTTATAGCTTCTTATCTCAGAGGTTAAAACATAATCCCAAATTATCATACGAGCTATCTGTAATACTTTCTCAACTCTAGGAAAAGTGAGGTTCATTATTATAAAAGACATCATCATCAAACTTACTTTCCATCTTATGTTACCCAACTATATCTTTTTTTGGTAGACCATATAATAAGACTGCTGACATATGGAATAATACTCACTTATTTCTTCGTTCTCTTTTATAATAATAATAATAATATAAACTACTTTAATTATTAAATTAAGTTTAAATTATTTAATTTTTTTATTTCAATAGATGATAATTAAATTAATATATTAAATATTCAATTTTTAAATTTCAAATAATCTGAAAATTTATGTATAGATAAAATTTTATGGATAGATTTTATTTTTAACCATTTCAATTGAGTTTTAATTGAGTTATCAAACTTTATTTTTCAAAATTAAACTTTACAAAATTTCAATTTCCCAAAATAAACATTTATAATTTTTTTTTTTCTCATCACATAAACCTCTATCAAACACCTCTAATTCTATAAAACACCTTTAATTCATATAAAAATATCATAAAGTCCCATTGCATGAAATTGAATTTTTGAAATATTTATCTATAAAATGTAAAGTTTGTTTAATCATAAACTAAAGATTAATTAGCTTACATTTTGAAAATTTCCCACTTTTAAATTATAAGTATAATTATTTAAATAAATTTTATGATTTAGAAGATTCATACCACACAATAAAAACAAACAAATAAAAATGGATCCATAATCATGCATCCTGGGACAAATAAAAATGGATCCATAATCTTAATAGTTCTCTTTAGGATTGCTTCTATTTTAACTTTTGAAGCTAATACTTCAGCCAGTTTTTAAAAACCGAAAGCCAGTCTATCCAAACAATCCAAATGACTCGTTCTCATAACAAATTAACTGACAATCTGAAAAATACTTGAGTAAACAAATTCTTTAAAAAAAAAGTTATTAAATTTATAATGAATAATAATAATAATAATGAATAATAATAATAATGAATAATAATAATAATAATAATAATAATAATAATAATAATAAAGAAAAAATATATAGTCAATAAGTCACCAAGAGGTCTGAGAAGAGCAATCACAAGCACTGCTAACTATATACAAAATAATCACACGCATAAAACATAGCCCCCTACATTGCCAAATTTGGCGCTCCATATATTGAAATCACGAATGTTTATAATTGTCTTCAAACAAATTTCTGGCTGAAGAAGAGAAAAAGAAGCCTAGCTTCCAACAGATTATTAACCTTTCCTATATGAATGAATGAAAAAAAAAAATCTCTAACATGGTCCCCCTATTAACTGACTAAAGAGACCTCCTATTAACTGACTGATGCATGTTACACCTTTGAAACATAAAAAACACAAATCTCACACCAAAACTTCTGATTACTACAGATAGACTGAACTGAAAAATTCTCTAACATGGTCCCCCTATGTTGAATTAAGACTAGCTAGTGGAATACATAGCTTCAACTTCTTCAGGCTTTGAAATGATGATTACAGTAAGTGAAACTACGAAACACAGAGCCAAAATTGTCAACCAATAAGGTCCATTTGCCGAGCAAAGCATCATATTTGAATTGCAAGATCCTGTCAAACTTCCATAAAGAAGCCTACAGGTCCAATCACAAGAAGGATCACCGCATTACAGACTCTTTTACAAAGGACCTGCCACCTGAACTGCAAGAACAAAACACATACATCAACATAGCCTAATTTATAGGCAAGTAATAATCTAGGAGTTTCCTAGAATTAAGTGATTCAGGAATTATTTACTTTTCCTGAAAAGAATAATGATCACTCAGAATTATTTTTAAATCAACAGTGCTGATCACCCAATTATGTGTAATACACAATCTATATACAGAATTGAAAAGTTGAGTTGAATTAAGGTAAGATAAAATTCAATAGATTTATGATGACAAATTTAGTTTGCAGAAACATGTATGGGTGATAGGTTTGAGAAATACAGTGTTACCACTTACGCATATTTAAGGTGGATATTCATGAACCGAGGATTTTCTTTGCTTTGTGAAAGTACAACAGAACCTTCAATCTGTTGATCTTGTTCTACTTCTATTGGATCATAAAAGTAAATCAATGTCTGCAAAGAAAGTGAACATATCTTGAGCTTTGAATTTATCTCATTAATTTTTGGCAAGCTAATTAGGAATAAAATTTAAAAGAAATGCAAACAGAATTCTTATAAACAACAGTTCAAGTCCAATATCATGAAGGATTAGTTGATTCATTAAGTTAAATTGTTCATTTTATTTATTTACTTATTGATATTCCCTTCAACACAAAACCATCATCACTTGGAAATTTCCAGCTATTTATTTGCATAAATTTCACTAAACAAGTGGTCTGAAGTACCTGTTGCCAATGTGTTGGAGGGTCTTCAGGTGCAGTGGATAGAACAAGTGCTTCATTAGGATTTGCACGCCTTTTCTTCTGGCAACCATCCACTGGTTGATTGTTACATGGCGCCAAAATTGATGATCCATTGCTAGGAGAAATTGCAGGGCCAATGAACTCAACATCAAACCAAAATGCAAACCCATGCAGGGGAGCTGAAATAAGTTACTTGTCAGATGTGAACAAAAAGATAAATATAAAATGCAATATGTGAATTCACGGGTACTTGACACAAAACCACCGTGCAGTACATGCAACTTTGTTTTGCTACAGACAACTTAAAAACTTAATAAAATATTTGAACTTGTTCAGCTGTCTCATCCCAACATGCTTTAAATTTTGAACTGCTAATACGATCATGAAGTTTTATAGGCTTGCAAAAGTGAAAGAAAAATAGCACAAAACACAGAAACACAAAAGGGATCATCTAAGACATTTTCCATTAAAATTAGGGTGGACAAACCAATTATTTATTAAAAAGTGTAAACAGCAGAAGTTCTACACTTCAGTTACATAGATCTTGCATCTGTAATCCACTTCCACATGCTGTCTATATCAAGTTGTTAATGAACATGCACATTTGGTGGGGGAAAAAATATAGAGTAGTGAATAGGATGTGAGATAAAATACCTCGCATCATTGACTTGAAGTTAAATGATGTCGAAACCGATTCTAGTTCCTCAACTTGAATGCTGTAGCAGTCTACATGTTTAACCTGTAACCACATGTCACGGTAAGTTTTCTATACATATGTTAAACATCAATGACTAAAGTTACGACAGGTGACATAAAATGAAGTTATTCCTCGTAAAAATATTGCACCAAATAGAATGTGTAGATATAGCAAGGAGCTAAATATCATAGTAAAGAATCATTCTTGTAGGTTTGTTCATAACTTAGCCAACAGGCGCTACTGCCTAGCTTATATAAGATCTTGTAAATAATTAGCTTATTAATTATTGTTCCATGTAAGTTTAACGTTCAACACTGAGTATTATTGTCCTCCCATCTTGTATGATATGTATAATTGTTTGCAACCCTTGCTTCTTCTCTCCTTTCATAAATTTTCATGTCAAACAGTGAACTTTCCAATAGTCAAACTCAATTAGTGTCTAAAGACTGCAGTAGGATGCCAGCATATACTTGCCAATTTCATCAAGGAGAGGTGCATGGAAATGTAGGGAACATTTAGTATAATCCAATTGGAAAATACATATCCTATCACAAACCAAATCCTGTGTCTAAAGCTTTCAAGAAAAATCTGACAAATATAACACCAGCCACAATATATGAGACCCCAAAAATGGGGAAAAGGCTAAATGAGGATTGGATGCCTTCAGAAAAACAGAACCGGGAAAGTAAAAAATTTAACAGCTGGAAAATAAACACGTAAATGAGTATTTACTATCAAGTACAAAGCAGATAGAAGCATTGAAAGATATAAAGCTCGGTTGACATCTAAGGGATTCACACAATCCTATGGAATTGACTATCAAATACTGTGTATCATTGGGAAACAACACAAGCCTTGTGATCAATTTTACCATCAAGACCATTCTTGATCATGTAAATCACATAGACAAACATAAAACAAACCTCTCAAGGAACTAAATCCTGGATATAACTACTCAAAAGCACATTCTGGGTGTTTGGCCCAGCTTTTTATTTTAATCTTGTCCTCTCCTTATAAAAGGAAGCTGAGCCAAACACTCCAGCTTAGAAAGCTCTTAAAAATATTTTTACAAAATTAGAATTTATTTGTGAAAGGTGTAACTTTTCATTTATGATTTTTTCTTTTCAATTATATTCTTCAGTAAATATATTAATTTCAATTATATGCTCACTATTTTTTTTTTTTAACTCTTATTTCAATGGTACCTTTTAAGCCAAACAAAAGCCAACTTAATCCATCACTGCTTATTTCCACCCTATACGTGAAAATCTTACTTGGTGACTTCCAAAACAGGCATAGAAGAATGCAAAGAAAAGCATAATAATAAGAGCAAACAATGTAGTTCCTCAAAATATTACTGCAATGTGAAGAATTACAAGTGGACCAAATATTTTTTTTCTAAGATCACTGGGCAGATCAGAGTCAGTAAAAGAAATGGTGTCAGGAAAGACTGCTCAATGGCCATGGTTACAGTATCCATTGGTTTTATCAATGGCAAGGTCTTGATGATATATTAGAATGGAGAATGTAGCAACAGGTTTTGGTCATAGGTAGTGTCTGAGTTGACACAAAATAAATAAATATAGGGGAGCATGAACACTCTGAAAGTTGAGCAAGTAGAAGCAAAGTAAGGTATAAGCTTAAAGCAGGTGACATAAATTGATATGAGGGAACAGATGAAACACAATTATAACCTTACTAAGACCAACCATAATCTAAGAAGACACATACATTGAGCAGATACATTTCTACAGACAAAAATAGGACAAGAAAATAATGGTTTGGGGACTGAGTATTGGAGTAAGGTACTTTATTAATGATTACAAATGAGGGCATGTGATAAATGAAGTAACATGCAATCAGAACTGCATTCATCAAAAATTGAAAAGATAAATATTATTATCCATGAAATAGATATCAAATTGTGTCAAAAAAAATGTTTATTAAATCCGCAACTCTATTTTGTTTTGGGACATAAACATAAAATATGTGGTAAAGAATGTTATAAAAATTAAAATACCATAAAGTTTTAAATTCATGAGAGAAGTATTCTCAAGCATTATTTCTAAGGAAAGTGTGAATGGGTATACCAAATTAAGGGTTTTTTTTTTTTTTTTTTTGCAATTAAAAAAGATTAAAAAAAACAAAAAAAAAAAAAAAAACAAAACAAAACAAAAAAAACGAGGCTTATTTTGCATTACAAATTACCAAGTACATCTAAAATAATGTTCTAACACATCTTAACTAAGCAATGTTGCTGATTGAGTATTATACATTGACAGATACAAAAAATTGTAGTCAGTTGGCAGGCTCAGTTGGCAATATTGCCGATTGAGTATTAGCTCGATTGAATGTTCTACCACATCTTAACTAACTATATATTAGCCATATTACACCAACATTAGGACTTAAGATTTATATATAAACGTAACATATTGGGATTACAACATTGACATAACCAAACACGGCTAAGGCTTGTATTAGCTTACTTTTTTTTGTTAACAAATTACATATATACCCTTGATAGTCAAAACTGACTATACAAATTTTTTAATTGGAAATGATACTTTGTGTATTTATAGTAATGGCCCCTATCGTTAGATACAAGTTATTTTGACTCGTGCTTTTCGAGATGCTATTTTAACCCTCTATCTTACCACCATAAACAAGGTGCGAGTAACTTTTTTACATATTTGGCAGCTGACATGCCACATGGGCACCAAGACATACCATACGTGGTATGTAACATATGCATGTGTCACTAGTAACTTGTTTTGGCAAGATGAAGGTGCAAAATAACACCTCGAAAAGAATAAAGACCAAAATGACAATTTGTATCAAGTGTACAGCAATAACCCTTCTGATTTATTTTGACATTGTCTCAAATTGGATAACTATGATTTGGGAGAAGAGAGAATCTTAGGACTAATGGGTATTGTAGGATTCTCTCTTGCCTTTGATGATAAATTATGAAGGATACATTTTCTTTCACACAGTAAATACATTTCATAGGCAATCAAATGGTCTTTAAGTATAGTATCAGCCAGGTTTCATAATATAAAATGACTATATAATTAAAACCCAAAAACTCACTATATGTGGCCACGTTAAAACGCTCTCACCCGTGATTGTCTCCACGCATGGTTCCTCGAATGCACACTGTTTTGCCAACGGCATCATAGCTGACACTGAATGGCATGAAAACACAGTTAATAATAATTATAATAATAATAATCTTAAAACTAAAGTAAATAAATAAAAATAAAAAAAACCCTCAGCGAATAACATATGAGTATTTTGCATAAAATCCACAACACTCATCTTATAGTCTCCATGCTTGAACAAGAGACGCAAGAGGATACAGGAAAGAGCGAACAAATCAGAAAATAATATTTCTTCAAGATCCAGAAGATTAACACAATTGAAAATACAGACATCAACTTCTGGAGTAACTATGACAGCTAGTCCCAATTCAAAATGGTTCCCCTAAACTGAAGTCTCTAAATGATAACGATTTAACTTGACTTCCGTAACATCATCCAGTAAGATAATTTATTTTATGAGCTTCAGAGAGATCAAATTATTTATTCTTTAAGTCACCTCTCATAACAAATATTGCCTTCCAAATATCAGGCATAACTTTCAGTTTCATGGTACACAACAAAACCTATAAAAGAAGTTGCGAGTTCCACATATTACTTACTATCAATTCCATAAACATTACGCCAGAAATCAATGCTTTCACTGTATCTGTCCGGGTGTGTAACAGGTGCCATATACAACTGTAGGCAACGAATATGAAGAATAGTTAGAAAATAGACACGACAATGTATTGAAATGATATTTTAGATAAAGTTTATAGTAGTAATCTTTATCGATAGCTTCAGCAAGCACAGACTTTAACTAATAAGAAAATCAATAGTAATGAAATACAAACAAGAATATATAAAAGGGAACCCTGTCATGAGAGGAAGAAAATGCAGCAGTGAAATTTCTAGGTTGATAATAATATAACTATCTAAGAGCTTCAGTAGTGACGACACAGAAGAATATAAAATAGAATCATGTTATTAAAATAATTGTGGTGGCGAAATACATATGAACAAACGAAATAGGATTTTGTTAGGAGAAGAAGACGGACAAACAAATAAACAAAATTTGATGTTCTTCTTTCAAAGAAATAAGAAAAGAGTTTGTAAGTAATTTCAAATTCTACAGTAAACATTGGGAAGAAAATCTGCTAACAAATTCACTCTTAATAGATGGCAAACAGAAAATAAATAAATAAATGATACATTTAAATATGCATATATATGTATACACACACCTCTAGAACATACCAAATACACTTTATATATTGTAGATTGCTAAGTAAACATAGAAACATTATCCCCATGGCATATAGCAATTAACAACACAAGTAGGGGAGAATATATCAAGAAATTTTTCAGTAGCAAATTAGATCATTTTTAAAAGACGAAGTAGGTTAGCTTAACTGGTTAGAGCGCATCTACCTAGGGTAAGTTGGTCATGGGTTCGAGTCACCACAGGGATAGGATTAAAATCTCTAGATCCTCTTTAGAAACACATACCGTTGCAGTTGAAGGAAGTATAAGACCACCACGTTTTAGCCAGCGATCTCTTGCAGTAATAACACTTCCCAGCATGCTCTACAAAATTCAGGGAAACATTAATATATTCTACAGAAGAGAAATAATTCTGATACAACTGTAGAGTAGACCTGAAGGAAATCAACATAGCAGACTGCTACTTGTTTGTAACTTGATAGTATTTACTTACCTTAAAAACTTGTTATGTGTTTATAAACACACATTCACTGGGAAATAAAAAACAGATAACAATCTACAGAGGTATATTTATTTCAGGGTATCCAAGCTTCTACAATCAGCATACATTTTTGGGATCTTTAGGGGCTTTAGGGTTCATCTAGTAACCAAAAGGTGTAGTTTCTTTTTCTTTTCTAAATGATTTATCAAAGAAAATGATTGGTCACTGGCGCAAGGAAAAGTAGTGGCATCAGACCTTGAGCTGAAAACAGGCATCTGGATTTTAAGCTCATGTGCCCTCACACATGGACTCTAGATTATGGTCTTCTTCATCGTTATCATGATATCAAATCCAGTGCCATACTGTTTGTGGTAAGGTTCAGTAGTTGGCATACTGTTCAACAATATTCTGCAAAGTTTATGGCATCGTTTTAGTGTTATTCGGATATTGTTTTGTATCACTGTTCACACAAATCTGATTTGTTATTTTGGGTAGTGTAATATTGTGGCTGAAAGCAAAAATTGTAGGGGTTAAGAAAGTTCTAATAGTGGTTAAAATGATCATAAAGTAAATACTACATGTTTGGTAGAGATGTGTATATTAAGGTGCATGACAGATCATACAAGGATGTATGACACACGAAATCAAATTATTCATAATCAGGTAGATGCAGCACCAATAAAGAAGAAAGTGCTAATAATGCGGTTGAGGTGTTATGGACACTCACCATCGACCTTGAGCGGCTTGTCCTTGTGCATGGAAGGATGTTCAACTACCAAACACTCGGACAAGGAGAGGCTAAAATTGACTTGGACAGATGTAGCTAGATATTGTTTTTCAAAATTTAGCACTTGAAGAAGATTTGTTAAAAACTAGAACAAAGTGAAAGCCAACAGTTCATATAGTCAATCCTCATTGAATTGAAACTAAAGCTTGTATTTGTTGTTTGTTGACAGGTGTAAATGTTTTACAGTAGTGAACGTAAAGCTCTTAAGAGATCATAATTATAATTTAGTATGTTAAGTTTTAGAATACGACAGAAAGAAAAATTTATTTAAATTAGGTCAGCCTACCCAACAGAATTGGAAGGTTTGAGGGGCAGGTACAACCAGCTGGGTTAATGAGAAGTAAAAATGACCCAATTATAAGAGTCAGTTAAGAGGTAGTAATCACTCTCCATATGCATGTTGATGGTAGCAGTAATACATGTGTTCAAGAATTTCATCTTCTTGAGACTTTCTTGACCAAAATCATGAGTAAAATATCATAAATTAAATGCTAATAGGTGTTAAGTTAAAAAACCAAACAAGCACAAGGACTTTTGGGCTACTGAAATGGCATATCATGGGTAGAGTTGAGAAGATGCAGGGGAGTCGTCTTCCTAATACAAAGGAAATATTGCTCAATCTATTAATAGTAACTAGGAAACTAGGCCAAATCATGCAGCACACCTATTGCTCCTAAACATTTTGCAAATATGGGAATTTATTTGAAGATTCTGGGAAGAATAAAAGATTGGAACAGCACTTTAATATTCAATAACGCAATATTTGTATATTCACCTCATATAAAAGCATGTAGCCCATCCACTCAGAAATTATAACATCAACCTCTTCATCAATTTCGACATCCTGCTCAGATCACAACATACATAGAAATCTCAACTTCTGCAAAGCTTGTTACTCAAGAAAATTAAATTGATGTGAATATGCAACTTAGTTCAACAATTCCAAAGAAAAAGACTCTAAGTAAATATAAAGCGTCATAACTTGAAAATAGATATATAAAGGCAACGTATCTCCTTACACGAAAAGCTTACCTCAACCCGTCCGTGCAATACAATGATCTTCTCAGATAAATTGTTTGCCTTCACAACTTCATTTGCCTGTTTGCAGAATACAAAAATCAAATCAAAATCAGATCTTGGTCCAAATTCCCAGACCAGACCACATTACAATGTCAAAAGAAGCAGAGAACGAAACTGGAAAATGTCATGGATCAAGTATTATAGAACAAGAAAGAATGTTAGTTCAATTCCTCTAGCATCATACATCCTACAAGCAAGACATTATTGATCCTCAGCTTAGATAATTAAGAAGTACATCTAAATCTTAGATTTATTATTATATTACAAGAGCAAATAACGAGGTTAGTACTCAGTCTTACAGTAGAACAAGAAAGAGTAGGATAAAATTTTAAGCAACACTAAATTATGCAACAATTGACAAGGTATAGGATTTGAAGTTTAACATTGGAAAAATAAAAAATCACCATGAAATTATTAGGGATGTCAATTCCGGTCATGAGATCAACACAAAGTCAAAATAAATGGATGGATTGAAAAATAAATGACATGACATGATTATTACACAAAATCCTTTTGACATACTAATAAACAGATAGCATTGGGTTTGTTTAAAGGGTTCGTAGATTGACATGACATCACGAATTAGTTCAGACAATGATTTTTATATGTATAAAGGAGGTAAATATAATTATAATGGCATATAAGCAGTCTACCCCTTAACCATTATTCGGTTATACATTTTCTTTTTCATTCAATTATGTTTGCTGTCACTCCCAACTCTTCTATATCATGTCCTCACCAAATTGAATGTGAATCAGTTAATATTGACTATATAACTTTTACAAGTTAAGAAATCACTCAGTATATCTCTTGCCGAAACTTTATGATATTTGAAGATCTCAATAATTTATGAACGAGAATTTGAGCTTGACATGACAAATTGACCTGAATTCGAATCTAAATGGGTTAGAGTTGAGGATAAATGGGTTTCCCAATAACACAAACTTGTTTGACACATTAATATGAACCAGTATTGTATTAAGGTTGACACGAATCACGACAACCCATTTTGACACCCTTAGTTTTTATAAAGGTCTTGGATTCTCCAACCTAATAAGCTAGGTTTAGGGATGTGATTCTCCACCTGTACCTATCAAATGGTATCGAATCTGAATGTATTATCAAGGAAGATGCACTGATTTGAAATCCTAGTCAGAAAAATTAAAGAACCAATGTGGGAGTTGGAATAATAACTCAAGCAAGCCCTTGACTTTGCACCTACTATTGAATAACAGCTAGATAATTTGCATTCCATCAGCTAAGAAGGTCTAAGAGCGAGAAGTGGCTCGCTGGCTTGAAGCATCTTACCAACTCACGCTAAACCAATTCGTAGAAGTTACTAATTCCGTAAGTTATAAAGACCTATAAATAAAGGCCTAGAGCTCTCCACCTTCATAAGCTAGTTTAAGAACGTGACTCTTCCCAAGTACCTATCAATTGGTATCACAGTTGAACCTAGTCCTATAATGAATATCTCCAGGAATGTCAACTGTGAAGTGCAAGGTTCAATGGATAAGGGATGGAACTTCCCACATTATAGAAATAAATAATAACAGTGGGGTTTATAAGGGCCTAGAGCATAGTTACCTGGATCGAGAATGAGTCGGAATGGGATACGAATTTGGGATTACGGAACACCACTTGGCCGCGATCCCGATATGTAGATACCTATTGGGTACTATATTTAGGATCATAATTCGATAATATATTTGATTCAAGTTGTTAACATAAAAATATTCTTAAGAACTAATAATTCAACCAAAAACTTGAATTTAAATATCATAATGCTATTAGATTCTGTTATACTTGAGCAGTTTTAGATACCATCTATTGAAATTCTAAAGAAATTGGGATAAAAAGAAAGTCATTGTTCATTAAGATATCTAGACACTGGAGATAAAATCTTTCACATTTTAATCATGCACATTTCCTAATGTGCCCTTTTATTTGTTCTTTCCCAAGATGCTATCAGTTTATCAAAATCTCTAGAGCTTGTAACCAAAGGAAAAGGGATTGTTAATATTAGTGAATTGGATTGCGTTCCATACCGAATTGGTTCGCTAAGGAACCGCGTTTTGGAACAATGAATCGGAAACGCGAATCCAGGGGTTGAGCAAATTAGGTAACTATAGCCTAGAGCTCTCCAACCTCATAAGCTAGCTTTGGAGGTGTGGTTCTCCAAATTGAACCCATACCCTAGGACACATTGTTTAAAAAATAATAGCAACAAATTAAAATTTGAAGTTTGATAAAGAAAATTGCAGTGCATAAAAATTAAAAAAATATATATGTATATATATATATATATATATATATCATAAGCACAACATATAGGCCCAAAATAATAGGCAGTTAAGTAACTAATACCTGCACTGCTATATCACTAGCATCCACTGCATATACCTGATAATTCACAAGTCAAGAAAAATAAATGCACACTTCTATGCAACAAAACTCATGGATGAAGATAAAAACATAGCAAACTTAAGTCTTCTATACCATAGACAAAAAGCTTAAAATAACCAAAAGAGCGAAGAAAATTTTCACATGTTTAATGTAACTTTCTAAGCAATCAATACAATGGAATACAATAATAAAAGAAAAACTACACCAGTTACCTTAAAATCCCAAGTTGACCATAGAAGAAGACAAATCTAAAGTTTTAAGAGGTGGAAAACTATACTGGTTACTTTACAATCCCAAGTTCACCACAGAAGAAGACAAATCTTAAGTTCTAAGAGGTGTTTAGGAAACTTTATTTGTAGCTTAAAAGCTAGAAATAAGCCTTGGGAACAAAAAAGACTTTAAAATTTTAAGTAAATGCCATTTGGTAAACAGATAAAATAAAATATTAATAAATTAAAAAAATAAATAAAAACATAAACAAATTATTTGAAATATAAATCAAATTCAATCTTTCATGAGATATGATTAGAATAGTATTTAAAATGAGAAATGAGAAAATTTTAAATTTGCACAAATGGCAGAATTAGATTAAAATTTATGTTTTACAATTGGTGTATATATATATATATATATATACATACACACACACCAAGTGCTTGTATGGAAGAGAATGAGCACAAAATTAAAATCATGTGTCAAAGGCATATGCAAGCTTAATCAACCATTTCATATAAAGACATAACCATTCTAACAATTTCTAACTATAAACTGACAAGCTCTAGGAACACATAAATAGTAAAAAGAGGTAATTTGAGTACAAATACAAGTGAAGCTCAAAAGAAAAGTCTATGTTGTGTTGTACAACCCGTTATATAGATATTTACCCGTCTTGCACCAGCTTGAGCACAAAAAATAGAAAGAATGCCCGTTCCACAGCCAACATCCACTACAACCTATAAACGCAAACGCATACACCACACGTAAGTACACAAGAAAACTGTTATGTCTCTAAAGGAAAGAAATTGTGATACCTACATAACTATTATAAAAAAGTTGAATATAGTAGCCATTAGACCAAAAAGCTTATCCCCAAAAGAACTAAGATAACTACAAAAGACTTTGTAACAAAGTTTCAATGCGAAAACACAAATTAATGTTGTAAGATACAAATCCAGCACATAGAATGGTTGCCTCCAATAAGCGATCTGAGTGTACCGGTATAGTTAATACATACAACCGATAGAATTGATAAAAAGTGTTTAATTAAAAATCAGGGCCTGATTAATATAATGTAGAAAACTAATGATCAGAAGCTGTGCTTTCATTACTTCCACAGTTATATGTTCATCAAGAATATAACACATAAATAGAAAAGTTTAAAGAAATTAATAAAGCCTCCTTTCGGACTACAACTTCTTACAGTAAATATCTCATTATTAGGAGTCTTATCACATTCCACTTTTATCTACTTAATTTGAAGGAGCATTCAATAAACAAGACAACAAAATAAAATGCAGCACAACAAAAACATATCAACATCAAAATAGTAAATGATAACTGAAGCTGTAACTTCTAACGCACCCCTCAAGTTTGTCATATAGATATTAGTCAGTTATGCCAAATTTAAAACTCAAGAAATCAAATTACTGCTTGTTAGAGCATCTTTCAACATGAACGTTATCTGACAAGCAGTAGAGAGATATTGAAGGTCTAGCTGTCCTCTTTCTAGCTTCTACTTCATGAAATATTGATCACTATCCACGTCTCGTCCTATCATCGTATATAGGATCTTTAACGATGCTTATAGCTGATTGGTTATTGCAATGTAGGCCAATATAAGACACTAAATTTTTATTCCTAATTCATCAAAAACTCTTTATCCACAGTATGCATATATGCTGCCAAATACAGCTCCCATCTTTAGGTTCCCTGCTGCTTCCTGATATAACATTCTTTTTTTTACTGGTCCATCTCACCAAGCTTCCCAAGTAAACACACAATAGCCAGTTATAGACCTATCTTCTGCAAAGCGAACCCAATCTGCATCTGCAAATATTTGCAGCCCTCGATAATTTCCTTTCTTAGATCCATTTTAAGGTGCCTCAGAATTCTCATCAACACTTACACACATCTTCAGTAGAATCTCCCCAAAACTAACTAATAAAACTCACAACTTAACTACTGTCTGGGCAAGTGTGGGCTACATAATGGGCTTTCTGACAAACCTTTGAAATCTACCATTTTCAACCAACCCTACCAAGAAAATATTTCCCATTTTCTAGGTCCTTCTTCTATTTTCAAGTTCAAAGCTCCCACTAAGTATCATATCATCATCATACACACTCAGAATTGTACATTTTCCTTCTGCGGCATGCTTCAAACACAGTGTTTGATCCAATTGCAGAGATTTTAGCCTATTTCCTTTACAGCCTTTCTAAGCCTTCTAGCCAAGACCACAGAAAAAAGAACTAAATTGTAATTCTCACCAGCTATAACATATTACATAACTCTCATCCAAAATTAGGGGGAAAAATCCTCCCGTTTTGGATGAAATGAAAGAAATCCTACATTTCATACAAAATTAAAGTATCCAAACAATGATATTTAAAAATAAAAAATAAAAAGCTGCTCCATCCCACCCCATCCCTTCGCCATACCACCGATTTACCAATAGATATAATAGATATAAGCTTTTCAAAAAATATCAAAAGAGATTGAGTAGCAACAACAATTACTTTGCCTTCAATAGAACTCCGATGCTGCATTATAGCGGACCTGTAAGTTTCTGTCCGGACACGGTCCTGCATAATGCCAATGAAAGATGAGCATAGAGTTGAAAGCAAAGCAAACTGACAAAACGAAAACTTTATACGAAGCAATGCGGACCTTAATCATCTCTTCGTGGATACCAACATGAGCATAGGAGTTGAAATAGGCTACGTCAAAGTCCGTACATGGAGTTGATGATTTGCGCTCACTCGGCTGCTGTTGATTACTGTGGTCTGAAACCCTAAGCGGTTCGCGTGACCTTCGATTTCCTCTTCTGACTCTGTCCCCGTGAGTCGTGGTCAGTCCCTGGTGGTGTCCATTGGAGTACATCTTCTTTCGATTTTCTTCTCTTTCTTCCGCCGCGGTTGGAAGTGGCGGTGGAAGTGAAAACCCAGACAAAAAGACTACCAGGTCCCACCCAGGGAGCCAAAAACGAAAAGGGGTTTTGAATTGGGTGGCCGTGGATATACGGTCAGCAATTTTTATTTATTTTTTTTTATCTGCTGCACTTCATAGTATTATTTACTATTCATCAATCTTATTTTTTATATTATTAATTACGTATAAAAAAAATATATTCAAGTGAGATTTTGTTTTATTCGTCTTATTGTCTATTTTTTAAATATAAAATTTTTATAATTTTTAGTTGTATATAATTAAAGATATTTACCGTTAAAATTAAGTCTCAAATAGGGTGCAAACAGAAAGTGTAGTGAATAAAAAAAAAAGCAGAGGAAGTAGAAAAATTCTTATTAATATATAGAAAAATTTTGTTTTGAGCGTACAGATAACGAAATTTTCTTTGAGAGAAAAATTTTAAGTTAAAGTATTTAAAATATTATTCATCATAATTAACTTTTTAAAAAAATTTAAAATTTTATTGTATTAATGATGAAATAATGAAGGGCAATAGTAGAAACTAACTTATTATCTTAATTTTCGTGAAAAGTTAATTTTAATAATCTAAAAGGAGTATAATTTTATAAAATCTCCTCAAGCATTTAAATTTAATTAACGAAAAATATCTACCTAAAAGACGCTGGAAGCAGGTAGGGAAAAATACCACCACTCTTATTTTTCAATTTTAACCTTTTATTTTATTAGTTTTATTTATATATAAAAAAGTTTACAATGCAGTAAGCTGCTTAGGCAAATTAAATTTTTTCCAATTATGTTCCTCTATAAAAGATTCTTTTTAAAGTTTTTTTAAATTTTACAAAGAATTGAACGTTGCATAGAGTCAACCAGCTCTATTGCATTTAAATTGGATTAGGATATAAAGATATTTCTAATATACTCATATTCTTTTATTAATTTTCTCATCATCATCGGCCATCAATTTTGTATTCTAAAACAATAACTATTGGTTCATGCATATTGTGAGAGATTATGGTTTCCAATTATTGACATTACATAAATTAATTTATTAGAATCATAACAAAATATTTCCTTATTTTTCACTATCTATTTTAACTTCCTCAATTTTATCTCGATTCTGATTTTAAGTGCAACAAATTTCATACTACATATATTGTGAAGTGTTTAAGTAACACATAAACACATACAATATCTACCGTATATAAACAAGTAATGTAAGTATTTGATTCATAGAGAATGACACAGGAAATGAAGAAAATACATTTACTGTTCAACTTTTGTCAGTCGAAAACGAATCACAATATCGGAAATGTTCCACAAGTCACCAACTATGTTGTAGCCACTTGTTCAACCTCTACTGAGTTTCCTTCTTCGTGTTGATTGCCTGAAAACAAGAATGTGGTTTTTTCTGTGTATTCTCAGTTTTGTGAACACCCATTATTATTTCTTATCCAACACACCATGAATACTCTATTTTATGTTGATATCTGATGGTAGTTCCATCTTGGGTAACTGCATTACACACATGTCTTTTGACACGTAAAAGATTACTTTGGGTGTACTTCACCCATATTTCCAACATTCTCCCACTCACACAAAGAAGCAACATACTGGTTTTGTACTTGCAAATAGTCGGTGTGACCAAAAAGAAATGAACCAATTTCGTGAAAGTCAAAACATGACATAAACTCATTTTCAATCCAAAACTACAGACATATATTCACATCAGGCACGTCGGTCCCGTCGAACCAGTGTTCTGATCTCGGGAGTACTCCTCAATCACTACTGTGTCCCCAGGAACCATAGTTTCCTTGCTAGCGTGTGATAAGTGTGAATACAGTCAGTGTCTTCCAATCTACTCTAAATCCAAAAGTTGATGAAAGTAACCGACATCGCAAACATGCCACATAGATCGAATTAGCATGGTCATAGAAAGACATGCTAATGATACAGTCATTACCCCAACACTCCAAACATAAGAGTGATCATACTAAGGATCAATATTGGATAGGACTTGCACGATAAGGAGTTGGGACATACTCAATATTTATCTTCCTAAGGTCAACTTAAAAACGCGCACGGTATAAAACGTGCGCGACAATGAACCCTGTCATGTAAAAAGGCACGTATGTAAATATATGGTTTATGTTCATTGTACGGACTATGGCACCAAGCCAACCCATAAACTTGATCGCTGCCACTATCTAAGTTGAGCGACACTAAAGTTTTAGTCCGGCTAGTCAGGTATTATAAAATTGAAATCTCATAAGCGATCCTTCATTTTATTTTGGAAGAATCTCATTTTGACAACATGTCAAAACAACTTACTGTACACTTCCTTGAGTTTTGGAATATCCAATTCACAAAACAAAAATGTATAAGTCTCATCTTGCATTATCCTTAGATAACCAAGGCGGCTGTGCGTGCAAGTTCAACAGCCTTTAACACCTGATGACATACTCTCAGATGATAAGAAACATACCAAATACATATGCTATAATTAAAAACAACACTGAAAATATGAATCACATTCGAACATAGATAAACAAACAAATTTAAAAGGTTCACAACCTATGTATACCCCAACGATCTAGTGTGCTTTGCAAATGGATCTCTAGTTACAGTTTTAGTAAAGGAGTTTATAATTATATCATGCGTTGATATGTATCTAATAACTATATTCTTCTTAGTCACTATGTCCTGACAAAGTGATACTTAGTCTCTATATGTTTGGACTTACTGTGATACTTAACATCTCTGGTGTAGGCAATTGCTACCTGACTATCACAGTACACAGTAATAGGCTCAGGCTCACTCTCATCTAAGTTTAAATCTTCTAAAAACCTTTTTAGCCAAACAGCTTCCTACACAGCCACTGAGCAGGCAACAAATTCTGCTTCCATGGTGGATAAGGCTATATAGGTTTGCTGTTTGCTACTCCAGGAAATAGTTGACTTAAAATAAAAGCATATCCAGAAGTACACTTTCTTTCATCCAAATCATCACCCCAATCTGCGTCTGTGTATCCAACCAGGTGATCATTACTACCTTGATAACACAAAGCATAATCAGCGGTACCATTTAAATAAGCTAGGATTCTTTTCACTGCTATCCAATGTTTCTGTCCTAAATTTGACTGATATCTGCTTACCAGTATAACTGCTTAACAAATATCTGGCCCGGTACACATCATTGTATCATCAAGCTTCCAATGGTATTTGCATATGGTGCTTTTCGCATTTTATCATGCTCTTGTGGAGTTTTCGGGCACATTTCTAGACTCAAAGTCTAACCTTTTGCAATAGGTGTGTCCATTGGCTTGTAATCTGCCATATGGAACCTCTCAAGGATCTTATGTATGTATGGCTTTTGTGACAAGGCCAAAAGTCTTTGATTTTGATTCCTTGATATTTTGACTCCTAAAATGTAGCAGCCTCACCCATATCCTTCATTTAAAAAATCGTTGTAACACTTGACCTTACTTTTGTCTTTATGCTGACCTTTGCCTCACCTAACTTTCTTCTTTGGGTTATTGGTCCAGGGCTTGTTAGGGTTATTCGGACTCTTCCCTTTCTTTCCGCCCCTTGTTCCCCTCTTGCGCTTAGCACTCATGCCTTTGCGCACGTTGGATTCAGCCACATAGAGCTGACCCGAGGATTTTGCCGCCTCCAGGCGCTCGTCCTTGAGCTCAACATGATGAGATATGTCATCAAATGTCTTTGATGTTGTCGTTGTGGGTCATGTTGATCTTCATATTTTCCCAGTTGTTGGGGAGAAATCTTATCACCACTTGTACTTGTTGTTCATCTGATAAGGTATGGCCGACCGACTTCAACTCCCGAATCATGTTTGCCATCTCCCTGAGATGCTGACGTATAGAGTGATCATTGCGCTTCCGATAAGTATCAAACTTGATAGTCAGTGGTCGAAGCTTAGTAGTGGAAGTCCCACCAAATTTGTCTTTCAAAGCAACCCACATGTCCTGTGCTGTGTCAAAATCCTCATACGAGCACATCAGATCATCAGCCATACTAGATAGAATAGTGATCCTCGTGATACTATTCTTTCGCTTCTAAGCCAGGTAAGCCTCCATGTCTCGTTTAGCTTGAGCAATTATGTCAAGTGCTGGTTCAATTATGGTATTGGTCAGCGTTTCAAGAGCCTCTTGCTCTTTTTGGATACACTGGATCTTTGGATGCCATATATCATAGTTGTCCCCGTTCAACTTGTCTCCCTTGTTGAGTTCAGTAACAATGTTCTTGGATGAAGAAGTCATTACTGTAAACATAATTTGAAGACATATAAGATAATCTACGTTCAATCATCCGATAAGCAACTTAGAATGCACCAACCAAATCAATTAGAAAACATGTTGTGTCAATCAAAGGAGGACTCGGAAAAAATAGTAAATATATCTAATCACAATCCTTGCTCTTCAATCAAATCAATACATTAAATCATGAGGTGTGCAAATAATATCAATAATATGCATAAGAAATAGATCACAAGAACATATGATATCTCATGTGAAGACAGATAAAATATCACAAACAATCATATATACGTGATAAAATATACTAGAATCTACAAAGATGTAACAAACAGTGATATCATGGACATATAAACAGAAGCAATGTATGAAATAACATGGTGTATATGGATCAATATAATCGGCCTCAGGGTCCGGCCGATATCCTTAATCATTATACTGTACATCACTGGCACAAGAGTTCACTTCTTTCAGCTACGGATCATTAGAAATATAGTCTTCGAAACTGATCTCGATATCGCCATCCTGAGCCTCGTCCTAAATAATCGAATCAGCTACTATCGGGTCATCCCAACCGTACATGACTTCCTCTATAATCTGATCGAGGTCAAAATCCTCCTCAACATCAGCATCGTGTCCCTCATCATCGATGATAAAGATCTCAGCATCCTCATGCTCTCCCTCATGAGCTTCAAGATTCTCAACCGGCACGTCCTCCACAACCATCTAATCATCAACATCAACAACTACTGAAACATTAACATCAGCATCAGTAGCCATAGGAACCACCACTGGATCTGGTACTGGAGCCTCAGGGCTACTATAGGTGCAACCGTGTGCTGCACAAGAGGAGGAGGTGGTGGCGGATGGTGGTGATGGTGGTGAAGAAAACTGGCCGAATCCTGGTGGACCGATGAAAGGGGCGACCGCTGGCGCACGCGGAAGCGGTGGAACAGGAGGATCAAACCTATGCCCCAAAGGGTGAACCATCCCTGGTGGGGGTGGATACATAAATGTAGGAGCCAGCTGGCGTGGATGATAATATATCGGTCGCTGATATGGAATCCAGTTTCGATCCTCCACCAAGAACCCACGCCAATAATCATCCATAATCTGCAAAACAAAATTAATATATGCCAAAAATGCATGCAAATGACATCTAATAATTATTCAAATAATACTAAAAAAAGGCAGTAAAATGGTTAATTAAAATCATTAACTATTTTCTTAGCATGCAATAAAATAAAGTATTTACTAACACATAATAGCAAATAAACACAATAAACAAAAATTGGATTTAAAAAAAATAATTTGAAAAATTAATCCAAAAAAAAATTATTTTATTTTATTTTAAAACTCTGGCCGTCGGAGACGGCGGTGCGTTATCGTCACTTCGACAGAGGGCGGAGGGTTCGCTCACGCGCCGTTGACACGTGGCGTGCTGAGGTGCTGTCACGTGATGCTAGCAAGTCAGCGCGCACAGTCAGCCCCTCTGCTGATGCAGCGGCCTCGCAAGCGGTCACGTCAGCGCTGACTGTGCAACATACTTGAGAACCAGGCGTCCCATGCGCCATCTTCACGGTCGCCGACGGCTGTCGAACCGGTGGCCGTGGACTCGTCTTGGCGTCCTGGTTCCGGTGGTCCCCTCTATTTTTCGTTGTCATCAGTTGGTCGTTGGCGGTGAGATGTAATCTCCAAAACTGAGAGTGAAAATTTTAAAAATATCAAATTCTTTAAAAAAAACAAAATTTAATGCTTTTACTTTTCCGATTTTCTCTAAAATCGGATTCTTCTTTTTTTTTTAAAAAAAAAACAAAAGTTTTCCAAAACTTCCGACGACTATAACTTTTTCGATTTTCGTCCAAAAATTCATATTTTATATCATCAGATTCGTATCGAAAAATGAATACAATGACATACACTTTGATATACTTTAAATTAACATAAATTTTTTTTTAAAAACAATTAATGCAACGTAATTAATTATCCAAAATTCTGTAATTTAATATAAGAACAGTAAAAATCTTCACACAAGATTCAGTGATCAATTTAGCAATACTATTATCCATTTTGAACTTAAAAGAAATACCAAGTACCAGACATAATAATATGCAACATAATCATTCAATTTAAATTTTAAAAACAAATAAGAAGCAAACAGTAATCCGTTCTGGCTCTGATACCATTTGAAGTGTTTAAATAACACATAAACACATACAATATCTATTGTATATAAACAAGTGATGTAAGCATTTATTGATTCACAGAGAATGAGACAGGAAAGGAAGAAAAAATGCTTACTGTGTAACTTCTGTCAGTCGAAAATGAATCACAATGTCAGAAATGTTCCACAAGTCACCAACTATGTTGCAGCCACGTGTTCAACCTCTACTAAGTTTCATTCTTCGTGTTGATTGCTAGAAGCAAGAGTGTGGTTTTTTCCTGTGTATTCTCTGTTTTGTGAACACCTATTATTATTTCTTATCCAACACATCACGAATACTCTGTTTTGTGTTAATATCTGATAGTAGTTACCCAATGGGTAACTACATTCCACACATGTCTTTTGACGCATAGAAAATTGCTTCGAGTGTAGTTCACCCGTATTTTCAACATATTGATTATAAATATTTCAATAATATCCTTCTTATTAATATAATTTTATTAATTTTAGTAGTCTGCATAGTCAATTTTGATTGTAAAGATGTAAAAGTCAACTTACATCTTAAACAAAATCAACTTTCCAACTGGCCAATAAAACATCAAAATCAAAACCAGTTCTTTTCTCCATCTTAATAATTAAAAATTAAATTATTTATTTAATATTTAAATGATTATTTTTTTTATTTTTTTATTGTATTTAATTTAGCATTTAAACTTTATCTAATTTTATAATGAATAATTATTATTAAATGCATAATAAAATAAAATTTTAATTTATTTTAAATTTTAAATAAATATTACTACGCATAAAATATGAAAGAATTAGCCAATTTTATCAAATTTATTAATTATTATATTAAATTAATTACGTCATTTAACTATTATTTAAAATAATTTATAATTTAATTATTAAAAAAATAAACTAAATAAAGTGAAAAGATATTTAAAATAATTATTTAAAAGTGTTAAGGATAATTTAGTAACATCAATATTAGGGGCTGCAATTTGTTATAATGGAAAATTTTCAAAATATGAGCTTACTAAACCTTAATCTATGTTTATGAGTCAAATAAACTTTGCATTTTAAAAATAAATATCTCAAAGTTTCAATTCCACAAAATGAATCTTCTAAAAAATTAACTAAATTAAGGAAAATGGTATTTAAAGTAATTATTTAAAAGTATTAGGATAATTTGGTAATATAAATATTAGCGGTTGTAATTTGAATATGAACATTACAATAATTTTGAAAAATGAGTCTACTAAACTTTAATTTATATTTATGAGTCAAATAAACTTTTTCTTTAAAAATATACTTTTCAAGGTTTCAATTTTACAAAATGGGCTTGATGGTTTTTGCACTTGTTAGGTCTTTTACATTTTGTGACCAACCTTACATACATATGATAAGGAGAAAAATATTATGAAAGCTTATTTTGTGAAATAAGAAATTTAAAAATTTTAACTTTAAAATACAAAATTTTATTGACTCATTAACTTAATTAAAATTTTTAAAAGACTATTTATGAAACTTTCCATATTATAAAATTATGAAAATCCACCATGATAATTAATTAATTAATTAAAATTAATATAATAAATTCAATATATATTAAAAAAATATTTGAAATAAGTGCAATAAATGAAAATAAAATAGAAACTCTAAAGTAATGTAAAAAAAATGACATTGCTAAATTCTCCGTTTATAATTTAATTTATAAAGTAAAATTACTTGATAATTGAATAAAAAGAATGGAGAAAAAATTATGAACTAACTCAAATGCATAAATTTGGAGGGGGGAAAATCTAATTCCAAAATCAAGTTTAACCCAAAATGATTTTGGATTTTTTTTTTTAAATTTCTTTTGATAAATAAAAGTTGGAGGGACCCCTTTAACTAATTTTTATAAAATATTTTTTTATTTAATTATTGTTTTCAAATTAGACCATAAAATTATTGATTTTCCACTTATTCTAAATTTTAAATTAAATATTTATAAATTTTAATATACTTAATATAAATATTTTATTGATATAATTTTATTATTTATAATATGATTGAAATAAATTTAAAATTTTTAAATGAGAATATATTAATTTTAAAATTATATTTAAATACGGTAAGGAGCATTATGATTAAGAATATTTTAATATATATTTTTTGGTTGAAAGTTATTATTTTTATCTAATAAATAAATATATAAATCCATGATCGAAATAAAGTGAACTATTTTTACAAAAAAAAATTGAGTATGTTATTTAAAATAACTATGTTCAGTTATAACCATTACTATTAATATTTACCGGTTCTATTTTCTTTATTTATCCTAAAACTTTATTTTTTTATAAAAACTAGAGTTATCTAAGTACTCAGAAACCAAAAGTTCACCAAATTCAAAAAGAGTGATCTCCCACAAACTCATTCCAACCGCCACGAAACCACAAACCGCTTTCTGTTGTAAAAATAAAAATAGAGGTGGAGTAGAAGAGAAGGAAACAATTCAATATTAAATGGAAATAGATTGGGATCAGAAAGTAACCTGATAATCTTGATATGCTTCTTGAATATTATAGAATCTTGATGTATTAAAAATAATATATGAAATATGAACAAGTAAGAAGAGAAAATGAGAACAACCAGGAAGGAAGAAGAAAAGGAATCAAATGTTGTGTCTATTATTGATATCAAACATATATATATATATACAACATTCATAAGGACATGTGTCACTATGCATGGAATAGTAATAATGCATGCATGACACGTATAAGAAGTGGAAATCCACTTAATGTTTACAACTCTCCCCCTTGGATTTCCACCATTTGATATATTTGACTGCCTCATTAAAACCTTGCCAGAAAAAACCCAACGGGGGATAAAAACTGGATGAAGGAAAAAGAGCACAGTTGGTGAATCCAATATTACAAAAATTCTCCCTCTAATGATGACACTCATACATCTAATTTTCTATTTTGGAGAGTTTCCGCATTCCGATCTCGTAAACGAGTTTCCCAAACGTTAATGTTGGTAATGATTTTGTTAATAGATTGGCTAGATTATTAGAAGATCGGATTTGCTTCACATCGATTTAACTAGTATTTTGGAGCTCGTGGGTGTAGAAGAATTTTGGAGAAATATGTTTAGTTTGATCTCCTTTAATATAACCTCCCTGAACTTGGGTGATGCATGCGGCATTATCTTCAAAAATTATAGTTGGCCCATTCGTAGTTTTTGAGATACTACATGGATTTTGGATATGTTGGATCATTGATCTAAACTAAATACACTCTCGACTGGTTTCGTGTAATGCAAAATATGTTTGATTCCATTCCAATGACGACGGGTTGGTGCAGAACTATATATTGCTAATAAATTTATAGCAAATGAGATATATGGTCTCGTACATTGAGCCAAATATAACAATGCACATATTGCATTCAGATATGGTATTTCAGGACCAAGTATTTGTTCATCATCATCCTTTGGTCGAAATGAATTCCTTTTGGGATCAAGTGTTCTTACAACTATAGGTGTACTTAATGGATGGGCATTATCCATATTGAATCTTTTCAAAAGCTTTTCAATGTATGCGGATTGATAAAATCCATATGCCATTTGAGTTATGTTTAATTTCTAGACAAAGATATTATTTCGTTTTTCCCAAATCTTTCATCTCAAACTCCCTTTTCAAATATTCAGCAGTTTGTTTGATCTGTTCAGGAGTTCCAATGATATTCATATCATCCACTTAAACTACTATAATGGCAAAACCAGACTCTGATTCTTGATAAAGATACATGGACATATAGTGTTATTCTGGTATCATTCTTTTATGAAATACTCACTAAGACTTTTATACCACATTCTCCCAGATTGTTTCAATCCATACAAGGATTTTTGTAACTTTATGGAATATAAGTT
Organism: Cardiospermum halicacabum; assembly: GCA_031304145.1. NCBI lineage: Eukaryota > Viridiplantae > Streptophyta > Magnoliopsida > Sapindales > Sapindaceae > Cardiospermum > Cardiospermum halicacabum. The sequence goes on from CM062395.1 coordinate 14,455,852, forward strand.
TCGAGATTCCGATCTATATGATTCAGGTAATTTTAATCCTTCTGGAGTTTCATGTAAATATCAAAATCAAGTGATCCATACAGATATGCAGTGACTACATCCATAAGACATATTTTCAATTTTTCAAAAATGGTAAGATTGATCAGGAATCGGAACGTAATAGTATCCATTACGGGGGAATAAGTCTCATCATAATCAATTCCGGGTCTTTGGGAGAAACCTTAAGTAACCAAACGTACTTTGTATATCACAATTTCATTTCTTTCATTTCGTTTCCAAACGAATACCCATTTGTAACTAACTGGTTGAACATCTTCTGATGTTTTCATTATGGGTCCAAAAACTTTTCGTTTATTCAGAGAGTTCAACTTTGCTTGGATTGCTTTTTTCCATTTTTTCCAATCATGTCTATTCCTGCATTCCTCCATACTACGTGGCTCATGATCATCATATAAAATATCTACTGCCACAGTGTAGGAAAATAGATCAACAATTTTCATTTCATTTCCATTCCATAATTCCTAATTGAAATTTACAGAATTTTCTTCATTTTTTGATTATGATATTTCTTTATCATTCTCTCCTTCAGGGAGATTATTTTTAGTGATCTCTACAACTTCTGGGATTTCATTGGATGTGGTTTTAGAAGTCAGATAATTTTTATTTCTTTTCCATAGAACTATATCTTTTGAACCAGGGGGTCTACCACGCTTCTGGCAAGGGATAGGAGTTTCATTTGCTATTTTCTTTTGAGGTTGTCCTTCTGGATTATTTACCCTTGCTTGTACATTAGTAGCTTCGATATAAGACTTGGTTATTTTCGAAGTATCATTAAATGCATCAGGCATTCGATTAGCTATCATTTGCAAATGTAAGATCCTTTGAACTTCTAGTTCACATTGTGGAGTACGTGGATCCATATGCGCTAATGTGGGAACTTTCCATGCTAATTCAAGTTTCTCTTCAAGAGAAATCTTTTCTTTTCCAAGTGACGGAAAATTACTTTCATCAAATTGACAATCAGCAAATCTAGCTGTAAATAAATCTCCTGTTTATGGTTCCAAATATATAATAATTGATGGAGAATCAAAACCCACATATATTTCTAAACATATTTGGAGTCTCATTTTTGTTCTCTAAGTTAGAATAATGGGTACATATACAGCACACCCAATTGTTCTCAAATGCGAGATGTAAAGAGGATGCCCAAATACTAACTGTAATGGGGAATATTGATTATAAGTTGTTGGGCGAATACAAATCAATGGAGCATCGTGCAATATAGCATGTCTCCAAATAATTACTAGTAATTTCGAGCGCATTAGTATAGTTCGTGCAATTATCTGAAGGCGCTTGATCAATGATTCAGCTAATCCATTTTGGGTATGAACATGCGGCACTGGATGTTCAACATCAATCCCAAATACTTGACAGTATTCATCAAATGGCTTCGATGTAAATTCCCCAGCATTATCAGGTCTTAAACTCTTAATAGGGTAATCTGGAAAATGAGTTCGTAATCGAGTAATCTGTGCTAACAGCTTAGCAAAAGCAACATTACGAGTAGATAACAAGCATACATGGGACCATCTTGCGGATGCGTCTATTAAAACCATAAAGTAGTGAAAGGGTCCACTAGGTGGATGAATTAGTCCACATATATCTCATTGAATTCTCTAAAAAAATGATGGATATTCAAAACCTACTTTCGTAAACGATGGTTTCGTTATCAATTTCCCCCGGGAACATGGGATACACAGGTCCCTATCATTTAGTAAGATTTTATAATTTCTTAGTAGATGCCCATCTGAATTCGCAATTATTCTTCACATCATTGTGGATCCCGGATGCCCAAATCGATCATGCCAAGGTTGAAATATTTTAGGATCAGAGATCTTCTAGTTCTCAATATCATGTGTTTAAATATGCCCGATAGTTGTATAATATAATCCAGATGATGAAATAGGCAACTTTCCAATGACAAGCTTCTGGCCTGATTTGTTCGAAATTATACACAAATATTCAACACCCTTTTCATCAACTGTTTCAATACGATATCCATTAATTCTTATATCTTTGAAACTGAGCAAATTTCTTCTGGATTTGTAAGAGTATAAGGCATTTTCGTTTTCCAATTCAGTGTTATTTGGTAACACAATTGAAGCTCTTCCGGAGCCTTCGATCAGATCCACTGGACCTGATATAGTATTCACTTTCACTTGAATTGGAATTAATTCCAGAAAATATTTTGTATCTCTGAAAATCGTATGGGTTGTAGCACTATCGGCTAAACATATATCTCCAGGTAAAACTAATTCTTGATTCGAACCCATAACCTTTAATAAAATGAAGCATAGCATTAATTGAATGGAAATGTAATATTCATAACTATTTACAACTATTTACAATCAAAACCAAAATTACATTCCATTCTATTTACATTCCAAAACAAGAAAATAAATTTCACTTATAGTTAACAGTTCCATCACAAATCAGGTGATCTATCCTCCCATCAGTATCTTTAACGAAATCAGCAGTTTTCAGATTTGATATGTCGACAGGATTAGTATCACCATCGCCAAAAACATCAGCCATATTTGCTTCACTATTTTTTAACAACAACTGGTTGTGTTTTTCAGCAATATCCAAATGTCTAATCAAATCATCATATTTTTGGAATTTATTTTTCCAATACTGCTATTGTAAAATCGTTTGGGAAGGATGGAACATGGTAAATATTTTCTCTAACATTTCATGGTCTGTTTTGATTTCCCCTCACATTTTTAGTTTGTTCACAATCAAATAGATGATTGAGTTGTATTCACTCACGCTTTTGAAATCTTGGAATCTCAGATTATGTCATTCATCTCGTTCTTCAGGCAGGATGATCTCATTTTGGCGATTATATCTAAAAATCAATGCTTGCCACAAATCTGCAGAATCAGTGACTGTCATATACCGATTTTGTAAATCATCACTAAGATGGGTTCGCATTATAATTAAAGCTTTATTTTTCTGCTGCTCAGTTGTTTCATTTCTCTTATCCAGAGTTTCGTAGAGATTTTTGGATTTCAACCTTATTCCACAATCGCTCAACCATCTCATATAATTTACTCCAGAAACCAACAATGGCTCAAATTTGTATCGATTCATTTTCTGCAAAACAAGAACACTTTTTTAAATTTCCAGATTTTCAGAATTCAATTATTCAACTTCAGGTGAATAATCGTAATTTCCCAAATTTTAGATCTTCAATTTCTCATAACCAGAATCTTAATTACCAAACACTTTCTGATCTGGAAGATCCATCTAAGTGCAACCAGAAAGCATACTCGTATTGATAACGTGTTGTAGAGGTGGGGTAGAAGAGAAGGAAACAATTCAATATTAAATGGAAATAAATTGGGATCAGAAAGTAACCTGGTAATGTTGATATGCTTCTTGAATATTATAGAATCTTGTGTATTAAAAATAGTATATAAAATATGAACAAGTAAAAAAAGAAAAAGAGAACAATCAGGAAGAAGAAAAAGAATCATGTGTTATGTCTATTATTAATATCAAACATATATATATATACAACATTCATAAGGACATGTGTCACTATGCATGGAATACTAATAATGCATGCATGACACATATAAGAAGTGGAAATCCACTTAATGTTCACAACACTTTCATCATTTTCCAGTTCTACCGTCCACTTTTCTCTCGTAGGACTTTCAAGACTACATTTCTGAAAACAGCCTCCATCCAAGTACTTCACAAACGCCGGTGGTATTCTCTACACAGCCAAATGTTACTTTAATTGAATCAATGATGCACATGCAGATACAAGAGTTTTGAACAAACATAATCTAACATCAAACTTCAAGATCATGGAAATGTTCATAAGATATTATTATTTATGCTACTTATTAATTAGATTCAAAGTATAAAACCAATCTTTAATCACCTAACACATGCATTTACCATTTATATGTCACCTCACAGCTAAAACTTTTTGAAGATCTAGCTGGTTTTACTATGAAAGAGCGGAGAAAATATTAGAAGAAAAAGTTATCAATTTTTTTTTAAATCATCGAGAAGAACCTTGAAGAAGCATCTGGTTCCTTGATGCATTTCTCTTATGAACTTGATCTTCTAAAGATTTGAAAGAAAGATGTATACCGTGTTACAGTTTCAGATTCAGAAATTGTGTTCCTAATGTTGTATTTATTTACTACGAAGCAAATGATTGGGATGTGAATTCTCTTAATGTCTTTCATTATCAATTCTCTGCTTTGGTACATCTCACCATGTGAACGTTATTATTGCTTTGGTTCATATCTTCTTCTCAAATTTGGAAAATTTAAATTTTATATACTGTACAGCAGTTGGTCCTAAATTGGGTAAATGGACCACATGCTTCAAGAAAGACAATCAACATTAACTCAAAATAGCACACGATGACGATAGTTTGATACAATCTTCAAAGAGTGACATAACACTACTTTTCTAACCCATTTGAAAATTTGTGATGGACACAAGAGAAAATATGCAAACATCACTTTCAGACAGCAGATGAAGGATATTCAAAATAAACAACTTTAGTTATATCAAACTTCAAGAGGAAATCGAACCTATGGAATCTGGGCTAATAATTGAGGCTGATATGAAACTGCAAGGATAGTTGACATGATATCCACTGTGCCGCATATGTTACTTGTATGTGTTTAACTTTAAAAAGGAAGCTCGATTGTGTGAACTCGAAACATAAGTATCATCATTACTACCTATGCTGTAATCGTCATGAGGCTATTTATAAATACTAGGTTCATGCCACCTGCAAGGCAGGTGGCTATATTTTTAAATTATTAATATAAAAAGTAAACTATTTTTAAATTATTACTTATTAAATTAGTAATATTAAAATAATTTTAATAATAGTAATAAACACCAGAAAGACAATAATGATTTTTTATGTATTTTTCACAATATATTTTGTATTTTGAAATTGATTTGCACATTGAATTTTTCCACCAAGACACTTTATTACTTTTAGTTTTGGATGAAAAATTTTGCACCTCTCCGTATTTATAGTAAAAAGTTTAAATCATATATATATATATATATATAATTCTCACAGTTTATTGCTAATTTTTTCCCCAGATTTTATGATATATTAGAAAAATTTATACATGGCTCTTTTTTATTTTTTATTTTTAATTATCTTCCATCTTTATAGTATAAAATACATGGAGAAATGAGAGAGGGAAAAGAGGTGGCGAGAATCCATTTTTATTGAATGGTAAATTAAGAGTATGTTTAGCATTAAATTTTTAATTAGCTGGTAGATCAGCGTTTCAGATAACATTAGCAGTTAGCTACTAGATTAGATTTTAAATTAATTGTTAAATTAGCTGTTGGATTGAATGTTTGATATTAATTTTATTTTTTTAAATTAACTGTTAGATATAAAATTATTGAAATTTATTACAGATATAAATATAATTTAAAATATAATAATATAACTAATTACGAAAGAAAAGTTAATAAAATAAATCACTATTAGCGTTTGGATTGAAAGTTATTTTTGATAATTTTCACAAACACTATCTTAAACGCTAATTGAAACCCTAAACGTCATTTTTAAAAAGGTTACCAAACACGTATTTTTTTAAAAGCTAATTTATAATCTAAACGCTATCTGAAATACTAATTGAAAATTTTTTCAAAACATACACTAAAAAGTTCTATGATAGTGATTTACTATTATATATTGAAATTACCTGATAACAACTCATGTGATAAGTTTTGTTAGAAATATGACACCTAATGAATCTCTTATATTGTAGTAGCTATTTATTCTTCTTTTTTTTGACTATTTTATCCTTGTCAATAAATAAATATTTTTTAATCACAAAAGTTAAGACAAACCTTCAATCTCGTAAATCCTCTTTTTAGTCTAAGTCAAAACCTTTATTAACCTCTTCTCACTCACCCTTTATGAGCTTTCTTTGATTTCTCTTCGCCTGGAATTCGTTTTAAAGATTGTAACTCCATATGAATTTGTTTATTCATGTATGTTGAGGAGGACTCACATTTGGTGAATAAGTTTTGACATATCTGGGTTTCCGCTGTCGCATATATGTTGTAACTGTACTAGGAAAAAGGGTTTTAGTTAGGCAGCGAATCTTCATTGAAGTGATGTTAGCTAGGTCCTTTCCTCGAGCCAATCTTGAAGCATGAAGATTTTTATCTAGGTACTCACTCTCTTTTTAACTTTAAGTCGGACACTGGTGGTGTGGACTCGGTGTTTCTTAAAATCTCATCGATTTACATCAAAATTCTCTGCAATCAAAGGTTACATGATCAGACAGTCATAATCCGTTTCTTCCTTCACCAACAAAATCAGATATTAAAGAATGGTATTATTTCCAGTCTATTCTAACACAAGTTTACTTAAATTGTCTGATTGACTATTGAACTAATTTTATTTCTATTTCTGACCTTATTCCCATTGTCAATTATAAGGTGGTTCAGTTGATTCACGATGCTTAATATAATTGTCTCAACGAGATTAAGGATCACGGTTGTTGAGTTAATCTTCACTACAACAATGTCAACAAACGAGGTACCTCTTTGTTTTTATAATTTTATTATGATTATGAAATTATATCTGTATTAATGTGTGTTTTATTGGTTCATTGTGATGTTACTAAATGTGAATACCCTAAATCTTCAATTTTTAATTTCATGTACACACCGAAACATGGTTTATTAGTAGTTGATTTTCATAGATTTTATTCATAAATAGACATTACGGGTGATTTATTAGTTAAATTTACTTCCTGCATTTCTTTTGTACAGTTCTTCTATGTGATTATGTACTCATCCCAACACTTACTATGAGATGAGTAATCCATCCATAACTATGAATTAATAGTTTGTTGTGTTGTACGTTTCTTGTTTAGTTGTTTGATGTTTAATTTCAGAGTTTAATTTGTTGGTTTTTATTGGTATTTGAGTGGAGAGCTCCTTATTTTATTATGCAGATGTAGAAACGAATTAAAAGAGTGTTGTACGGTTCTTGTTTACTTTTTTGATGTCTAAATTCCGAGTTTATTGGTTGGTTTTGGTCGGTATTTGTGTGGAGGGCTCCTTATTTTATTCTGTAGAAGTAGCAGCAAATTGAAAAAGTGTTGCACGGTTTTTGTTTAATTGTTTGATGTTTAATTTCCGAGTTTAATTGGTTGGTTTTGGTTAGTATTTGTGTGGAGAGCTCCTTATTTTATTCTACAAAAGTAGAAGCGAACTCAAAGACTGATGTACGTTTCTTGTTTAGTTGTTTGATGTTTAATTTCAGAGTTTAATTTGTTGGTTTTGGTTGGCATTTGAGTGGCAAGCTCCTTATTTTATTCTGCGAAAGTAGAAGCAAATTTAAATAGTGTTGTATGGTTATTGTTTAAGTGTTTGATGTTTAATTTCAGAGTTTAATTGGTTGGTTTTGGTTAGTATTTGAGTGGAGAGCTCCTTGTTTTATTTTGTAGAAATAGAAGCGAATTTAAAGAGTTTTAAAATATTAATATCATTATCCACTAACATACTTATTAGAGCTTATACCATTATTTTTCCTTTACCCATGGAATACCAATTTATGATATATCAATTGGTAATCAGCATGCTTTCACAATCCATATATCCCTGAGGTTGTGAGTTCGAGTGCTGGTGGAGGCGAAGAAAGTGGGTGGGATCCACGATATCCAATTGTGTAACGATTGTATCGGTATTGATTTGTGTACGATTCGGGTTTAACCGGGTGTACACAGTAGCGACTGGGCCCCGGCCCAGGACGTTACATATATGGTCTCTGGCTGCTGCAGAACCTATACTGCATTGACGTAGTTGTGACAAAATTACAATAGGGTAATATGCTGAAGCAGCCTTTTGATTAGTTCACGTATATTCTCCTTAGTCTTACACTTGTTCTAAGGTCACATAAATAGTTTTTTTTCATTCTCCCTGCCCTGCTTCTTCCACCATTATGGATGAAATCCTTTAGGAGGACATCCGTTTTACTTTCTGAAAACCTGAATTTGCCTTTAATGATGTTATCTTCATCCTCAAGTTTCAACAAAACCTACTGAATGCTTTGCATCTCGAGCTGCAACCGCCCAATTTTTTCAGACCCTTTTCGTGCTTCTTCTGTAACTTTGCTTCTGGACGAGATGTATCCAACATCTTCAGAGGACTTTCATCCAAAATTCCACTCTCTTCAGCATCTTTTGTCAACTGAAGGTTACTTTTTACTAACTGAGCAACAACCTCTTCAACCTCGTGTAGCTGCCCTTTGATTCTTTTGAATTTAGAAGCATTGCTATTCTTAGTTCGCTTGCTTGCTTCAATTCTCCTTTTCAGGTCCTGCACACTTGTCCGAAGACTTGTCAATTTTTGAGCATCAGAACACTACAACAAATTTGAGATGATACCTGGGGTATAATACCTAAAATTTTAAATTAGGTATAAAAAATAATATTCATACCTAATATTTTGGTTTAAGGTAAGCATTTAATAAAATTTTGTACCTTACTACTAAAATTAGATAAAAAATGTATTATTTATATCTAATGTTTTTGGTTAAGATATAAATTTAATAAATTTTTATATCTTTCTCTTATGGTCAGATATGAAAATTGTTATTTATACCTGATTTTCTTTTGTTAAGGTATAAATTTTTATAAAATTTCATACCTAGTTCAAATTTCATGGTATAAAATGTACTATTTATACCTTATATAATTTTTTTTAAGATATAAACTTTATAAAATTTCACATATAAATTGTATAATACTCCATACCTTACCCTTAAAGGTATCATCTATAAATTTTATGAAATTTCATATCCTACTTTTTAGGGTGAGGTATGAAAAGTATTATTTATACCTAACATTTTGAAATTCTCATATCTATCTCCCAAATTTATATTATATATATATAAATATTATTTTAATAATTAAATTTAATATGTAAATAATATTATATATATATATAACATTATTTACATATTAAATTTAATTATTAAAATAATATATATATATATAATATAAATTTACAGTAATTCATACCCAACCCATAAATATAATATGAAAAATATATTATTTAATTTTCAAATTTTACACATGTATAAAACCAATAAAATTTAATTTTCCACCCACATATAATTTCCAACGATTTCAGGGATTATAGTATAATTCACCAATTAGTACTGTGTGTGTATTGTGTAATACACACAAAAATCTAGTGATTCAAAATTTCCTCTCAAATCTCAGTCTCTCTTCTGCTTCGCTGAATCTAAACCGAAAACCTAAGTTACAAATCAGATATCATTATTGCAATCCGATATGTCAATTACACACTACGATATGCTTCCTCCATGAGATGTTGAAAGTTAGGGTTAATTGGTAAGAGAATCATCTGCGCTCTAATATCACAAGTTAATTTGATATTTATTTTTGTATTTCTATTTTCATTCGATTAATGTTGGTAGCAGAGAGTTTAATTCGTGAAGAACAACTTGAAATCGATCAAATGGCAGCTGGCTTCTAGTTCCATTCTTAATTTGTTGCAAGACCCATCTCTGTAAGCACGTATTGTAATTGAATTTGTTTTGATTTGATATTACTTTGGTAATTTTATAATCTGTGTTTGTGAATGAGTGAATTTGTGGGATTTTTGGTTGTTTGGTTATTGATCTATAGTGCTGCACATTTCAAGAGAGTAAAATACGTGGAAAATGACATCACTGTACATCTAGATTAATCAGCAATTTGATGATTTAAGTTGAGTTCTGCCACTTAATACTACAAGATTGATAATGTGACTTGATTTTGGTCAATTACTGTTAGATAGATTCTAGATTGATGGTATAATTTGATGTTATATCATGTTCAGAACTACTGAAACCAAATTGTTACTGCTTGTGTATGAGTAATTCCAGCTACTATCAATCTTTCTGTCTTTTTCCAAGATTTATGATGCTGTGGTTATATAAATTATAGTTGTTATTAACTAACATCAATTTTGATATGCAGGCATAGTCTTAGAAAAGTGTTGGATGCTCCAAAAGTTATGAATCTAATTAAAGACACAAAAGCAGCATAAGAGGTAAGAGTGGAATTCTACTAATCATTCCAACTTACTGTTCTTTATATCAGGATGTTGTTGAACCATTAATTGCAACTATCTTTGAACTGATTAAGTAGACTAGTAGTAGCCTAAATAATTCTGTTTGATCAAGTCATTTACAGATGCTTTATATGGATATAGTGTTGTTTTCTATTTGCTTGATTTATGCTTTTGGTTGTCACCGGTAGATTCGAAGTATGTGTTTTTTCCATTGTACTGTGCTGATGGATCTTACATCGTAAACGAGACTAATCTTGTTTTTGACTTCCCAGTGCTCTGTCGTTACTATATTGCTGTGCTGATTTTACTGTTTTTCTGTGACAAATATAGTTTGTTGATTTTTGAATCTGTGCATCTTATAACTGTACTTGTAAAAAGACGCTTAGAAAGGGAAGTAAGATTTGATTTAATTGCTAAATCTTTGGTAGTTAAATTTTTGTTTTGTTATGGGAGTTCTGGTTATTGAAAATGGCAAGCCCTTTGCACAGAGGTGTGCTAATATATATTAGAGGTTGTGGCTAATACAATTAAAGCATTTAAATTAATTAGTAGGCATTCACATAGTGATGGAGTTAATCTTACCTCTTTGAGCATGTGTTTATTCTGGAAACAGTAAACCCAACTAGTTTAGTTAAATTTGAATTCTTCTAATCCTTTTACACCATTTATTAATCAGTAATTTACCAAGAAGAATTGGACAAGAATTATTAAAAAGTTTTGGTTTAGGATGAGGAATCTTCTTATGCAAAGTGTCAATTTGGTTTTCTATGGAAATGATTAATTAAGGTTGGAAATGGACGAAGAATTATTTATTACTGCATTTATTCTGACTTCTAGTTATGTGTTGCTCTGCTAAGTAAAACGTTCAATTGTTTTCTGTATTATATCTCGCTTTGGCAAGCATTTTAATTAAGTATTGTCTGCGTTTATCAATAGACAAATGATTTTCTTTGCACTACATCTTGAAATTATTTTGAATTCTCTATATTCAGTAGGTGTATATTATTCATTTTTCTCAGGTGTTCGTGTCTAGTGTGCTCTACTTTTGCAGTCCAAAATGGAATTGTGATTTCGTGGTTTTAAGTAAGTTAATTTCTACAAGCATATTTGCTTGAACTCTCATAACTTGTCTTTGATATACCGTTAGTACCTCATTCTATTTATATCTATATTCATAGTTTTATTATATCATTTCTTGTGATTTATGTACTTTCCCTTCTTGTTGGATTTTCTTAGGAACGATTGATCTACTTAGTTGTTAGTGTCACATACATTCAAATGGATAAGGAGTGGATAAACTTATCAAGGTTAATATGTCATACCAAGTACTTTAGACTATAAGCTTTATATAATTATTTAAGAAATATGCTAGTAGAAATATTTTTTTTCATTCTCATTTTTTTAGAGTCTCGAAAGAGTACAAAGATGGAGTCAAAAACTTTATCCAAATGGCATCTAGATTTTCTGTAACTCCTGGCTTCATTTCTTGTCCTTGCAAGAGATGCAAGAATGGTTGTTATCATGATACTAAAATAGTGTATGAGCATTTAATCATGAATGGGATGGATCCTAATTACAACACTTGGGTCTTTCAGGGGGAATCGATTCAAACTTCAACAACCATTCATAATACTTCAAATACATATAGAATGTATAAGGATGCAAATATTAGTTGCACTGACGACTTAGGTGTGGACATGGGAGATGAAGACTGGACTAAAAAAGTTGAAGAAGTAGATAAACCTTTATATAAGGGTTGTGTTAAGTACACTGAGTTATCAGCAGCTGTAACTTTATATAAATATAAAGTTACACATGGTATCACTAATAAGGGGTTTGATGCACTTTTGGCTATCTTTAGAGACATGTTACCGGCTGATAATATCTTACCAGAATCGCTTAACACTATCAAGAAGTTGCTAAAGACATTTGATTTAGGATATGAAAAAATTCGTGTATGCACCAACAATTGTTGTCTTTTTAGAAAAGAATTGCAAGATCATGATGATTGTCCGAAATTTGGAGCTAGTAGATGGAAAGTAAGTAAAGGTGGAAAGAAAAAAGGTAAGAAGATTCCGATGAAAGTTCTCAAGTACTTTCCCATTATACCAAGGTTTAAAAGAATGTTTACATCACTAAAAACAGTGAATGACTTAACTTGGCATTCTACTCATGAGAGTCAAGATGTTAAGATGCATCATCCTGTTGATTCAGAAGCATGGAAAACCATAAATGTGATGTGGCCATCTTTTTCTTCTAAGCCATGCAATTTAAGGTTTGGTTTAGCAGCAGATGGGTTTAATCCTTTTAGTAATTTAAGTACCACCTATAGTTGTTGGCCGGTGGTATTAGTAATATACAATTTACCCCCATGGAAGTGTATGGCAAAAGAACATTTGATGTTGACATTATTAATCTCAGGGCCAAAACAACAAGGAAATTCAATTGATGTGTACTTACAATCCTTAGTAGAAGATTTGTTTCTATTATAGAATGGGTTGAAGAATATCCATCGGGAAGTTTCACTAGTGGATAACAAAGTAAATGGATAACATTATTAATCTCAGGGCCAAAACAACAAGGAAATTTCACTAGTGGATAACAAAGTAAATGGGTTGAAGTCCCATGATTATCATGTGCTAATGCAACAATTGTTACCGGTAGCCATTAGAGGTATCTTGCCTAGAGGACCTAGAATTGTTATATTTCGATTGTGCTCATTTTTTAATGAACTTTGTCAAAGAGTACTAGATAGAAGTAAGTTGAATTCATTGGAAGAAGAAGTAGGGGTTACCATGGTCATGTTGGAACGCTATTTTCCTCCATCCTTTTTTGATATTATGGTTCATCTTATTATTCATTTAATAAGAGAAGCTCGCTTATATGGACCGGTTCATTATCGTTGGATGTACCCTTTTGAAAGGTAATTAACCTTTTCTTTAAATTTATCTACTATCTTATATAATTTTCAACATGCATTATTAGATGTATTAATTGGTGACAATGTATAATTTTATATAGATTTTTAAGGGTTTTAAAAGGCTATGTAAGAAATCCCGCACGACCAGAAGGATGCATTGCTGAATGTTATTTAGCAGATGAGTGTATGCAATTTTGTAGTCTTTACATTAAACAAGCTGCAGGTATTGGTGAGAAAAGTAATAGAAATGAGAATATAATACTGGCCAATATAGTGGAAGGGCATCAATTATCTGGAGGAACCAAAATAATGATTTATGCTGAAATGTTGAAAATTGCGCATACATATATATTCTTCAATTGGACAATAGTGCGACCATATATTGAGTAAGTAGATTAAATTTCATATGTACATAAATTAATGTGAATATATTATAACTCTGAATATTATTTTAGTCAGCATTTGGAAGAGCTGAAGTTAGATTCAAGACTTAGAGGTAGACCTACTTCATTGCAAAATGAACATACACATACTTTTGCAACATGGTTTCATAAGAAGGTGAACTTAAAAGTCACTTTTGAGTACAATTATATGCTTTTACTTTTAAAAATATATATATTTATAAGTTAACATCTTTACATTGATTTTTATAGGTTATTACTGAAGCAATTAGGTTGAACATGTCTAGCACATTAAGATCACTTGGAATTGGACCGAGCACACATGTTACCTCCTATACTAGTTATATTGTCAGTGGAAAACGTTATCACACTAAAGATGTTGAGAGAACTACTGAAAATAATGGTGTTTCCCTTGAAGCTGAAACTGTTTGTAGTGAAAGAGGTGGCACAGAAGTCATTAGAAAGATTATATATTACGGAGTATTGAGGGAAATACTTCTTATCGATTATCATGAATTTAAAGTGCCACTATTCAAATGTGATTGGGTTGATAGTGAAAGTGATGTCAATGTTGAAGATGGATTAACATTGGTTAACCTTCGTCCGTCCATAAATAAATATGAAAAAGACCTTTATATTTTGGCCTCACAAGCAACACAAGTATTTTATGCTAAAGAAAGTGATATGTCTAATTGGCACGTTGTTTTGAAAGCCCCTCCAAGAGGTTTTCTTGATGTAGAAAAGTTTGATGAGGATGCTTATTTAACATGTATGCCATCATTAGATGTAACTCATCTTGATTCCAATTTGGATGAAAGTGAGGATTATGTTAGGATTTATTGTGAGGATGCAATAGTACAAATATAGGATGTGATTATGGTGCTTGTTCCCCTTGAAGGTTTAATAAATATTGTTTAAATACCTTTTCATATTGATATAAGAAGTTTATGTCCTTTCTTTGCTTTACATAATACTAGTACACTCTTAGATACTTACTAGTAATTAGGTTGCATTTTGATTTTAAGTTGATATTTTGATAGATTTTTAGTTTTAATGTATAGGGTTTATATGCTTATTCTTCTTTACATTAATTTGAAGATATATCATTTCTTGATCAACTAAAGAAGCTAGGGTTCTTTGAGTTCATTGTTCTTAATGTGTTGATACTTAGTTATTAGATAATGAAATAGAAGTTTGATCTTTGTAAATACCAAACAGCTTCATAAGAGACTCTATATTGCATATCATATTTGTAAATACCATGAAACCATGTTTGCTCATAAACTAATAGGTTATCAGGATAGTTTTGATCTCACATACTATAAAACAGGTCGACTCTTCTCTATTAATGCAATTATAATCTGTCTTTATCTATTCAGTAGCAAACAGATATCTAATGTTACTATTTTTTTATGTAGGCCAAACCTGATATTGTGAACTAGCTATATGAAATTGTGAAGAAGCAATTGGCACTTATTACAGTAAGTAAACTCAAAAGATTGCATATAGGTGTAGACAATAACTTCATTTAATTATCATGGGTATGACCATCAATATACTAGTTTTGGATCTGTTGACATAACATAATGAAGTATGTGTGTAGACTTATCTGGCATTTTGAATAACTTTCTTAAAGAGTAATGTATATGGTGTTTCATTATTATGTACTATTTCACTGATACATGAGATGTCTTACATTATCAATTATTTAGATGTCTACAAATGGGACATCAATGAACTCATCACCAAGTGAAAAAGATGGATCCAAAAAGCGAAAGCGAAAGAAAATAGGCTCAACTCGTATGAACTTCAATGATATTAATATAGCTAGAGAATCTGGAGTGAAGTTTAATGAGTTTTCTCAACATCATGGTAAAGAATCAATTACTTTGAGTTCTACTCTTGGAGTTTTAGTCAATCAACAAATACCTGTGATATATCCTAGCTGGACCGATGTACCCGAACTATTGAAAGAAAATGTTTGGCAAACAATGAAGGTAAAAATCAAGAGATCATGTTAATATAACAAATGGGAGAGATTTAAAAGTAATATTAATTATTTATATTTTTCAGGTGCAATTTGATTTAGAAGATGGGAGAAAAGAGACTATTGAGGAACAAATGCATGGATTTTGGAAAGGGCACAAGACATCCACAACAAAGGAAATACTAAAATATCGAGGACGTTCGGATGCAAAGTATTTTTATGATTCCATGAAGCCTGTTACTATTGGTGAAAAGGAGTGGAATGACTTTGTACAACATCGTACCTCTAAAGAATTCGAGGTTATTATCTATTTACATTCTCAAACAAACATTTTGATCATAATTGCAAAATTATTAATTTTTTTTATCATATTTTAGGTAATAAGTAAACATTTTTCTAAGATGTCAAAGTCGAATACTACTCCACATACAACAAGTCGTAAAGGAATGGCACGACTTCGCATGGAATTGGTAAACATTTTGGATTGCTGGTTGATTTAATCAATGCAATGGTTAAAGTTTAAAGCATTTTAGATGTTCTATCTGTTTTTGTAAATTATGCAATTATTGGTGTTGAAAAGTTCAGGATTGTGTAAGAAACTTATGATTCTCATAGAGGGATAGCCATAGTGCCTTGAGGTTTGTCTGATTAATCATATAGATTTTTAGTTTTCATATATACATTACATATATTTATGCTTTTGTTCTCTCCATTCTCTGAATCTTGTGTGATCCAATTCTCTCTTCTCTACTTTTGATCATGATAATGATGCTGTCATTTCTCTTCTTATTAATTATTTACTTACATCACATTACATTGCATGTCTTGTAATAAATGGTACTATGTATATGTGAAACTCACTATTTGATTTATTACCTCTCTGAAACAAACATTGCATTGTTGTCTTGTAATGAACAGTATTATGCATATTAACTAGGAAACTCACTATTTGATTTTTTACCTCTCCAAAACCAAACATTGCATTGCATGTCTTGTAATAAATAGTACTATGCATGTTAACTGTGAAACTCACTATTTTATTTATTACCTCTCCAAAACCAAACAATGACACTTCTCATATACCAAAGTAATTACCTGATTGAATGATTATAACTTAGATTAGAAATTATAACAAATATGTTCAACAAACCGTTTGTTTGTGGTCAAAGCTCTATATACCATACCTGATTATATATCTTATTTCTAGCTACGTGTTTATATATGTCTTGTTGCATGTTGCTTTGTGTTTCAAACCAATATACTATGCTATTCATATTTTAATATAAACATATACTGAATACAATTACTTTTCTAATATTTTATCAATTACATATGTACTATATAGATTTTGAATATTTCATATATTGTTTTTCTTTAAAAATGCGGTTCAAACTTAGTAGAAGGATTTTTTTCCAGAATTAGTTGCTTAGTAGAGGGAGACAATAATCATATAGACCCTAAGTGCATGTATTGTGATTTTATACGAATATTGGGGACTACATTTTGATTAATTATATACTCTATTGATAGTAAAGTTACCTATATAGTTAGATTTGATTAATGTTTTTAATTTGTAGAGAGAGAAAAAAACGCTGAAGGTAAAGATCCAGAGGAGATTGATAGAACTGAAGTTTGGATTGTCGGTCATAAACACAAAGACGGGACTGCAGCGAATGATGTTGCTGAGAATAAAATTGTAAGAAAAGTTTTAGTTGTATTTATATTGTTTATATTGTACTTTTACATTATTGAAATTTGATCATAACAGTATAACTTGTGATGTATAGGCTGCAATGGAGAAATTAAAGAAAAATCCTCAGGATTCTTTGACAAGTGGAAAGGATGTTATTTCTGAAATTTTAAGTGCAGAAAATCTGGGTCGAGTGCGAGGGACGGGCTATGGTGTGACCCTAACATTTATTGGAGCAACTCTTCGTGGGAAACAAAATCAAACACAATTTGAACAACAAATGATGAAAATGCTTGAAGAGTGGAATGTAGTGAAGAACTGGATGCTTTTTGCAACGACCAATGGTCTAAATCAACCTCCAAATTTTCTTGCTTCCTTGATGCAGGTATATAATTATATATATATATGCATATTTTAATGTGAAACATGATGATTATGGTTAAAATTGATTTGTTTTCATGATTTCCTAAAGTGAGATTTATGTGCTTGATTTTCTAAAATAGTTACTGTTCATTTTGAACTGTCATTTAAGTTAGCTTCTTTGTTATTCATTGGTTTGATGTCTTCATTTCAAAGATGAGTATGAGGTATGTTCTATTAGATAATGCTAATACATGCATAAATGATACTATTTTGGTATGAATATAAAATAAGAACATAAGTAGGTAGACCATGATTCGAATTGGATTTTTCTGTTTTGAATGTGCTTATCAGAATATAATAGTAAACTATAGTGATCATATTGGAATAAATTACCTACCTGACAAATAGATTGATTTCAAATTGATCACAATTGTAGCTTTAAGTCGGAGAGGTTGCTGACTAATTATTACTTTATTGTTAGTCTAAACAAATCTTGAGAATAGTACATTGTAGCACCTAGTAGCAATCGGAATTCTGTGATGTGCTAAGAAGTAAAGTAAATACTTGGCTTAGAGTAATATTTTTATTAGAAAAGAGAGAATTTAGCAAGACTTCTGTTTGTTTGTTTAATTGTTTACTTCATGACCAATGTTGTCGTTCTCTTATTAGAATTGTACCTTCAGACATGATTCATCATATAAAGTATATTTGTTTTATGTAGGTTAAATACTCAAGTGGTTCAAGCATGGCAGGATTCAATACAAGTGCCAAATTTGGTGAATCTAGTGAAAAGGTAAGTATGATATTGCTATTTTTTAGATATGATATTTGATTGCTAATATGTGGTTAAGTTAATATTACTTTTTATATTATTTGTAGTCATCATCTGAGGGAACTTCTGCGAGTAGGGTGAAAGTTCGAGTAAGAATGACATAAATTGTGAATTAAGGGATTGGAGAGGTTTTGGACAAGTGGTGGCTAAAGTAGAAATTGATAGTAAAGACTCAAATGCTGAAGTTCATCATGTATTGCTTGGTCCAGATTGTTGGCGTGTTTCTGTGAGGAAAGTAATAGTAAACAATGTTCCACTATGGCGTGACAATGGTGAGATTACATCATTAGATGATGCAATTGATTCGTTCATTGCTTGGTCGGTGAAATTTATCTTTTATTAGGATTTTTTTGTTGTTGAGAATTTAAAGAAATTTTGTTATTTGTATTGGATTATTATTACTTGTTATATTTTGTAATGGATTTAAATTGATGGATTTTGTATTTTGGATATTGAGAATTTTATAAATTTGTAGGATTTTGAAAGAAAAAAATTATTATTTGAAAAATGATAATGAGAGGTATAACAATTCTCTTAATATGTATAAATATACTATTCAATATCTATTATTATTAGGTATGAAGTATTATTCAATAGCTAGTATTTTGAGGTACAAAAATATGTTTTAACACTCTCAATTGTTAGGTATAAAATTATAATTTAATACCTCGTAACATTAAATATAAAAATAAAATTTCAATATCTTATTTTGAGTTATAAATATAATATATGATACCTAATATTGTTAGATATAAAAATAGTTTTTAATACTTATAATTCGTAGGTATAAAAATTATATTTCATACCTTTCAATCTCATATATAAATAAGCATATTAATACCTAACATAAGAAGATATAATAGTTACTTATTCATACCTAATAATACAAGACATAAAATAACTTATTTTTTATCTCTTCTTCATACATACCTTACACTACCTCAGATATAAAACATTACTTATATCTAAAAATATCAGGTATAAAAAAGTAATTTTGTTGTAGTGGAAGCAAGTCTCTTCGAGATCTTCCTATTGTTTCCTTCTCTGTTGCTTCGGGATACCTCAGGCTTCTCAACACTCAACTCGTTCTCTACTTGTAACTCTGATGAAGGATTCTTCATCTTCAGCTTTTAAAGTAACATAAGATAGCTGATGTTTATTATTATCAGTTTACTACAATATGGACTGTAGATTATTATAATTAGATGGGCTGTGGAATAGTAATTTGGATTTTGCAACAATTGCACTTTACTTTCTATTGGTAGATTATTATAGTTGATTGCTACTGTCGTCCATTTGGTTTTCAACATTTGCACTTTCCTTTCTATTAGTAGATTGTTATAGTTAGATAAGTACTGATGTACATTTGGTTTCCCCCATATTTATAGCTTTTGTTTTACAGAGCCTAGAGTCAGACTTAAAGATCCCGCGAAGATAATGGACACGTGCAATTATATCATATCATAACAGAGTCAAAGTTTTTCGAGATATCTCTTCACTAATCAACTTACCAGCATATGTTGAAACGAAAGAAGGATTTCGTAAGAGTTGTTTCAGACACGTTATAGGTATTTATAAGCATATGACATTCTTTGGCTCTCTTGTCCATGCCTTACTTCAGCGAGAGCTACAACACGATAGAGAGGAGCGTGAAATGCAGTTTCTTCTAGAAGGGAGAAATGCCTTACCTCATTACAGGTTTTCATTTCGGCAAAATTGATAGAACCATTACAACTAACAAGCGTACACGAACAGCTGATGGAATAATGAAGAGATATTTTGCACATGAAAGAGCTTTTGCTAAATCCATCTGGCAGATAATATGCAATGGTATTACTTTATTGGTATATTTTTTTCCTAAAGGCTAAATTATAATCTACTTACTTCATTTTGATATCAGGTGAATTAAACAGTTCAGTCGATCTGTTGAGACTCCTATTCCTCTACACATTAGCTGGATTTCTACTTGGTATTGATCAACATAGTTACATGCCAAATTGGATGGTGTACCTATCGGACAACTTAGCTACCTTTAATGGATTTTCATGGGGCCAACACTTGTTTAATTACTCGATTGGTAAGTTCAGACATGCTTTAACCGAACTCCTAAGGTAGGTCCTGTGACCCAAAAGAAACAAGCATTAGCTCAAGCCGACTTGGTTGATACAATACCAGCATATCATCTGGATGGATTCGCATTTGCATTACAGGTTTTATTTTGAATAATCATTATTTCTCACTCTGTCTTATTGACTTGCTTTAAATGATGTAGATATACATATTTGAATCCATTCCTCAATTCAAAACTGCTTGTGCAAGTCGACTGCCACAGATGATTAAGTATAAATTTAGGCGCACAGTTGACCATGAAACAACCCACAACATTTTGAACAAACATGTATAGTATATTTGCTTTAATGTTACAAAGCAATGAACCATTATTATTTTCACAAACATTTCTGTATGTAACTAACACTATTTTTTGTACTTGGTAGGCCATGATCATACTGCACGCATCCAAAGTGGAGAAGACTAAGTGGTATTATGGTGGTATGCCCATTGAACAAGAAATGTGTGACTGTAATGATGATGTTCAAGAATAGGATACCGATGATCATAAAGCCAGTGAATCAGCCATTGAAAGGTCTGCAGCAAAGAAAGATGGTGCCATTAATAATAGTTGTGAAGCTGCACAAAACCTTAGAGGCCAACATGGTAGAGAAGTTCATCAACCTAACAATTACCAAGGTCGAGATACTTCTGATTGTCATGGTATAGTGGATGAAATAGCAGGACCAATTCATGTAAATGATGATCCGATACATTCAGATCCTCAAGCCTTGACATTGCCACAACTAGCTTATATGTTCACACAGCTGGTGACACGTACTAATCAATGGATTTAAAGCTAGTTGTGGTAATGTCAATGGCCTACCAACGATACTAACTTCGCGACTAAAATACCAACTTAGTCGATCTAAGATAACAATATCGCAACGATACCAACTAAAACGACCCAAGTCTCGAAGGCCAGAGCTGGGTACCAACGATAGTGTGTCGACAGCTCTTCGCTGCTGCCGACCTGAACTACTTGCTCAACTTTTCACAGACACACAATACCTACTAAAAACTTCACAATAAAATCCACATAACAACCTACCCACTTTGAAATATTGTGTCTATTAAATTACAAAGAAAACCTGAGACCTCTTTGAAATAGACACACAAGAAAACATGACATTCATAAATCTAAAAGTGCTGAAAAAAACCGTTAGGTTCCACTTGCTTCAATCAATCTAAACTAGCCGACTTTGTATAAGCAATCTTCCTTGCATCGCAATAGCGTGTTAACTCGATCATGCTTACGTAAAGCCCTCCTCTTCAACTTTGCCAACTTCCTTGCCAGATCAAACCCTACACAACCAGGATACACCATAATGATACCATGTGGTCTTCTGTCCAATACAACTATGTCGGCCTGTAGGATGGCAAAACAATCATAAACTACTTTATTATTAAAACTGTATATGGCACAGGTGTGAATATTCTATGTAGCAAATGTGTAAACTAAATAAAAATTTTTATACCAATGAAACGAATTTGAAGGTTCCCTCTGGCACATCGTCTACCATGAACTTAGGGTATTGTAGGACAGTGACCCATGACCTGTACACCATAAACAGTTGTTTACATATGAAGTCCTTAAGGGAATACAATGACATTAGGCAATTGAAAAATTTGTTTTAAATATTTCTGAATATTAATTAACAGTTGAAAAATATATCAACTAACAACTTGAACACCTTTCATCCTACCAAGTAGCTGACATTTTTCTAATCGAATATTTTTTTAACAACATTTCATTAATAAAACGAAGGACTAAACCCATTATTACATTCCATTTAAAAAAAGCATTACCTGAAATTGCTGGATATCACGTACTGCATTTTTTATAACAAGAATCCACTGACTAGCATGTAAACAGAGAAGGATGCCAATTTAACATATGCTCTTGTGGTCGCATCAGTTGGTAAGCTAGTCCTAACATATACTTCTACAACCACCCCACAGAATGTTCCAATCACATCGATGACAGCAAACGGGGTGCAAGTTCACTCAACGTTCTCAATTATAGTGAAGTAAGCCATCAGACCCAATTCTATCCCGTTTTGCTGCATATTAGTTTCTGGAAGAACTAAAAAAGTGATAAAATAACGTCAAATATGGCAAAACACCTGTACATATTTAGTAATAAACCAATGCAAAAAGTAAATGAAACTTTTTTTATATGATAACTACATCTTACCTGGAAACTGTAATTCCCCCATGTTGATAGTGTTTGGCTGTTCATTATCCTGCATGTTAAAAAATATACAGGTCACCACACAAGTTCCATAATCACAGGAAAAAACAAATGTAGAAAATAGGTTTATGTATTTAGTTTTCTATTACCAATTCATTCACAGATGTTACTTGTCTTTACTGCCATCAACGCTCTTCCCTTCACTCATCGGTCTCTTACCTGCAAATAGAAAGTAGGTAATTCATATCGTACATGCTAATCGAATTTAGAACATCATATCCTAACTTTGCATACCCGTCCTTCACATAACTCAGCAACTATGATGATCTAATATCAACCTATGAGGAGAAAAGAACCACATAAGAGCCATTTCATCAACTGAACATAATAAATGGCCGAAATATAGGTGGATATCAGAATGAAAAATAATAGAGACATAAAATGTACCTTTCTCTAAGATATAAAGGACGTGTTGATACTTGTGAAAGATTCTGCTTCAGTATAGGTTATGTATTGTCAGTAATGGTGCAGTGTGATATATATATATGTGTATACTTTTTTTAGTTTAGTCATTTATACAATCTACCAACTTAATTAACTCAAACCAATAACCTTCACCGCAGATCAATAAATACCTTCCACTATCTCTTACTTTATTTTTAAATTGAGGTAATATCGATGGAACTCAAGCAAGATGCACCGCATTAAATGGACAAGATTGAGATATGCTGTTATAATTATCCAGTTATTAAAAGATATTATATAGGTGAGTGTAAGATAATTATGAACCCTGGATTCTCATGTTCGCGAAATCTTTATAAAAGCATGGTAAAAAAAACTCACAGAATTATGAAATATATACGTTCCATAGCATGCAACCTCTGAATCACCATTAATGCATAATGGCTAACTAATGATTACGTCTGTGTGTATTGCACTTGCATACATATATTTTTTTATTTTTTTTCCCTCTTAGTGTGTTTTGACTTTTGGTTTCAACAAATATAGTATCTCTTGTACTTGCCATAAATAGTGATGACCAAACACAATTAGAGTAACACATGGCAACAGATTATTACCTTTTCATGGAGGGTTTGGACGTATTAAGTAAGTTAAGTTCAATTCAACAACGCTGGCCCTTCAGATGCCATAAATGCTACACCCTTTATAATAGTAATAAAATACTAATGGCTTAAGCATTTAGTTGGATCTAGTATTGCTCTTTAGTTCTTTTTTAATTATTATTTCATTTTAATAATTTTTGACTATTTAATATGTGACTCTTTTTTTGTTTTGTGTTATTAGTATTTTAGTTGTACTTTTTATAATTTATTTTAATTTAATCAAATCCATACTATTTAATAAGTGTAGGTTTTTTAAATTTGTTTATTGTATTTCTAATATATTAAATATTACAAAATAAATGGTATAATAATTGCGTTGCCAATTACCATTAACATCTACATATTATCTACTATCTACTAATCAATACTAATAAATATTAATGAAAATAATATATAGTTATAATTATTTTGCTGAATTATTAATTAATACATAATTATATATGTTTTAATTTATTTTTGTACTCAATATAATATTAAACTAAAATAATATATAAATATATTTTTATATTAAAATTTGTATATTTCTATAAGTGGCCTAAAAAATGTCTGCTCAGAGTTTGATGCGTTGACCTTGCAAATATGGTACTCACGTGATTGCATGGTACAATAATAAAAGATACACTTAATTACATGTAATTAAATTTGGGTACAAGTTACCTCATATTATTTCAATATAAATAATGCTTATTCACAATTTGCAAGTAGGATAAAAAATGTTAGTCACATCAATGTATTTATTCCATGCTCAAAATATATTCATATGGAGTAGTAAACCAAAGTGGGTGGTTTATTACACAAACATTCTGGTTAGATAAACCAAACCAGTAATACTTGTTAGGCCGAAATCATAATGGCATTTATTGTACGAGTTAGTATAATAATATAATTTAGACAAAATTTAATGTCAAATAAATCAAATCATTAATATTTTAATATAATTTATTATTAATTAAAATTTTGTATAAAAATTCGCACAACAAATTTGGTTTAAGAGGTTATATAAAGCAACACATGATTATGGCTTTGTCCTGTTGTTATGATTAAATTCAACACAACTTTACTCTAATATACAGGTATGTAATGTAAAAATGATTTCTTTTTTAAATTAATTCCGCCATCAATAAATAATTTTCTTTGAATGTACATACTTTACCTAAATTATTGTGCATACCTTGTCTCTATTATAAATATGCTATAGCTCTGTGGGTAGTTGGTTCATTTTGACTTTCTATACAATTGCATTTTCTGACTTTGTACTGAAAGACAACAACCATACCTAGTAGTATCTTATATCTCAGTTAGTTCACAATACTTGATTTCCTGGTTGTTTGAGTGGAGTCTGCAACCTCAAATGTGGATGATTCCTTTCTTCAGACAAGATTTGTAGCTTGATAATATTTGCAGGTCAGTCTTGGTGTGAATGCATTTCCAATAATTCAATTTTCAAACCACTTCTCAGCTCTATTTTGTTGTTGCTTACATTGGTTTGTTCATTTTACCCAAACACATTACAACATCTACACACTTGTGCATTGGGTGTATTCAACTTAACATCACCTATTGTGCTCAACTTAATGTCAGTCAACAACATGTACATTCGATCTTCCCATGGGTTTTCTTTTATAGGCCATGTAAAGTCTGACCCCCACCCTGTATGGATAGAGTGCGAGATCGAGGCGCCACATTACCATTTAACCCTTTTATTTTACTTTTACATATATAGCATTTAGTCTCTTATACTTTGGGTCATTTTCTTTTTAGTTAGATGATCACACTCATACATACACAATGATAATCATACATTTATATCTATATGACTTAAACATCTAATAAGTGAAAAAGAATTCGTTTTAAGAGTGATAGTAATTAAACTTCAAAAATAAGAGTAGACATAGTAAAGTAAGCCTTTAAATTACATAACATTTATGACCCAAACTCGACTATGCATAAGTATATCAAGTTTTGAGTCTTAACTCCTAAATTAACACATTAAGGAGTTGACAAAAAAATAGCATTTAAAATATTTTGAATACATATAAAGCGTTTCATGAAATACACGAGAGTTTTAAAATAAAAGGTAAAGCGGAAGACGATGATGCCATGCCAATGGACCTTACTATGCTCGATCGACCTGAACAGAATTACCCATCTAGGATTTTTGTAGAAAAGAAAACAAAGAACAATAAAGGAAAAACATTAGGCTATCGAATGCCTAGTTAGTAATCTCGTGCTCCTATAATCACACACAATACATCTTTGTAATTATTCATGAAACACACTCATATGTAATCTCTAATAGTCATTCAAGACTCTATCTAACAATCATCATATATTCACTTAAGCATATCATCACCACATAATAACAACATTTATCATATCACATCTTTTCTTTTTCATGTATCAAGCTTTATTTATATCATTCTTATTTAGGCCATTACAAGCTAATAACATAATCACACCTCAAGAAAATGTGGTATGAACACACTTATCTTTTCATATCATTTACCTTTCATAACATTTATCCTTCATGACACATATATAATCATTTTAAGCCTTTAGGAAGTTACTAGCAATGCAAGTAACGTCCATTCATCAACTAAGGTTCATTCATATATGCACATTTATTTATAACAAGATAGAAATCATGGAAAATCATCACAACTAATCATTCACAAGTCATGCAACCCAAAACAATTCAGTATCATGTCATTTTTACACTATATAGGTCACTTGCATCACAATTAAAGCCCACAAGTCTTTTCCCATCCATTTGAGCCATACAAGAGGTAACAATATCATTTTTTTTGAAATTACTTATTCATTTATGGTCGAAAGAAAGTACGTTAAAGCGTGTTTAAATCATTAGAAAAGAAAATTACATTTTATACAAAAGCTGAATTTTTGTATTTACTTGGAAGATTTTAAAATAGTGATAAGCAAATGGTCTTATTTTTAAAATATAAAGATATAGTTGAAAATTAGACTCAAAGACGAATCCATAACCATAATCGGCGCCCCAATCAGAGTCCGGATGAGGGAGAACGGAGGCCGAGAAGTTGGCTGTTTAGACTTGGGGTGTCCTGGTAAGCCTGACCAGGGCGCCGACTAGGGAGTGAACCAGGGTGCCCAGGGTGCAAAAACAGCTTCGGTACCACTTTTAGCGTCCTGGTTCGCGTCCTGGTCACTTTCCAGGGCGTGGGGTCTTCCAAAGGTCCAAAAATCATTGTTTCTTCAACCTTTTCACACCAAAACATTTCTTTGAGTTTGTAAACCATTCCAAAAACATTTTATGGACTTATTAGACATCTAAACACTCTAGGATCAAAACCTTAAAACATCTTTATTTATGATTCTTTTTATTCCAAAACATTTCATAAGAAACTTCTATACATCATAAGATTTCTCAATTAATTTTCAAAACTCTTAGCCAATGATTGTGAATCCAATTTGAAAACCAAAAGTGACACATACAACATTATGGACACTATAAGCGCACATTTATGAAACAATAAGAGTTGTTTGTCCAAACACATCCAAATAACACATATCACCCAATCTCATACAATCAAACTTTTGCAACATTAAACTACAAGATTCAAAGGTAAAACATTCAAGACATCATTAATCCATTCTTCAATAGTTTCTCATTTGAAACTAAATTTACCCAATATCATTAGTATTCACCAAGTTTAATTTAATTAAACCACATTCAATCATATATCAACATAGTGAACATCATTTAACCATCTTTAGACGACTTATATGTTTCCTCATTTAACCACATTTAACCAATGCCCTGTACACTTGAGGAATGTATGATAAATTCAAAGAAAACCTATGAAGGTCCTAATTCTAATAGAAGAAAAACTTATCAGATAATGTGTTTAATAAGGAAGAGAATAAAAATAACCCTCTCATAAAGAAAAAGGTACAAAATGAAGCTCAAACCTCACATACCACCCAAGGTTTTCTCCACTCTTTCCTTATCAAAACTCATCAAAATATTCACAATTCAAATATGACGAAAAGATCTATTTAATTTATTTAAAGCAGTTTTAGCTTATTTAAAAGGAAGATAGAAAGTGGTGGAAAAAATAAGTTTTATTTATTGAACCAAGCATCTTTTTTAGCATATTCTAATATGCCAACTATAAATGACACATCAAATGACACATCATTCAAGTTTTGATTGGACACGTGGTATACCGTAATTGGACAATTATTGTCATGTGTATGCCACGTGTCGAATTCTCAAAGTATGTAAATTTTGAGATTTTGTTTATGTATATATATATATTAATAATTAATTACTAATTTAAGTTTCAGTTCCATTTCTAAATCATCAACCTCAGCAACTTACTTCGTTTATTTTCAACCTCGACTTAAATTAAGTTTCAATTCCATTTCCTGAATTGTCTTCCTCAGCTTAAATTGAGTTTCAATTCCATTAACTAAATCCCCTTCCCCATATTAGATTGGGTATGAGTTTCATTTATTAAATTATGGGTTTAAGTTTGATTGGTAGTTAGAGTCTCCTTCATTCGTCCTGCAAGTAGTCGTGGAATACTACGCCCACGGTGCAATTTATGGGAATAGTCAACCATACCATGCCTTGCTAAGTGGGGTTGATAGGTTCTCCCTTGTACAAGTAGAAAGATGATCATTTTCCACCTTCCCTTAATAGGACCGATTTTCTGCAATTACCCCACATCTCTTGTCTTTATCACAATAGCAACTGCCAAACATTTCTTTTCTGTTTTCAGTAATATTTACAATCATTGAGCCTCTAATATGCAATTCCTTGATAAATGAAATACAGTTCATTGACAAATAAATTTCAATTTATTAAATGCTGAATGACTTGGTACTGTTTGAATTACAAAAGGTACATATGCATTATTGAGACTTTTAGAAGAAAAAAAAAACCTTGTCAACTTTTGTGTTGCTAATGGGGATTATTTTGTTAATGCAACGAAGAAAGAACGATTTTCTACCATCGTAAGTTTAAGTTTCTATAATCAAATGAAGGGAAAGCTGGTATGTCAAGTTAGAGAGACATATTTTTGGTTGAAAATTCCAACTATTTATGCAAGCAAAGATTTGGCATCTAGAGTATACCTTATCAAATTATTGAAAAACTAGGTAATTTTCTTGCGCATTGCGCAAGGTTAATTGCAATATTAAATTCTATTTAAATTATTTTAATGTAATTATATATATTAATATAATTTAAAAAAAATCATAAGATAATGATAACGGATAATATATATTTTAAATTTATAAATTAAAAATTTATAACGGATTCGAGTACTATTTAAAATTTATATATTAAATATTTACATATTGATTTGTAAGATAATATACCAATTAACAACAAAGGAACCAAAATATTATCAACTCTTCGTTTTCCACTCTATAATGATCTTGTTGTTATATTGATTAAAATATTAAATCATAATATTAGTTACTTCTTCTCAACTGTTAGGGAATGCGAGTAGGTTTTATCTTTTCAATTTTCTTATATTATTAATTAATATTAATTAGTTATTTGATATTTTTAAAATTAATTTATTTGTTATGAATAATAGTGGATAGAAATTAGTTATTTGATAATATTACTATCATTTTGAACCTAATTGCATTTATACATTCATTAGTTTATTCTTTACTTGACTTTAAGATATTCGTTATATATTCATAACTTATTAACGTTCATTTGTAAACTTTTCATCTTTTCTTTTTCCTTCGAATTTAATTTTGATTCTTTCGATATTTGAAAGAATCTCACATCATACCTTCAAAAAATTTATTTAGTCAATTATCCCCTATTTTATTGAATGATTAAAAAATAACAGAACTATATTCATATGATACTATACAGGAAATGAAAAAGTGAATATTAGAGGAAAAAAATGATGATTTATTGAACTCAAATCAAATAAAATAATATCAAAGCATAACACATAAGAAAGAAAACAATTTTAAACACAGGATAGACCACAATAAGAATCCGAATATGATAACATAAGAATGAAAATTTAAAATATCTACAATAAATATATTTCTTTAATATATATATATTTATTTATTTATTTATACTCACTCGTATACATGAACTCTCATCACCACCACAAAAATGCAAATGATAAGAGGAGAATATAGTAACGAAAGGAATGTAAGAGTTTAATTTTATAATATTTGAATATAATTGAATAATGATAGACTTATATAGAGATGTTAATCAAAACAGTTACATATGTATAAGAAGTTGAAGAACTAAGAGGTGGATTTTCACATTACCTTATTTATTTGATCTTTAATATATAATATATACTTAATATTTTTAATTCTATTCTATAATGGAAATTGTGTAAATAGTATAAAAAATTGATGTCAAATCCATACGTAAAATGGAGCAATTCTAGGTATGCCCCATCATCTAATTTGGAACCATCTTATATGAATATATAGATAGAACATATTATGCAAGGTCGTTCAATTAATGAACTTTAGTTCATTGTTGAATGAAATATAATTCATTATCAAATGAAATGTAGTATAATGAACAACTAACTAACTTAATGATGCATCATTTTACAGTGAAATAATGAACTAAACACTTGGTCATTTATGAATTATAGAAGCTGCATTTGATTTTTTCATATCCTACATAAATTGACTATAAAAGGCACATTTTAGTGCTCTAGTGTCAATGCATATACTACAACCATACAATAAATAGCTATGATTCACTTGTAAATTCTTTGGTTGTGTGTTCTACAATCTTCTTGACAAGCAACTTCATCTCATGTTTCAATGTGAACAGCTCTTCATTCACCTTGCAAAGCTCTTGCCTTGTATTGATATACAAGATTACCAACGACTTTGGAGAAGCTTGTATATTGTTGTTTAAGAATCGTTTACTATTTGGTGTTTTATCCATTTTATTTTGTGCTACTCTCATATATATATATAATAATACATATCCATGCATTCTTTTACTATAAGTTGCATGCACACATAATTCAAGAGTTTTTTTTTTTCATTCTAAAACTAATTATTTTTTACCCCTAAAAAATTAAAAGTTCAAACATATTTGAAAATCCAAAAAGCATGAATAAGTAATTCAAAGGTTGTGAATCATTTAAAAGAATGCATGGATATGTATTATTATGTAGAATATAGAGGATGGATATGTATTATTATACCGGATGCAGTTATCAACTTTATTATTTTTTTTCTTATTAAAAAGGTATGCATGTAGTATTATGCAGGTAGAGGATGCATGTATCTCTTACTATGCAGGGTATAAATATATGTTATTAATATTTTTTCTCTTAATGAATGTACACCATAATATTACTAGAGTTTATACTGATTTGGTGTGATGTATCTCTTCTAATATCTTTTACTTTTGTCCATTACTATTTTTCTATGGTCATTCATACTCGTTTATATTTCATTCTCAAATATTTTTACATTTCTATAGTTTTATAAAACACATCACCAATCTTAGCATTTTAAAATGGAGGATGGAAATGAAGATTACTGTAGAATGATAATTGAGGAGGGCAATAATGAAAATGGTCAGAGAGGAAATAATGCATCCACAAACATCATCTCAACTGCAGATGGAGTCAATAATCTATATATAATAATAATAATAATAATAATAATAGTTGTTTTCCGCCTATTTTTTACTGGACCAATGAATTGTCAATTCGAGTGTCGATTTTTTGGATTGACACGTGTCTCTAAAATTTTTAATGAAAAAAATATATTTAATAAATTATTAATATTTATTTCCGTTTTGTATAATAATATTGTATCTTTTTCTCGGTATAAAGAATATAAATTTTAAATATTTATTTACCATTTTAAAATAATATAAATTTATGTTTTAAATTTATTTTATATTACGATATCACTATATAAAGAGAAGAAATAATTCTACTATCTCTATTTCATTTATATATTTTTGAGTTTCACGGTAAGTATTTTTATTTTTTAAATTCTGTTATTTTTTTTATATTATTTCTTTTCAGATAATTCATTATTCTAAAATATCTCTTCAGTAATTATTTCTATTCAATTTTTTTAACGTTATGTTTCTGTTATTTTTCTACATTAGTTTGTTTTCAATCTATTTTACCATTATTTTCAAAAATCTTACTAATAAGTTTTTATTTTTATTTTTTTATTCTTTAAGTATGTTTATTCTGTTTTTTTCCTTACTATAATTCTCTATTTTTTTCTTCTATGTATTTCTTTTTCCAATTTTATTCTTTTCAAACATATCTCGGGTAAGTATTTTATTTAATTCTTATTTATATTTAATTTTTTTACTATAATATTATTGTGATTATTTTTCCGTTTTTTCTAATTTACAATTTTACATTTTCTTTCAAACATCTACCACATATGCAACTCACCCAAGTAGTAAAGCCATATTACTTTATTTTATTTATTTTTATATTTTCTATTTTGATTTTTATTTTATTGATTTATTATGTATCTGCTTATAGTTGAAGCCTGTGAATATGAATTCAGCCGATGTGTATTTAACAATTTAGTTGTATAATTAATCAATTTTTTTTTTCACGTTATAGTAATTTATTTTTGAATTAATCAAAAAACCCTAAACCCTACGTATCTTATTTCTATTTTAGAACTTCACATTGAGAATAAATCTAATTTTAATTTATACACTTGAGAGGTACATTTCTTATTTCTAGTTTAGTTCACATTTAATGAGAATAAATTTGATATTAATTTATACACCGGAAAGGTACATAAATATTTCCATATTTTGAAACTTAATTTATTTTATTAATAATTTAAAATATATAATAATATTCAGAATTATTTTCTATTTACACATTTCTAAGTAAAAGACAAAATTCATAAATATATTACTTATTGTTTTATATATTATAATAATTGAAAATTTTATATATGTATTTTTAAAATTAAAGAAATAAATTGAATAAATGATCCACCATGAATGCTACATTTATTTTTGGAATTCAATCAATTTATTGAAATAATCAAATATGTTGTGATTTTGAATTTAAAAATAATAATATTTAGAATATAAAAAAACCCCTAAACCCTACATTTCTTATTCCTATTTTAGAACTTCACATTAATGAAAAGAGATATAATTTTAATTTATACATGATAAATATCAATACTATTGAATTATTAGAAAAAAAAATGTATTCAACCAATTTCATTGAAATTTAATGTGTATGATGATATATGTTGGTACGTTCAGTTGTGAAAGATGAAAAAAATGGTAATATCATTACAATAGTAATTTTTACGATTTTAAAAAATTCATCTCATATATAATTTCTTATTTTCCATTTTTAATTCTCAAAGTTTTACTTAACTTTGAATAATATTGATTTTTTTGGAAAAATTTGATTTACTTATAAATGATTTGAATTGATTTCTAAACATGTGATTTCAAATTTTAATAAAAATGATAAATATTTAGAATTTAAAAAATAAATATTTATATACTTTCTAAATATTATATCTTATTTTCTCATATCTTTACAACTGTTTTTTTTTTTATGTTTAGTTTTTTATACTAAATTAAATTATTATTTTATTTATAAATCAATTGCATCTTCAAATTTGGAAGCATCAAGATTGGAGAAGAAGAATTGAAATATTTTTGGGATTGTAAATACGGATGGAGATTACCTAATGAGAACTAAGTATATCGGTAAGTATTTTTATTCAGTGATTTTAGTCTTCAGTAGCTTTTGTTTTATACTTTAATAATTTTAAATTTGAAGAATAAATATGAGATTGCACTAAATGAAGTTTTATTTCGTTACTTATTTTGCTAATTATTATTCAGACTAAGTGCATGTTTGTTTTTCCCCACTTAACACTTAGTGTCAATTTCATCAAATTTAGGCATAAAATGTCTTAAATTAAGTGGCAATAAGTGTTAAGTTGTAAAACAAACATGCACTAAGTGTGAGTCAATTTCATTCACTATTTGGTAAGTATTATTATTTGGTAAATATTTTTATTTTGCAAGTTTTAGTTTTAGTTGTTACGTGTAGGTTTTTGTTTTATATTTTAATAAATTTAGTTTTTTATTCTTTCTATTGTAATTGTTTGTGTTTTATAGTTTAATAGTTCTTTTTGTTTCATGTTTTAGGTATAATAGATTATTATTATGTGGCGAATTCTTAAAAAGTATAAAAGGAGAAGATTGAAAGATGAAAAGATACAAGGATGAAGGGTTTACAAATATCTAAGAGAATATTGAAAGAAAATTTGTGTTAAAAGACAAAATAATTGTAAAAGAAAATTTTGTATAGATTTAGATTTAATTCCAATTATGTATATTATATGTAATATACGTTGCCATGAGATGTATCATATGAATGATGATAAGAATCTCACTGCAAGTGATATAGGAATTATAGAAAATCGTATAAGTAATTATTGAAATCCATGATTATGAGATGACAGTAAATGGAGTTTTATTTATTGAAATCCGTGATTATGAGATTACAGTAAATGGAGTTTTATTTTGTTATTTGTTTTGCTGATATTGTTATCCATTTAATTTTAATAATAGAAAAACAAAGTAGTTTCTAAATATAAATTTATCTATGTATTATAATTTTTTTTCCAATAGAATATTTTACAAATTTATGATATTGTAAAATAGTTGCAGAAGTGTATATAAAATATTAAAATAATTTTTTGTTATTTATAAGTTAAAGTGTATTTCAAATAATATTTTTACTAAAAATTGAATCACTTTATATTATGTATTAGTTTTTCAATTCAGTAAATAAGAATTTGCATCTCTTTACAAATTTATATTACCTATTATATTGATAAATTTATTTTCCTATTTTAAAATATTTTGATAGCTTTCCGATTCTAATTTATGAAAAATATATTTTATTTTAAACTAAAAATTATTTTAAAATATTTTCCAAACTTTTCAATATATAAAGGTATTTAATTTACAATCTAAATATATTCTTACTACTTTCATTAATAATTGTACATATGTACTATTATTAATTTATATATATATAAATATGTAATTTTTATATATATATATATATATATATAAACATTTCAAATATGTAATATATCATTGTTTTTCGTCTTTCATTAATTGTTCTCCAAAATTTTTTTTATCAGATATGATTGATTTGTATCTAGAAAAAAAAGAAGAGATTTTGATTTTTAATAAAAATAATAAATATTAAGTTTTAAAAAAATATTTTACGTGAAAATTAAAAAATTGAATGACATTTGATTATTTCTAATTTTAAGTTGAGAGAACTAAAAAATATTAAAGACATAAATATTTATATTGACATGGTAATTTATATTTTATTATTAAAATGAAAAAAATAATTTATTAAAATATCAGTATTATAAAATTAATGAAATTAAATAAAAGGATAAAATTGTGAAATGATAAGAATTTAATTTTTTTAATATAATTACAAAAAAAAAATAATGAAATATGATAATTGATTGAAATCATATTAAAATTACTATAAAAATTGAAGGATGAAATCATTAGTAAAAATAAAATTACATAAATACCATGTTAAAAAAGAAAAAAATAAATACTTCATTTAACATTAAGTTGTTGTAGTGCATTTTATTATTATTTAAAAAAAATAGGTGATTCATTCTCAATTATTCAAATAAAAGTTTTACATATATATATATATATATATATATATATATATATATATTAAGATTTTCTAATTGTAGTTATGATTGTGAATTTTAATAAAAAGTATTTTTATCATTACTATTAAATTTTGTTATTTGTGCATATGTAAATTTATTTTTTTAGGTGTAAATGCGATTGTAAATTTCAATGAAAATAATACATGTTGTATTCGTAAAATTTAATGAATAATAATAAATATTATTAATATTTATATTTTAAAATATTATAAATTATTCATATTAGTTATAATTCATAAAATAATTAATGTTTAGAACTCAAGTTGGGACCGAATCATCAATAGCTAGCTATCCCGCACTTTTTGGCATGGTAATAAGTGGGGTCGTAGTTGGTATTCAAAATTTCACTTATCTTAATTTTGATAGAATTAAAATTTTACCCTATCACAAATTGTATTTATCAAATATTTGTAAAAGTCGGTTATCAACTATTCGTATTTATAAACAATGTGTTGGACTTTATATTTATAAATAAATGGTTGGGTTTTAAATTTATAAACAAACTTGCTAACAGGTTTAATAATTAAAAATCCATATAAGTATTACATGGGCCGACCTGTTAAGTTTTAAAGGTTTTTACCATAATCTGAGTCTGACCTATTTAATTAAATATACTTTTGAACAGGCTTGAATCTAACCTATTTATTCAATAGACTAGGTCCTATACAGGTTTGGTCAGACTGTAGGCTCCTAAAAGGTCGTCTGGCCTATTCCCACCCCTAATCACGGGCTTAAATAGTTCAATTAAAAAAACCTGTAGTTTAAATGAATATTAATTTTAGTATTTATATCTGTATAAATTATGTACAAATCTGAACCATCCAAATCTACAAATTAAAAGTCCATTTTAGCAGGTCTAAATTTTTACATAAAAAATATATAATTTTTAAAATTTATTTATCATAATTTATATTATTATTAATTTTTTCAAAAAAAAATTATAACTGTTACGCACGGCCCTATATACTAGTTATAATTAAAATATTTTAATTTAATTTTCTTAATAGTATGTTTGGAAAATTAAAATTTATATGTAAAGGAAAAAAAACTACCCATTTATAATGATTAATTTGTGATGGTCTCTGACAATTTCCACATGTAATATTTATATTGGAGAAAAGAATTGCATATATATATATATATATGTATTGATTATGGTGAAATAATAAGTAAATCCAATGATAAGACTCAATAGATCCTAATCCTTGAACATCGAAAGTCCTTTCGCAAAGATCTACATATTCTTATACATATCTAGCAATAGATCTTCGGAGACTCTCATTGGGGGTGTGCATAAATCAGGTTCAGATGGAATTTAAAACATTTAGTTTTAGTGGATGAAATTGAATCCGATTATTTTTCGAATTGAGATCGGATCAAATTTGAGTCAATCCAAATTTAAGTTCTTATTTCTATTTTCTTAATTATTTATCAATTTGGAAGAAAATCGTAGTGAGTGTTTTTATTCTCTTTTTTTTTTTTCTTTTTTACTCTTTTAAAGAACGAAACTAACCTGCACATCGAGGTTTCTAAAACACATATCTTAGTTAGTTTCTCAGACCAGGAAATTCTCTTTAACCAGGAGATTCTCATTTGTTTTACTCTCTTAAATAACAAAATTGACCTGCATGTCAAAGTGCATAGAATGTACTTTTCTCTGTTTTTCAAAATCATTCTACATAATCATTTATTACTTTGCCCTGACACTAGGTGATTTGGTTACCCTCTATATTTAGTAACTTGACTTAGATTGGACAATTCAAATTATATTTATTAATTATTTATTTTTAATATGATGGAAGTGTATAAAAGTTTCCACAACATCCTCCTATTTCATTTTTTTTTTAATAATTTCATAAGTCAATAGTTTATTTATAATGCGAATTCAAAAACTCTCATTTATTTTTAAAATTTTTTTAGCTTATTATAAAATTAATCATTTTAATTTTGATGTTATATTTTAATGAAAGTGTTGTTATTAGTCTTATCATTTTATTTTCAATAGAAAAAAAATAGTTATTATATAAATGAAAAACATAAAATTAAAGTAATTTTATATGTATATATGAATTATTTAGTTAAAGAAATATTAAATTATATAAATAAACTTCTTTATATTCTATGGATGCACATCATTAAATTAAAAGTTAAAAAAATTATAATATAATTAAATTAGTATTAAATAACAAATTTAATGAATTTTGCTGGTAAATAAATAAACAAATTACTATTTAAATACATTTTTAATGATAAAGTAAATAAATTACTGCTTCAAAATTTTTTATTTATTTTTATATTTAGAATAACAGTTTATCTAACATGTGCCACTTATTAAAAATCATTAATTACTTTTATTTTTACGTGGAAATTAATTCTATTTAATCAAAGCAATTAATAACATCACTTTTATCTAAAAATTGTGTAAGAAGAGAATACAATTAATTCCAATAATCATTTTATTTTTTGAAAAAAAAAATCTTTCATATTTTATCTATTTTAATTTTATAAAAGCAATAAAAATATAATAAAGGATAAAAAGAGAAAGACGACATATTAAATTTTTTTATGAAATAAATTCAAATGACAATTAGAATATAATTTATATATATATATGTAGAAATTTAGAAGTGACAATAGGCTGCGAATTAGATAGAAAATAACTTTATACACTCAGATGGAGAACAAAAGACTGCTTTTGTTATTGATATCTTTCATATATAATAATGAAATCTGATAACCAATATATAGGTTATCTTATAACTAACTGACTAACTGGTGCTAGAAAGTAGGCCTAATAACAAACCACAACTTTTGATGCCCACGAAATCACAAAAGTAGATCACTCTCTAGTAATCTTAACAGACCTAAAAACTAGGACAACCATCACTAATTTATTTAATAAAATCAGAATTAACAAACAATAAACTGAGGAATTCCTGTCAACATCCGTCCTTAATTCTGATTTGGGAAGGACTTCACGCCAAGCATGTTTCTTAGTCTGATGAACGTATCGATTTTCAACGGCTTAGTGAAAATATCCGCAATTTGATCTTCTGACCTGCAATATTCCAGTGTGATTGTGTTCTTCCCAACTTGATCTCTTAAGAAGTGATACCGAATATCGATATGTTTACTTCTTCCATGATAGACTGGGTTTTTTGCCAGATTAATTGCAGAGACATTGTCAACATAAATCTTAATTGGACCTTCAAGATTAAATCCAATTTGACTCATTATATTGCTAAGCCAAATTGATTGACATGCGCTTGATGCTGCTGCTACATACTCAGCTTCATATGTAGATAAAGCAACTATAGATTGTTTCTTTGATGACCATGAGCAAACAGTCTTTCCGAGCATGAAACAATGACCACTTGTACTTTTCCTCTCATCTGAATCTCCACCCCAATCACTGTCTGAGTATCCTACAATCTCAATCTCCTTAGATGAAGAGTAAAGTAAACCAAGATTTATCGTACCATTAATGTAGCGCATAATCCTCTTTACTGCTTGTAAATGAATCTGTCGAGGTGACTCCATATATCGACTCATCAATCCAACAGCATAAAAAATATCGGGTCTAGTGCACGTGAGATATCTCAGGCTTCCAACAATCTGCTTGAAGTATGTTGGATCTATCATTCGCTCGTCGCCATCCTTGGTAAGTTTGAGTCCGGTTTCAGCTGGAGTCTTAACTGGATTTGAAACCTCCATCTTAAACTTCTTTAAGAATTCAGTAGCAAATTTCTTTTGATGAATGAATTCCATCATCTCCTTGGATGACTTCAATGCCCAAAAAATAAGACATAAGACCAAGATCAGTCATCTCAAATTCCTTCATCATAGTATACTTGAAATCACTAATCATCTTAAGATTATTTCCTGTAAAAATCACATCATCAACATAAAGACATAAGATTAGCAAATCTTTGTAATCATTAGTCTTTACATACAGGCCATGATCTGATGGACATTTTTTAAAACCAGTGACGTGAAGGAAATAATCAATCCTCTTGTTCCAAGCTCTCGGCGCCTGCTTAAGGCCATATAGAGCCTTATTGAGTCTGTATACTTTCTTCTCTTTTCCAAATTGTATAAAACCTGGTGGTTGCTTTACGTAAACCTCCATCTAGTGGGCCGTTAAGGAACGCTGACTTGACGTCCATCTGGTGAATTTCCAATGTTGTTGTGCAGCTAAAGCAATGATCAATCTCACAGTTTCCATTCGGGCTACAGGTGAAAATATTTCTTCATAATCATATCCTTCTCTTTGCTCAAATCCCTTCGCCGCCAACCTCGCTTTGTATTTGTCAACCTCACCATTTGCCTTCACTTTAATCTTGTATACCCACTTCACATCAATTGTTTTCTGCCCTTCAGGAAGATCAGAAAGTTTCCATGTGTTATTTTTCAATCGCCATCAATTCTTCATTCATAGCCTTTTGCCATTTGGGATTTTGAATGGCATCTATAATACCACAGGTTCTGAATCTGCAAGAAAGGCAAAGTGAACTAATTCTCCATCATCATCGATCTTATTATCAAGATTTACCTCATAATCTTGAAGACGTGCAGGTCGTCGGTGCTCCCTTCTTGGTCTTTCAACAGTAGTTGAATTAGGAGCTACAACTTCAGGCAGAACTGTAGGTGTTTCAGGAGCAGACCCTTCTTCCACATCCTCATTCAGGACGTAAATATAATGTTTCTTAGAATCCATGTTCTCTTCTACACTCCATTTCCATGCTTCCTCTTCTACAAATGTAACATCACGGCTAACTATCACCTTCTCTGTCATTGGATTGTACAATTTGTATCCTCCTTGCTTATATCCAACTAAAACACTTCACTGCCCTATCATCCAACTTGGTTCTTGTTGCCGTAGGAACATGAGCATAAGCAATTGAACCAAACACCTTCAAGTGTTGTACATTGGGCTTGAATCCACTCCACGATTCAATCGGAGTTATATTAGGAACAATCCTAGTAGGTGACCTGTTCAACAAATACACAGCACATGATACAGCTTCAGCCCAAAAGTGATTTGGCATACCTTTTGCTTTAAGCATACTCCTTGCCATATCCAAAATTGTCCTATTCTTTCTCTCGGCCACTCCGTTGTGTTGAGGAGTGTAGGGACAAGTTATATTATGCTGCAACCTGAGCTCTTCACAGTGTCTCTTGAAGTCATTGGACTTATACTCACCTCCACCATCACTCCACATCATCTTGATTAATTTACCACTTTGTCTTTCAACAAGTGCTTTAAATATTTTAAAGTAATGGAACACTTCATCTTTGCTTTTCAATAGATAAATCCAGGTTTTTCTTGAAAAATCATCAATAAAGGTTAAAAAATACTTATTACCTCCAATTGATGGTATGCTCATCGGACCACAAATATCTGTATGTACAAGCTCCAAAGGAAATTTTGCACGCCATGGCTTCTTAACAAAAGGTATCCTGTGATTCTTTCCAAGAATGCAAGCCTCACACAATTGATCAGGATGATGAATATGGGGTAAACCATTCACTAAATTGTGTTTGGAAAGATTTTCCAAACTTTGAAAATTTAAGTGCCCAAAACGTAAGTGCCATAACCACGATTCATCATTCACCATCGCACTCAAACACTTGAATTCACCTCTATTAAAATCTACCGGAAACATGCGATTTTTTGATAAAAAGGTTTTAAGAATCATACTACCTTGTTTATCAAAAATTGAGAAATGATTTCCAGAGACATGCATCACATAACCCTTCTCAGCCAACTGTCCCATACTCAGCAAATTACTTTTCATATCAGGTACATAAAAAACATTTGATATGTACCTGTGATCGCCATTCTTTAATGTGATAAGGATTCGCCCTTTTCCAGTCACTAGAACGAATCTTCCATCACCAAATTTTACCCTTGTGCGGAATGACTCATCCAAATCTACAAACAACTCTTTATTACCACACATGTGATTCGTGCACCCTGTATCCAAATACCAAGTCTGAGAGATTGGATTTTCATTTGATGCAGATACTATCAATAATGTATGATCCCCTTCATCTTGCTCATGGTTTCGATCTTCTTGAGTATAATTGGCAGCTTGATTATCACCTTTTGATCTGCACTCATTTGCATAATGACCGCGTTTGTGACAGTTATAATATTCCACGTTTGATTTGTTATTCATGTCCTTACGCCCACGACCACGTCCTTTTTGTTGTGAGGAGGAATTAGAATTGGCATTGTGATTTGAACCAGTGTTATTTTGCTCAGCACCTCCATAGTTCTGGCTACCGCGACCTTTGTTGGAATTACTGCCACCACGTCCCCGTCCTCTGCCGCGTGAGCTACTATGCTTGTGATAAGAACTACCAATTGAGACTTGTGCTTGTAAAGCCTGTTCAATTGGTTTTTCAATTTTGTTGTTATCCATCCGTTGCTCGTGCGCTCGTAGAGAACCGGATAGTAATCTTACTGTCATTTGAGACAAATCATTGGCCTCTTCAATTGCAGCAACAACATGTTCAAACCTGGGAGTTAACGACCTCGGAATTTTCTCTACCTTTGACTGCTCAGAATGTGTTTCACCATTGGTCTTCATTTGGTTCGTCAGTGCAAGAATCCTATTGATGTAGGCATTAACAGTTTCTGTGGTTTCCATCTGTAGAGACTCATATTGGCGTCTTAAAGTCTGAAGACGCACTCTCTGAATTTTGCCATCACCTTTATAAGAAATAGACAAAATGGTCCAAGCCTCACTTGCAGTTGTGGCTCCTTCTATCTGCACAAATGTCTCATCATTCATCCCTTGGTGGATGAAATATAACGCTTTCTTGTCCTTCTTTCTCTGTTCGCGATGCGCCACTCGATGCGCATCAGTTGCATTATCAACTAATGCAGACACTCCACTTTCCACGACATCCCACAGGTCATGGTAATCGAACAGAACTTTCATTTGCACACACCACCGGTTGTAATTCTTTCCATCAAGAATAGGAACAGATAATTGTGTAATGTTGTTCATGATAACAGATCGTATTTGCTCTGATACCAGTTATAGAAATTTAGAAGTGACAATAGGCTGCGAATTAGATAGAAAATAACTTTATACACTCAGATGGAGAACAAAAGACTGCTTTTGTTATTGATATCTTTCATATATAATAATGAAATCTGATAACCAATATATAGGTTATCTTATAACTAACTGACTAACTGGTGCTAGAAAGTAGGCCTAATAACAAACCACAACTTTTGATGCCCACGAAATCACAAAAGTAGATCACTCTCTAGTAATCTTAACAGACCTAAAAACTAGGACAACCATCACTAATTTATTTAATAAAATCAGAATTAACAAACAATAAACTGAGGAATTCCTGTCAACAATATATATATATATATATGTGTGTGTATTTGGGTGATTTTCGGTATGAAATGCAATCAATTATATTATTTTTTTATCGTTATATTTTCATATAGATTTTAAATATTATTTTTAATATAAAAAATGGATATATTATAAATTTATAAGAGAAACTAAAATACAAAATTACTTTTTTTTTTTTTTTTTGAGTTGACTGTTTTTACTTTAAAAAATATAATCAAATATACAAATTTTATGAAAAAAAATAAAAA
This sequence comes from Cardiospermum halicacabum, assembly GCA_031304145.1. Classification (NCBI taxonomy): domain Eukaryota; kingdom Viridiplantae; phylum Streptophyta; class Magnoliopsida; order Sapindales; family Sapindaceae; genus Cardiospermum; species Cardiospermum halicacabum. The sequence continues at coordinate 14,499,029 of CM062395.1, forward strand.
AGATATGTTATGTTTGGTTGATTTTGTCTTTGTATCATTTAATATATTTTATATTTTCTATAAAATTAAAATAAAAAAAACGTGGAAGAATTTTTTTAAAAAAAGTTTAATGATTAGGAATTAGTTGCACTTGTTAAATTTTCAGAAAAAAAAATATTAATTATTTTGAATTAATTAATTACATTGAATAAATTCAATTGACTTTCACAAAATTAATTTTCTTAACCTGTACCTAGCATAAGGCACAGGTAGTTAAATAAATCGTTAGAATAATAAACAAGTCATAAACCTATTAAATGAATAATGTCAATTAAGGTGGATCAATTTGAGGTCTCAAATTTGTCCAACAATTTATATTCTATCTTAATTATGAATCAGAATTCAGTATTGATTGCAGCAGATAAACAATACGGATAACCTGTATTCAATATTAATTGACATTAATCCACCAATCAGCCCAATAACATAAATATATTCTATTTATCTTAGAAAAATGATTTATGTACAAATAATATTGTACATACACTGTTCACACACAAAAATATTGGACTATTTTATCTTTAGAAAATAGAATGTATGCTAGGGAGGAGAGAGATAATACCTTTTTAATGTTAAAAAGCAGGTGGTATTAATAGTCGTGATTGTTTTTATTTTTTTAATTTTTTTTTAATTTTTTCAACTTTAAATTTTTATTAATATTTCTATTTGTTAACTTATTCTTTTATTATATTTAAAATATTAATATATAAATTATTTTTTCAAGTAAAGCTAATTCAAATATCAATATTGATTAATTTAATACTATTTATTGAATAAAAAATTTAAAATTATATATTATTGATTAATTTGAAAATATAGAAATATCTAACTTTATTTCATGCATGTGACATATCGTTTATATTTAGTTAAGAACACATCAAGTAGTTGGAGTATGAAAGTAAATGAAATGATCTTCCATCTTCCGTCGTATGTTTAGGAATAAAGATTGGCGAAAATAATAACTTTGAAAAATATAAGGCCAACTTAAAAAAAAAAAAAAAACAATAAGAAGAGGTTAAAAAGACACTCCATATATGGAATAGAGGTGACCAATTTTGTCGAAACACAGGGATTAAAAAAACTTTTAGGCATAAGGGTCTCAGAAACTCCCAAACTTCGCTATATTTTTCAAGTCAGACATCAAACTTTATGAAGGGTCAATTCAACCCCTCAACTTCCAAATGATGGGTAAATTAAGCCATTTTTCTGATGTGGAGGTTGATCTGACAGCAAAAAAAATATTGACTTCAAAATGTCAATTAAGCCCTCCACATCTGAAAAAAAAAGGTTTATTTGACACAAATTTTGAAAGTTAACAGGTTAAATTGACCATTGTGAAGTTAGAGGGCTGATTTGAAAAATATAATCAAGTTCAGGGGCTTCTAAGACCCTTATGCCTAACTTTTATCATAAAAATGTCGAAAAAAAAATTAACCAACCCGAGTAAGTATTCATGAAAGTTTTAGAGGGAATATTTTATATAGACCCTCATGCCTAACTTTTATCATGAAATTTTGTTGCAAAATTTTATTCTAATAAAACGACCATGGATTTAATGTGACATGACATATCATATTAAAAAAATAATAATTAAATACATCACTATTTTTATGAGAGAATCTTTAATGGTTTATATATGGGTAATCACATGATAGTTTAAATATAAATCATCCATGATTAATTTGTCACTTTTTTCTAATTGAAAATTTTAGAATTTAAGTCATAAATCTATTGTCATTGATATTTATAAAAGTTGTGTGATCCAAAAATATTTAGAAATGGACAATTACTATTATTTATAATTTTCAATAGAAGGGATAACCTAATTTTAGGTATTTAAAGTTACGGTACTCTAACTTTGCAGGGTTTGATGTGGCGCTATAAGATTGGAATACATATATAAAATCTCGCAAAGATGGAGTATACCTATATAAGAATCTAATTTGCAAATTGGAGTACCTATATGAAATATTGTAAAGTCGGAGTACCTATATCTGAATTTAATTCGCAAGTTGGAGTACCTGTGTCAGGACCTACGGGCCGAGGGACAGTCTA